>JBAWJQ010006309.1:0-367142 GCA_037783105.1 Bactrocera zonata
TTTCAAATATTAGTTAAAAAATTTTGGGCTTAAATATTTTTAAAAATATTTATTTGTTAAGGTGGCAACTCTGAAAAAAATAATATTGGTGTACAAATTTGTTAACTAATTTTTGATTAATACAAAATACAAATTTTATGATTTGATATTACAAAATAATATTCGATTTGATATTTAAAAATAATATCTAAATTTATTGGTTCTAAGTGGCAACTCTTTTTTATATAATAAATGAAAAAAAAGGTTTTATATACATATTAATAATATTGTAATTCAATAACTATAATATTCAAATTTAACAAAATTTTTCATTAGGTGGCAACTCTGTTTAAAAATATTTTTATTGTATCGCTTCGAAAAACTTTCAATTTTATACCTATACCTAAGCTTATTAAAAATGAAGCTATTTAATAAAGTTTATATAACAAAACAGATGGGAACACTATGCACAAAAAATTGGAATTGTATCGAAATATTTTAAGATAAACTCTAAAAGTTTTGAAATTGTAATTTAAAAACTGTAATATATAATTTTAACTAAATTTTTCATTAGGTGGCAACTCTGTTTAACAATATTTTTAATGTAACGCTTTAAAAAACTTTTAAGTTTATACCTAACTTTTTTTTAAAAAGAATGTTATTAAGTAAATTTCATAAAACAAAACATATGGCAACCCTACTTACACAAAAAAATAGAATTGTATCGAAATATTTTAAAATAAACCTTTTAAGAAAAAATTGGAGTCTCTTTTTTAATATAAGCTCTTTATGAACCTATTGGCAGCCGAAAGATTCAAAAACAGTTGCTTCCCCACTTTTTGTGGGGTCACATACGGTTATCAGTACTGCGTGGTGGCCAATGAATGGAGTCAAACATTTTCTATCAATTGAATATATGTATCTGATAGCTATTTTACGGAGCACTTTTATTCGTAGTAGCCCATTTTGGTTACGAAACCAGATTTATAGCTTTTATGGTGAGGAATATCCTCTCAGAAGAGCTCAAGTTCTAAAGAGACGGTTTCATCTCCAGCCAACTGTCAACAATTCAATTAATTATATTTTTCAAATGAATTAAATGCCAACATTTTACACATTCTGTCTCCAACGAGTGACCTAAAAATATTCCCTAACTTATCCATAGCAGTCTTTCATTTATAAAATCATTGAAATCAAATGACTGTTCAACATTTACTTTCACTTAAAGTAAAACTTTCGAACGTCATTCTACGTTAGAACCAACATTGCTCACTCCAACGAAGAGCGTGTGACCTAAAAATAGATACCAACTTATCCTCAGTATAAATTTACTCATGAAATAATGAAATATCAATTTTTCCGCATTTTCCTATCACTTAAAGCCAACTTCTTCCATCTCGCTTTAAGTTGGCGACAACATTACTCACTCCAACGAGTAGCGAGTGACCTACAAATGAAATTCAAACACCAAAATAGCAAATACAGCTTCCAGCGTCAGCTTAAGTCATCAATTTCAGTAAGCTTTCGGCAAATAGATATATCATGTTGGCTTTCAGCTGCGCATTAGTTATCAAAACAAAAGTAGCGAGTATTACAACACGCTGAAATACGAAATTACGCAGCGAAAACCAAGCAAATAGACGTAGTAATTGAAAGGAGGAAGCACTATTACAGCAAAAACATACAACAACCACCTTCAAAAGGCAAAAAACACAACCCAGCAATTAAAAGCTTTATGGGTCATGAGGTAGCGTGTAGCGAAGGGGTTGCCAGAAAAGTAACAATACCTTGAATCATATCGCGTATGGTGGGAGAGACAACGAATGCGGAAGGGCATGTAGCCAAGTAAATAATGAAAGTAATGCAAGCGAGTGTATGTATATCATGTATGTGGTGGGGAGGACTGTGTTGCGGGGTCGGGGAGTTTTACTGCTAATATTATGATTGTAACAGTCAACAGTCAATGCGCGCTTTGTAACATTTGACATTTTCGGCAAAACATTTAAAAGGTTAACTAGTAGGCTGGCAGCAGGGCGGAGTGTAGGGCAGAGAGTGTGCGCTCAGTCAGGTCAGAGTTGAAGGCGACGTTTGTTATGGGTTTACGGAAGTCTAAATATATGCGCAAGCTAATTGAAGTTTGTTGGATAATCACAATTAAAAAGGTGGCAGAGCACGCAAGGAGAGTGAGAGAGAGAGGGCAAGAGTGAGAAAGGCAAATATAGAGCGTGGGCAAAGGGAAGTCTTGTATACGTGCTAATACGATAAAATCTAAGCGAAAGTGAGTAGGTGGCAAGCAAGCAACGATTGAGTGATGGAGCGAGTAGTGTACCGTTAGCTTATTAAGTGACAAATGTCAGTGGATAATTTTTCAAACAAAATGCGATGAAAAAGGCATGGAAAAGGAAATGACAAAAGGAAAGAGAAATGAAAGAGTTTAATTGTTATTTGGAAAAGTTAATTAAGTAAGAGAGGGCAGAGCAAAGGGGCGAGATAGCAAATACTCGTAGTAGGAGCTTTCAAAATACCACACCTGTGATGGAGTGAATTCGAAGGACAATTCGGTGCATATCATTTACACTGAAATTTGAGGCATCTGAAGAACATTTAGCAGCAACTGTGGTTTTGTTGGAAATTTCTGCATAAACAGTTAGATAAATATGCTAATTAAGCGACTAATGAGTAGCAATTTAGTATAAAGTGCTTGAGTAAAAACAAATAATTACTCAAGCTTAGGAACACAAAATATATTTCATCAATAAAACACAGCGTACTCATTTCAAAGTATGATAAAAAATAAAAATTTCAGTTACTCGTTACTTTAACTGTTAAAATATGTGACTTTTAGTCAACCAAAATAATAAATTTTAACTAAAAATATTGACGGAGTGGTGGTAAGAATACAATTTTTTCAATTTTCTAAAATACTCGCTGAAAAAAGTAACGAGTAGTAATGAAATTACCTTAAATGAATTGCTTTAAACTAATCTCTTGAAAAAAAAATATTGTAAAAAGCCGAAAAGACAATTTTGAGGCTTAGTTTCTACATACTCGCTCAAAAGAGCAGCGGAAAGTAAAATGGATGGTCATACCTATAACTCAAAATTGTCAGCGATGGAAAGCGTTCAAATCAAATACAGTTGTGGAATTCAAATATATTTTTATAGAAAATAGACAACTCGTTGAAATAAAAGTAACGAGTAGTTTTTAAAATGATAACAGTCTATAATATAAATATCAATAAGTTCAATATAATCGTGGAATAAACAATATTTTTATGAAATTGAGTGAACTCGTTGAAATAAAAGTAACGAGTAATTCTAAAAATGATTCAAATGCAATTTAGTGTTAAAGTAAAATAAATTTTTGTAAAATTGGGTCAACTCGTTGAAATAAAAGTAACGAGTAATTTTAAAACTCATTGAAATAAAAGTAACGAGTAATTCTAAAAATGATTCAAATGCAATTTAGTGTTAAAGTAAAATAAATTTTTGTAAAATTGGGTCAACTCGTTGAAATAAAAGTAACGAGTAATTTTAAAAATTAAGACTTAAAAACTATACTAGTATCAATAAAATTTTCCAACATTTATTTAGTCTAACTATTAGTTGGAAAACTAGCGAGTAGCTAATTTTCATCAAACTTAATTCATTCCCAACAACACTTTAATGCATTTTTATACCTATGCACGCCATTATATATACTCTTTCATAAATCGCTGAAATAAGTTTCTCACAGATATACATAAGTATACATACATATTGTCACCAACCAAGCGATAAATCTCCAGAGCGTTTGCTTAGTAATGGTATATGTGCTCAATGCTCACTCGTCCGTACTGTCTAGCCAGTAACGAGTAATTTCACAATGCCACAACAACAATAATAGCAATCATAACCAATGCCAATAAATTGCGAGGTTATGGAGGAAAAAGTGTGAAATATCAGGCAGTGTATGGCCAGTAACAACAACAAAGGCATATTCATATCAAATTCGCTCGGCGCTTAATCAATGTCAGGTGACATACTACGTAGATGTTGCTGGTGTTGTTGAGATTGAGTATTGTTGTAGCTGTAGTTAGGAAGATTATAAATAACGTTATTATAGGCTGACAAGGACGTGTTGCATAATATTGCATACTTTCAGGCGTGGGAACTGCTTTTAAGTTTAGGGTTAGTTTAATAAATAAATTAAATATATATTCCAAATTACATTAGTTTATTGACAGTACCAGAGGTATAAAATTGGTGTTCGTTAATTTATAGCGAGTAAGTATCTACTCTTTTTACTAGCTTTTTTAAATTTTTGAAATATTAATTAAATGGGGTTGTCGGAGTCAAGATTTTGTCTCTGTAAGTTTCTATTTGAGTCAATTGTGCTATTTGGAAGTTACTCGCTGGTAAGCTAACGAGTTGCAAGTACGCTTTTTCGCAAAATGAATGATTATCTTGTTATTAAATTGGAAGATTATACTAGGTAAAATTTAATACACGTATTTACTTTACTCGTAAATTTTTTACCGAGCTAAGTATTCGCTACTTCTAAACGAGTGCTCAAAATTGCTTTAATATTACACTTTTTGATTTAATTCAATATTTAACTATTATTTAATGTTCGCTGCAACTGCCAATTTTACATTTTTTGCACGAACTAATTACTCGCTACTTCTAAACGAGTGCCCAAAATTGTTTTAATATTGTAATTTTTGCTCTCTTTCAATAACAAATTTATATTTAATAGATATTGGTTATAAGTGCAAATTTAAAATTTTAATTACTCGCTACTTTAAAGCGAGTGCTTCCAATTGCTTTAATGTTGCATTTTTTGCTCTATTTCATATCAAACTTATATTCAATATTCGCTATAAGATCAAACATAAAATTTTTTGCACGACCTAACTACTCGATACTTTACAGCGAGTGCTTCCAATTACTTTACTACTGCATTTTTTCTTTATTTCAATATCAAACCATTATTTAATAATCACTTTAAGTGCAAATTTTATATTCATGCAAGACTGACTACTCGCTACTTTACAACGAGTGCCCAAAATTGCTTTAATGTTGCATTTCTTGCTTTACTTCATATCAAATTTATATTTAATATTCGCTATAAGATCAAATTTCAAATTTTTTGCACGACCTAACTACTCGCTACTTTAAATCGAGCGCTCCTAATTGCTTTAATATTGCAATTTCTTCTTTATTTCAATATCACACTCCTATTTAACATTTGCTTTAAATGGCGATTTTACATTTTTGCACTTAACAACTCGTTACTCGGTATAGCGAATGTTTGTAAAGAGTTATTGCTCGACTTTTTTGTATGCGTAATGACTGCAAAATGCATTTAATACACTTTAAACGACACTAAACCCAGTTTATGCCTGCGCTGCGGCAACAAATAGGCGCAAGAGCGGTGAAAGGACACAAACGAGTTGCCGCAAATACACACAAAGTGCTATTGCAAAAGCGCTAAGCACTAGTTTAATTGCGCTGCGAGCATTTTGTATGTGCGCTTGGGTGTTTGTTTGTAATTAATTATGACAAAATTAAACGACACAGAAAATGATTTATAATTTACAAGCCAAACTGACTTAAATTGCAATGTATTTGTCGCGTGTTGCATGTTATGGCAATGTGATTGTTGTTGCACTTTATTGCATTGCATACTTTTAACGCATTAAATCGCAATGCAATGCGACCATTATGCGCATATAAAATGAGTTTTAGCTACAAAGCAAAATATCCTATGCAAAGGGGCGTCAAAAAGAGCGAGTAGCGCGCTACTAGTTATTAAAAAGCGAAATGGCACATGAGTGTTGGAGCGGCTACAATGCATGGGTGGGGTAAATGTCGCAAGCATAAAAATTAACATAATCCATTGGGATCAAAAGCAGACAGATACTCAGATAAAATGGCGAATTTGCATAGCAAATCCAACGAGTGTGTAGGTAGTATATGAATGTGTGTGCAGTTGCAATATTTTGCATAATAATGCGCGCTACTATATATTGCATTAATGCACAGTTAGTGTTGCTGGCTGCAGCGAATGTTAGCATAATTAAATGAGTCGTTTTGTTGGCGTTATCGGAGAAAAAACGGTTGAGTGCAATGCGTACTCGTTATGAACAATTAAAAATATGCAATTAAAAATGATGTGCTCGTTGGAAAAAATTGCATGCATAGTGTTTCATTTATTCAGCTGTGCTTAATTAATAGTTAGAGATTTGCGCTTTGCCGTTTTACAAGTTCAATTACGCAGTACTTTGGCGTTTCACAAGTTCAGTTGGATGATTTCATGACTTTAAACTCGCTGTTTCACACACTTGGCTTTTCACGAGTTTAGTTTGATGATTTAATGACTTTATACCCGCAGTGCGGTGTTTCACGAGTTTAGTTTGATGATTTAATGACTTTAAACTCGCTGTTTCATACACTTGGCTTTTCACGAGTTCAGTTGATTGATTTTGAAATTTCATTGCTTTAAGCTCTCGGTAGTGTTATTTCACAAGTTATTATTAAAGTTTTACATGTTTCCCTTCAGAAGTTAGGAGACTTTTGAAATCTTGTTTTGGTAGTTTTATTATTTAATTTCTGCAACAAATTCGTAAAACTCAAAATAATAGAATATTTTTCTTAACGCAAGTACTGTTAAAAGTTCAATTGGACTACCATAGATTTCATTTATTTTACCGATTCACATATTCAACTTGATGACCATGGTTTGATTTAACAATTTAGTGTTTCACAAGTTCAATGTCAGCATTATTCTTTATATTGCCATTCTACAAGTTCACTTAAGGTAAGAAAGGGTACAGTATTCTAGAAATTTTTGTTTAAACGCAGTACCGATGAAAGTTTCCTTAGAAAACTATCAAAGCAATCCTTTATTCAGCTTCCGACTACAAACTATAGATATATACTTTAATTTAATGTTTCACAAGTTCAATGCTAGTACTTTATACGCCACATTCCTGTTTCACAAGTTCATTATTCATTAGATTGGCGTTCTACAAGTTCACTTTTGCTACGAATTGATTTAATGTTCCAGAAGTTCATATATTTGATTCATAAGCAGGTTTAGAAAATAGTTCTGAACTAAAAATGAATAAAGATGCAATTTTGAAGAATCCAAAATATAATTGGAAATTAACTTTATGGTAGTTTAGTTATCTTTCTGCCGTTCCACAAGTTCAGTTATTGTACGAAATGAATTAGTGTTTCAGAATTTCATATATTAAAGTCGAATATATATAGAGTCGAGATATATAGATTATAAAATATTTAACGGAAGTAAAAGTTATAAAATCTATAATTTTGAAGAAATTAAAATATAAATAAATGTTCTTAGTTTTTAAATTTTTACGAAACTACTACTACTTTCCAATTTTCAAACGATTACTTCTTCGCACTAATACCAAGAACAGAAAATGTAATATTATCACTTTAATCTGATTAATGCCTAATTATGTATCATGTTGTGCGAAATGTAAATATTTGCACAGCTGCTTTGTTTTTAATTAATTTCAGCTCATGTGTGCAATTGGTAATCTGAGCTGTAATTAAAAGTGACAAAATGGGCAGTAGGACTATGCCAAAGTTTACTCTATCAATTTGTGGGAATTAATTAATTTTTTCATAAATATGTGGTATAAGATAATTTAGGTAATATACAACAAATTAAATTTTTCATAAATACGCCTGAAGGTATGTTAATGAGAATTAAAATATCAATTTGCCTGAAAATGTGCTCTTATAAATATAGAGATATGGAAATATGTATGTAAGCAATTGGTAATAGTACGGTGGCAGAATTTCACTAGTAAGGTGTAGTACACGATTAGTGCAATTTAAAATATTAGCGCCTTAAAGTGTGCTTATAAAATGTCTGTAAATGGCGTTGCTTAATCAAAATACAATAAATAATGTTTAATTTATTTTCAGTTCGCATAAAGAAGTTTAAAATTTAGCAATAAGTTACTTTTCTTTACTAAAACTGTTTTACTAACGCGCCTAAAAATATGCTGCCTTTTTATAAAACAAAAAAAATCGATCATTATTTGTCCTAAAGTGAGCATTTCATGGCGAAAAGGCGTAAAGTTAAGAAATAATTCGAGTTATTGCCCAAAAATTTCTTTTAGCGCCTAAAAGTAGGCGTTAAAAATTGATATAATATAAGAGGAGCCAAATTTTTTTAAATTAAACTTGTAAAAGTACAGAATAACAAATAGACGCCTGAAATTTTTTAGTTTACAATAGAATCCAAAATGTGCCTAAAATTATGCAACATATTTCGAAAATTTTCACTGCGTATATACATATATAACCTATTTGCTCATGATAATTTGTTTGAAAGTGACATGACAAAGAAAACAAAAACTGCATTTTTGCAACATTTTCAATTTTAAACGCCTGAAAGCAGTCTATGAAAACAAAAAAATAACTCTTCAACTTGTGTTTTTATCAATGTTTTTACCTCCACTCAGCCCCACACAAAAAATGATATGCTTGACAAAAAAGACCTTGTGTGCTACGTAAAATAAAGACGTCAAACGTCTAAAAAGCTGCCGCAGAAATGTATGCTAAAACCAAAGCTGACAACTAGCTGCTTATTGACAAAATGCGTTGGGCAAAGCTAGTTTCTTGTGAGCGAATACATATTTACGATGGCAATTACTTATACACTGGTAAATATCAATGCCAGCGCGCACACAAAAGTGCACCGATATATGTAAGAACTTGTGAGCGCCTATATGTATGCCTCAGACAAATGTAAGTCAGCATTAATCTCACACATGTGACAGCAATTTGTACAGCCGCCAGGGATTGACATGGAAAAATAGAATGGCAAATAACAAGAAAAGGTTCCACGAGAAAAGGAAAGTCGTGTAAAAGTGTGACTGCGTGTGTATGCGTGCTCGAGCATGCGGGCGGCTTTATCTGTCGCTTCAAATTACCTACGACTTGGCAATAAATGCCAAATGCTGTGAAATTGAGCATGGTTTATAGAAAATCGATAAATTGTGAGTTATAACGAGTGCGAGAATGAAAGAAAAGAAAAAAGGCAAAAAAATGCAGGAGTATAAAAACGTTAAGAAGACATTGACAATTCAAGGAAATAAAAGTGAAACTAAGGTCAAATCAATATCAACAATATTGAATAATTGAAAGCGAAAAAATGCGAAAATTGAGGTTTACGGTTGATTAAATAAATAAATGCTCAAATTATATATACAAATATATTGAGAAAAATTTTTTGATGTTAAAATTGTGGCTAATGAACCCTATTAATATCAAAAAAAAATTGTCATAAGAAAAAACAGCTAAGAATTTTTTTTCTGTTAACTTTGCAAATTTGTAAAAAAAATAAAATTAATAATTTCAACAAAATAAATCGTTAAAAAATTAAAAATTAACTTAAACAAAAAATTTGGAAAAATAATTAAAAAAATAAATCCTTAAAAAATTAAAAATATGTCAATTTAAACAAAAAATTTGGAAAAATAAAATTTTTTAATTAAAAAATGCATAAAAAATTCTCCAAAAATCAAAAATTATTTTAAAGCTATTTTATTTTTGCCAAAATCTATATATAAACAAAAAAATCAAAAAAATATTATAAAAAACACAAAAAATAGTACTTAAAGAAAATTTAGAGTCGTTAAAATTTCTATATTTTGAAAAGGAATTATACAAAATTTTAAAAAATATTTAATAACAATGAAATAAAATATCTGGAAAATATTATGAATTAAAAATTTCATAAAATTTATTAAGTTAATTTAAAAAGTTAATTAAGTTAATTTAAAAAATTAATAAAATATTTTTTAAGAAAAAAATTAAAAAATAATTTTAGTTAATCTAAAAAATTTAAGAAAATATTAATTTAAAAAATATATATTTTTCACTTTGAAAGTTATCATATTCAAGTTGCTTAGTTAGTCCTAATTCTTTTATTTGAACTAGTTGCAATGTATGAACAAAATAAATATATAAAAACTTCGAAAGTTTTATTTAAAAAATAGTAACTTTTTTCAATTTAAAAAATTAATTAAAAAGTAATTAAAAAATTTTTCTACATAATTTTTATTTTTTTGGATCTTGTTATTATTAAAATAATGAAATAAAATAAATTTTATATATATTTAATTTTTATTTTTATAACGGAAACAATTTGAAAATGTCGAATTTTAATAAAAAAAATAATCATTTTCATATTCAAATTTTACAATATATCTAATTAATTCTTTAAATTACAAAACTTAAATTTTTTTTATTTAAATAAACAAAGTTTTTAACTTTTCATTTTTCATTTAAATTTTGCTAGAAACAAAAAAAAAAAACACAATTTTAGATATCAGAAATTTTAGGTTAATATCTAATAGAAATTTTAAATTTTTTAAATTTAAATTGAAGTAAACTTTAAGCTTGTCTAATAAAAATTGTAAATAATATTAAAAAATATTCTTTATATTTTTTTCAAATTTTTTTTAATTAAAATCTTAAAATATTTATATAAATTTAAAATTTTTAATTTTAATGAAAAAAAGAGTTTGAAAAAATGTTGAGTTTTTCCTTGTAAATAACTATGCTTAAATTAGCAATAAGATTAAAAAATATTCTTCATAGTTCTGTAAAAAAAAATTGTCATAAAAATATGTCTCATTGAAATTACTTTTTTTTCTTATTTAAATGAGTAGTAAAGGATACTTTCAGTTATATTCTTGCCTCTTCTTGCTTAAGCTCGCAAGCTCACATATGTATGATTTGTCTATAAGATTACCTCTCACTCCCTCTAACTCACTCTCTCTCTCTCTCTTTACTAACCTGCTTCTCCTCCCACAGCAATTTTTCTCATCCACTCCGCGCGGCAGCACATAATAAATAGCTGCGCAATTTTTTCTGCCACCTAGTTCTTATGTTTATTTGCTCACGTTCACGCCGATAATGTCTATGCAAAGATTAACGAGCAACATAACAAATAGAAAAGCACAACAGCAACAACAAAAGACAATACAGCAAAAATCCACACGTAAATTGTACGCTGATTTAAATCTTAAGCTGTGGAAGAAGCTGTAGAGAAAACTGGAGGCAAAAGCTTGTGGCAGCGCCGAGTAATCTGAAATTACCAAAAGTTGCACTATAATGGCTAAATAATACCGTTAACGAGCCGCAGTGAGTTTGGATAATTTTAAGTTGCGTTCGAACGCACGTGTGCCGCACACGGCGCTTTGAGAGTTGCTCGACGATGCTGGGTTTTGTGCTGCGGGTGAGTGGGCATGAAAAATAAACAGCGTTGAAGTCAGAGAAAAAAGCGAAGAGTACCGTTAGTTTAGCAAAAGTATCGTTTTGCTTTAAATGACTTTAATTAGTGACTTTTGGCCTCTGAGGAATATTCAAAAGCTGTATTTGAAGCAGTTCTGGGAGCGGTTTTTATAGAACTGTAAGTCCAAGCTCTTCAGTCTTTGAGAACCATGCATTAAAATGCTTATGACATTAATTTCAGTCATTTCAGTCACGTGCAAATCGTAGAATTTTACTTTTTCAGCCAACAAAATTTCGATTTCATTATTTTTACAACATATTTTTTTGTCCTCTTTTTCTTTCTTTCGCTTAGAAATGTCAAGGTCACATGGCAAAATGGTTTTCTAACTGTACTCAGCAGATTTAACAAATTTGACAATAAAAAAAATATATATGCATGCACATACATAAATTTTATTGCCGCCATAGAAAGTTGGAAATGAAGGAAGGTGGAGAAGAAAGTGAAAAAAGCACAACAAAAATCCAATGAAAATGTAAACTGCAGCTGGCGAAGAACGAAATCTGCCCGTATGCGTTGTACATTTTAATTTTGCGACGGCAGTTGACCTTGTGCACCCCTTTCGCTGGCATACTTTTAGGCGCTGCAAATTCAAACACTGCCATTACTAGACATCTCTTACACATGTACTTCTGCTGGCAAACAAAAATTAAATGAAAAAGAAAAACATTTCGCAAAGCACTTAGCGCAAATGTAATTTTAGCTAATTACACATGCAGTAGCATACTATTAGGCATGTGCGCGAAACAGCTGAAAAGCAGAAAACCCGTGTTTACTTTAATTCCTGGCACTTTTGGCGTGAAGAAGCCAACGGAATTAGGGATTAACGCGCAATTAGTGCCACTACGGTGTTGTTGGTGTGCCTAAAAGTAGGCACAAAATGTGAAAGCCAGTAAAATATAAACATAATAAAGGAATGATGCGGAGCTTCGTGTAAGAAAAGAAATGCAAGAAATTTTACAGCAACAAAGCAATAATCACTGCTAATGGTAGCATATTTATAGGCTCAATCAACTTAATAGCCATGCATAAGCACCCAACACTTTGCAGCAAATAAATCTAATGGCGGCTGGGCTCGGCAAAAGAATTGTATAATTGCGCGCAAGAGGAGTGCATATAAATAAAGATAACTACAATCTGCCGCCCAAAAGTGTAAGGGGCTTTTAGGCGCTTTACATTAATTAACTTAAATGCCTAACAGTTAAGTAGGAATTTGTGAGATTTTTTAAAAAGCAGACGGCTTGAGGCCAACAAACGCGGCGCTGATTAAGTTACAGTCGTGCCTAAACTGCTTTGCATACTTTTAGGCTAATAAACAAGCGCGTAATTTATGAGCATAAGTTGGCGCAAAGCAGGACTCCTTTTAGATAGAGTTGCTACAGCACCATTAACGACACTTATGCGAGTGTAATTATGTCTCATTATTTATTTGTTTTTGTCTAAATTATTTCGAAATTTTAATGGCAAAACAGTTAGCCTTTTGTGCGTAGGCACTTCTTACTTCAAGCACTTAATGAGCTAATTCTTCATTTAGTTTTAAAAGCAACAAGGATGTGCTTGTGTTTGTCTTTGTCATGTGCTGTTAGTTGCCTGTCGTAGGCGCCTTAAAGTATGCATTTCATTGGTTTTGTTCACTAAATGCTTGGCTGGTGTAAGCTTTTGTCATAACTGCATATGAGTAACATGAATTTATATCATATAATAGGCCACTCAGCAATTCCGGGAATCTCTATTGTGCATCCTTGTTTCATAGCATACTTTTGTGCGTCATTAGAAGCGCATAAAAGTGTATTATTTTGTATAAGAATACGCGGAACGCAACAAAATATTGTATTCAACGAGAAAAGAAAAATAGAGAAAACTAAAATTTTATGCTGCTCTTAGGTTCTATTATTCTAGGGTAATGCAATCTCGGTAGAGAAACTTAGCAGCGCTATTTAGTCTTCTGAAAAATGTTTCGGCATATTTAAATTTAAATTATGCTGACTTTTAGTTAAAGAACCGCTTAAAAAATTGAAAAATATTCGAGAGGAAGTCGAGTTTCGTCGGTTGCTTGAATTATGGAATCGGGATAGATGTTAAAATCCTTCAGTAGTAAGTGAAAAAATTGTTGGCCAACTTTAGTAAAAAATTATTAAGAATTAAAAAAAAAATGCTTGTAAGAGTCGTGGAGGCGAAGTCAAGTTCCTTCGGTTAGTGGAATTATAGAATAAAGTCAGTCATAAAGAAATAAATATTGTTTTGGCCTACTTTAATATAAATTATGATGACTACTTCTAGAAGGTAGGCTTTAAAAATTCAAAATTCCTGGAGAGGTTGTCGAGTTTCTTTGGTTAGTTGAATTACATAATGAGATCCATTCATAAATATATACAAAAAAATGTTTGCATTCACTTAAATATAAATGATTACGAGTTTTCCTTGACAAAACGCTTAAAATATTCCAGTTTCCTGGGGGGGGAAGTCAAGTTTCTTCGGTTAGTTGATTTATAGAATGAAATATGTGAATACAGTGCATTTATAAATATATAAAAAAATGTTGAAGTCAACTTTAATGAAAGTGATTATGACTTTTACTTGAAGAAACGCTTTAAAATTCAAGAACCATGGAGAGAAAGCCGAGTTTCTTCGGTTAGTTGAATTATAGCATCGGAATATATACTCAGACACTAGTCATAATTTCGAGTTCTGATAAGTTTTTTTATTTTCTTGCCATAACAAGTCTTTAAATGCCTTTAAATCACTTCAACAATCTGCTCATTTACTTATAAAGTACTCAAGTGAATTCTTCAATTAGTAATACTAAACCGAGTCTTTAGATATGTTTAGCTGAGTTACCATTTTTCGTTAGAACTATAAAATAAAACGCATGGAACTTGCAATTCCAAGACTATGGGAGATGGAATACTAAACCGAGTTTTAAAATTTTTGAGCTGAGGTACCTTTTTGTTTGAACTATAGCATAGAACGCATGGAACTTGCAATTCCAAGACTATTGGCTATTGAATATTGCAGACTGGTGGAGCTGAGATGCCTTGATACTTTTTCTTTGTTACAATTACGGCACAGAACTCATGGACCTTGAAACAAAAATTACTTTTGAAGAGTTTAGTGGCAGTAAAATTTGTGAATCCCCAGCTCGTGACGAATGATTACATATCTTATTAACATAAGATTAATATCAGGCTTGGTTCGAAGATTATTTGACATATTTCAATGAAATTCTGCCTGCTTTAGAACTTTCGAACCAAATTTGAATCCGAAAACTGAAACTGTTAGAGATTGAAAGCAACTATATTATGTTTTAGAACTTTCATATTGGCAATGAAGGAAACCTTGTTTTCTAATCCAAAAATTGGATTTCAAAAGCATCTATGACATAGTATAAATATGGTGTGGGGAATATTTATGGCAAAGTGGTGGTCAAGTGGTTGCTTTCTACCAAACCAAAAATTACATTGAAACAGACAATTCATGCTAGGGTAACAAGTTTGTGAGGCAGAACCCATCTTCGCTCAATCAAAATTTAAAAACCGATTTAAACTCTAATCCCGGCGCACTTATCGAAAGCCATAAAAATAGCGAAAAGTTAAATAGTCTTTGTTATAAAAATTGAGTAATAAAATATTGAAATTTATATGAGAAGTTGGCTTCACGGGCTTTACATAAAGTGAACTGGGAATGGTTAGGAAGTTAATTGAGAGTTTTGCCACAGCTTATGAGCTTTCATGTTATTATTTTTGGGTTTTTGGTGAGCACAAAAGTAAGGCAAAGAATTTAAAATTACAGAAAATATGCAAAGTTGGAGAGAGTGTCAAGTTTAAGTCGGTATTAAAAATTATAATTTATAGCCTTTTCAAATACCTTAAGCTGTACTCGGTGGAGCTCTTTTTTACCCGTCGATAAGCTTGAGTTTTTATAGTTGATCCACCATTTTCAGTAAATTTCAAAGTGAACTCACCTGTAAGTAAATAAGAAAAAGCAAAAAATAGTTAAGATATGAATAAGACAGTAACTTGGTTAGTATTTTTATAGGCTATATTATGTAATAAGGTAAACTTAGAGCGAATTAATTTAAAAGGAAAGACTTGCTCTTGCGAGCCCTGTCGTATTGCTGGAATTTAAAATCTTCTAGGAACCCTGAACGTCTTTAAGCTTACTCAAGTTCTTTACTGAGCTCTCTACTGAGCTCCCTACTTATCTTTATAAAAGCACACAAAGTAACACCAAACAATGTTTTTGTTAAAACATGTTACACCATGCTTACAATATACAATTTTATTGTTAACTCCACTGCGTGTTACCCCTTGCAGTCGCTGCAGAGAATCGCAGACGCGCTCTTGTACTGTGTCTTGAGCGTGTATAACATGACAATATTTAATTAAATGCGAGAAGAAAAAACGTAAATCCAATTAAACTTTTAATTTCATTCAATTTGAAAGTGAACATTCAACAATAACAACAACAACGACAACAAAAGCCAAATAATATTTCGAGCAAAGTAAGCGGCAGAGAGCGTGTGTGTTTGGTAAGAGCAGACAGCGCAGCTTGCAACATAGGAGACACTGTGACAATGTAATATTACGTCAACGACGCAGCAATGTTTATGTAAGGCAGTATGAAGGCAGATTGCAGGAATAACGGTTAAGTTGGATGATATTAAAACAAAATAGAAACGAGTGTGGCAGAAACTGTGAAGTTAGGCGGAATTTTATGTTTTGAAAAAAAAATAAAATTTTGAAAAGTTAAATGGATTTGAAAAAAATTATGATTAAGAAAATTAATAAAAATTAAAAAAAATTAAATGTTGTTAAAAAAATTATGATTAAGAAAATTAATAAAAATTAAAAAAAAAAATTAAATGTTGTTAAAAAAATATTTTTAAGATGATTTTTTTTTTTTTTTTTAAGAAACAAGTTTTTGAAAAGTTTAATAAATTTGAAAAAATAGGATAACTGAAAAGATATAAATATTTGTAAAAATAAATAAAATACTGAAAAAAAATTTTAACAATACAAATCTCGGGAAGTTAAATGGATTTGGAAAAAAATTCCATTCAAATATTTAAAAAATAAAAATATTATATTAATACAAATATTTTTTAGGTAAATTTTTTGAAATTTTTGAAAAAAAAAATTATTACTATGAAAATTAGTAAAATTATATTTTCCCTAATTTTGTTAATATTAATAAAAAGAAATGTTAATTTAATTTAATTTAAAAAAAAATTTAAGTTGAATTTAATTTTTCTTTAAAGAATACAAATTTTGAAAATTTAAATAGATTAAAAAAAATATAATCAAAAATAATACAATTGTAGAAAAATAAATAATTAACGTAAAAAATTTTTTTTCAATAAAAGTTTCAGGAAAATTGAAAAAAATTACTGTTTGAAAAATACAGCAATATTTAAAAAATGTAAATAATTAAAAATATATTTTAATAATTTTTTTTTTAATACAGAAATATTTAAAAAATATAAATATATTTAAAAATATAAATATATTTAAAAAAATATTTTAAGTAATTTTTCTTTTTTTTGTTGGAATAGTGAAAAAAACTACATTCAAATATTTAATAAATAAAAATGTTATATTAAAAAAAATATTTTTTTAGGTTTATTTGTTTTTTGGGAAGAATAAAAAATTTGAGAAATGAAGCTGATTTGAAAGAAAAAAATTAAAAAATATAAATTAAAAAAAAATTCAAAAATTTCAAAACAATTTTCAAAAAAATATATATATATAAATTGAGAAAATATGCAAAACATCTAATAAACAAAAATTAAAAAATTAAAAAAGGTATTTCAAATTTTTTTTCAAAACAATTTCAAAAAAAAATATATAAATTTAGAAAATATGCAAAAAATCTAATAAAACAAAATTAAAAAATTAAAAAAGTATTTCAACTTCTTTTTCAAAACAATTTAAAAAAATATATATATAAATTTAGAAAATATGCAAAAAATCTAATAAAAAAATTAAAAAAAGTATTTCAAATTTTGCAAAATGTATTAAATTCCAATATTTAAAGTTTTTTTGCATCAATAAGTTTCACTTTCTGTCGTTCTACCAGCTATGTGCACTTCACTTGGAGTGGCTTTATATCCACGGTTAACTTTTAACTTGAAACTTTATTTGAACTCCAACTTGTAATTTTGCCTGAAAGTCATGTTGCAAGTTTTGGCTGCCGCCAGTTACATTAACGCCACGAAAAAGTCTTAATTAAAAGTTCTTTGGCGGGTGAAAAAATACATAAACACATACACAGATAGATAGATACCTACACATGCTGCCATACGAGCGTACATTGGTGAATGAGTTGCGAGTTTTATTGCGAAAGTTTAAAGTTGAGGGGAGGTGAATAAAAAGGGCAGAAAATTTCATATATTTAAGCTGAATTGATCAGTAATTTGGAAAATAAGGGGAAAATAAATAAAAAAGATATGGAAATAAAAACAAGTATTTAAATCGAAATAAAAAAGAAATAATATTAAAAATAAAAAAATTTATTAATTTATTCAAAATAATATAAAAAAAAAATTAGTTAATTTATTCAAATAAAATTAAAATTAATAAAAATATTAAAATTAATAAAAATTAGATAAAAAATAAAATAATTTATATACTGCTCATAGAAAGAAATAAAATTAGTCAACAAATTTTAGATAAATTAAAAAAGTTTGAGATATTCTTGAATTTTTTTAATATTTTGTTCTTCGTTTGAAAGTAGTTTTCTATGGCACAACGACCTTCACCACGCACACACAGCCATACATATGCTAAAGTTAACGGTGAATATATTTAGGTTGGTATATACATATAAGTGTATGTATGTATGTCCTTATACGAACATCTTCATCACACAAATGCCCGTCATAACAATGTAATCAACGAACAAAAGCTAGGTTACGTATACGCCAGCGCGCTCCTACGAATAATAAGGCTTACATGAGTTATGCGTTTTTTCCAGTTCGTATACAGGTATATACATATGTATGCACGTTACTATTACTTGTGATACAAAAAGTAATTAAGTATGTATGTGCATGTACATATATGTTGTTGTAAACACTTGTCAATATACATATTAGTAAACTAGTTAAAAGCTACATCAGCGGTAACTAGTTGGTGTGCAGTATAGAAAATACGACTAAGAAGAAAGAAAAATATTTTTTCGCCAGCAGAATTTAATAAATGTTCAAAAAATTCATTACGACCATAGGCAAACTGGTTAAAAAACGAGTACAGAAGTAGCTAGCGTCGGTTTGGTTTAACAAAGCATTGTCTAAAATTAATATTTGAAGAATTAATTTGCAATATGGAGTTTAAAATGAACTATAAGCAAAATAGAAATAACGAAACGGGGGGTTTCGCAAGCATAATTTATTAAAGGTACAAAAAATGCTTTACAACTACTCACAAACTGGGTAAGAAACTGGTTAAGCAGTAACTGGTGTCGGTTTAGTTAAGGAAAAACTTGTGTAAAATTAATTTTTTGTAAATGAAATCATAATTAAAGAAAACAATATTATTTCAACACTGGTTCATATGTAACTAGTTACGAACTAGTTTATAAAACTTTAGTTTAAAACTGTTTTTGTTTTTCTTTTTTTCACTGAATTTTTCAAATAAAATTTTGTTAATTGAACACTGGTCCAAATGTAAATAGTTAGGGAGTAGTTTACAAAACACTAGTTTTAAAGTACTTATTTCATAATTAATTAACAAGTAGGTTACCCTACATAGGTCACTCGAACTTAGAAGTAATTTTTTAAACGTTTTTTAACCAGCAGTTTTATTGCTTACGTCAGTCCACTTCTATCTACACAACTCGCCAACCAAGTAGTAATCATCGCCAGTGCTTATCGAAACCCAGAAGTCTGTTTCACATCTATCTACCTAAATCTTAAACAATTTCAACGCAACTGCCCACAGCTTGATATTCTGCAATTTGCGGTGAACTAATGTTGATTGCTCTGGATTTTGCAAAAGCAATTCGTTTTGCTATGCGCCTGTTTGTATGCATACTATGGCAATGTTTTCTCTAGTTTCTGTTTTTATACATTTTTTGCTTTATTTTCTGCTTTCAGGCTTTCACTTTTTTCACTTATTTCACATTGCTCACACATTCAATCATTCGTTAGTTCATTCACTCGTTCATTTACGCTCGCATTCATGCAGATTGCAGGCTAGCGCAGCCGAAGCTTTGTGGTTTGTTTGGCTACTTTAATCTCGGACCATTTACGGAGAATTCCTTTTGCTTTTTTTGAAATATATCGCTTGCAATGCCTGGCTGTTTATGTTCAAACACATTTTATATAAATATGTATATTATATATCTGCACCTATATTATATACATCCCACTATATATTTATTTTACTTTTCTCTTTTCAATCGCCCTTTTTTGCCTCACTTCTGCTGATTGCTTGCGTAAAAGTGTAATTTCGAAAGATGAATAGCAAGTAATTGCACAGAAGTGTGAGTTTGGCGCGGTGCGGTGGTGTGAGTGCTTGAGGAAAATGATTGATATGCTTGTATATGTTAAAATACAATGTAAATAATCATTTGCTTGTATGTGTGCAGGTAATATGATGGCACACCTACACAAATCTGCTAAAAAGGTGTACTGAAATGTTATCTTGCGCTCTAAGCGGCTAGTTAAGCTAACTGCAGGCTCATTCGTGAGCTATGTGGCCACAAAAACAATTTTGACCAGCTATGGTTATATAATAGTGACTTGTATTTTGTGCTTTGTTAGATTTTCATTGAGATATTCATTTTAGAGAGTGCTCCAAAACTAACTAGTTAGGTACTAGATTAGTTCTAGTTTAGGTACTAGATTGGGAAGTTTTAGTTTAGAGCCATAATTTATATAAAATTTTAAAAATCTTTAATTTTTTGCACTTTAATTATTACTTTAAAAAATAAAGTATATTGGTCTAACCCAAAATGTACTAGTCATGTACTAGTTTTGGAAACGATTTTTTGCAACAAATAAAAATGATTTTGAATTAAATATGTATTTTAATTTCGAAATAAAGTAAAATTTAAATTTTTGTGGTAACTCACCGCAAAAAACCTAGTTGGTAACCAGTTGTTAATAGTTTGTATTTAGTTTCAGAGTGCTAAAAATTTATAATAGTTTATTTATTTATCATTCGCACTACATAGAATTGAAAACTCAACCTAAAATAACTGCTTCGAAACTAGTTCATATTTGATCAGTTTAAAAACGGGCTTGAATAAACAAATGTCCTCTAATTTTTTTTATCTGCAAATTTTTTAAAAATTAATTTTCAATAAATTTTTAAGCTATCCATGCTTTTAAGCGAACTCAACTAAAAGTAACTAGTTCGAAACTAGTTCCTAAGTTACTAGTTCAGAATTGCTTTTTCGTCGTAAACTTTTAACTAGCTCTCAGGGATACCATTTTTTCCTTTCAAATATCTATAGCATCCCTCTCTTTAATATAATATAATTCTAAACCAAATAACTACCTCGAAACTAGTTCATAATTAACTAGTTCAGAAGTCAATTTCTGAGGAAAATTTTTAATGAATGTCGGGAAATAAATATTTTTCCTTCTTTTTTGGATGGAACATCTGATCCTCAAATAACTAGTTCGAAACTAGTTTGTAAGTAACTCCTGCAGAATTACTTCTTCGTGTAAAATTTTAAACTAGATGTCAGGAAACAATCATTTTACATATTTTTAACTCAACTAAAATTGACTAGTATGAAACCAGTTTGTTAGTAACTAGTCCATAAGTGACTTTTTGCGGTAAATCTTTAACCAGCTGCAAGGAAATATATCCTTTTACAGGATTTTGCATATTTGAGATTAAAAACGTAAATATAAACAAAGTCAAAGCCAACAATGTCTTTCCCTTTATGTTTCTCCGCTCAATTATGTACTCTCGCTCTTTGTCTAAAGCAGCAACATTGTTTTTCCCATCGCTATTCACTTTAATTAGGGTCATTTCGTCTAAGCTACACAGCATACTTCACAGAAAACCACAAAGAGTCCAAAAAAATATATGACCCGAAACAAAAAGTCATTAGTTGAGTGTAGTCAGTTCAGTTGAGTAATGGGAGTAATGAGAGTAATGAGTTCCAACGAAATTTATACACAAAATTGTGAGCATAAATGTGAATACACATTTTTAGTTATGAACCATTTGCCTTTGATACACAAGTTTTGCAAAAAAGAGTTCGAAAAAAGCACAAAAACAAAGCACAAAAGGGTCAACACACAATTTATGACACAAGATCTTTAATTTAGATGACTTTCTACACACAGCTGCCCTGTATTTATGTGTACTTATGCGCGCTAGCCATCAACTGGCTGACCCTTACACTCCACATATACATTTGCGATTGGTTTAGTGCTCATATCCTCCACTGACACGGTGTCATATGCAAACTTTTATATCCTTCCTGCCAGCTGTGCGCTCCACTTTATTGCTTTTATTACACACAAACGCACACATGTACATAAGTGAGATTGGCTCATATATGGTGTATGTATGGTAGTGAAAATACCTGCTGGCATTTGTTATTTTAGCTGGTCGATGATAGAGTGTTTCGCTTGAACTGCCATGATGATTGAGTGGTCAGTGGGTGTGTGGGTGAATACATGGATGGAAATTGTTAGTTACAAACAAAAATATCCATATATATATGTGTAACAATGCAAAATACTATGGATTATGTGGAGGCTTGCGTATGTAACATATTTGCCTTTCATTTGATAGGCCAACTGCATGCGAAATATTAAAAAATTACAAAGGTTCTTTGTTAAGTTTAGGGCGTTTTGGGGCTTTGTTGATATATTTAGGAGTATTTATATAGAAATTATTGTTTGCTGTTGCGTATAATTGTAATTATTGCATAAATGTGACTGCTCCAAAAACAACTAGTTACGAACTAATTAAAAAAATATCTTTACAAGTATTTTAAAAGAAATTATTATTTAGTGTTGCGTAAAACTGTATTTATTGCATAAATGTGACTGCTCCGAAAATAACTAGTTGCGAACTAGTTAAAAAATATATATTTACAAGTATTTATATAGAAATTATTATTTGCTGTTGCATAAAAGTAACTGCCCCGAAAACAACTAGTTGCGAAGTAGTTAAAAAAATATATTTACAAGTATTTATATAGCAGTTATTATTTGCTGTTGCGTAAAATTGTATTTATTGCATAAAAATAACTGCTCCGAAAACAACTAGTTGCGAACTAGTTTCAAAAATGTATTTAAAACGCATTTTTTGTATTTTGAGTAAGATTAAAAAAATTTTATTAAAAAACTTACTACTCTTAAAATAACTAGTTTTCAACTAGTTTGAAAAATAATACAAGCGCACTTTTTAATAAT
Source organism: Bactrocera zonata (assembly GCA_037783105.1). NCBI lineage: Eukaryota > Metazoa > Arthropoda > Insecta > Diptera > Tephritidae > Bactrocera > Bactrocera zonata. The sequence continues at coordinate 22,685 of JBAWJQ010006309.1, forward strand.
AACTATTGTGATAATTATGCTAAATCAAAGAAAAAAAAACAGGAACTAGTTGCAGAATAATTTGCAAAAAACTCAACTCAACCACAAATTTTGTATTTTGAGTTAACTTATAGAAATAATTTTTGAAAAAACAACTACTCTTAGAGTAACTAGTTGCGAACTAGTTAAGCAAATTCCACAAAACCACATTGGCAGAGCTCCTGTTTTTTGTCGGACTGTAGCTTTCCTTTAAAATTTTTCTATAATAATTGCTGGAGCTATAGAGTTTCGCACGACAAAATAGTATGAGGTAGTCCTTAGATCTTATATATCAAGGAAATACTTTAGATATACTCTTATCTCTAACAAAGCAGGCGGAGAGCAACTAAGCTTGGCCCTAAACTCCCATTTAATATGAGTCACGTTGAAATGGAATCAAGAAAGCTTTTATTTTGCTGTACGCGGCAGAATTTTACAGCAAATGCAGGCTTAACGTTTTCTCGCAACGCATTAATTTAAATTGAATTTCATAATACACTCACTAAAGCGCACACATAAAGCGCTTCAGCGCAGACTGCTGAGCTTGTCTATCACCGATTGCTCGGCGAAAGCATACATCAAAACTTTACGATTAAGAAATAAATGCCGTTATAAATTTAAGTACAAATAAGACCGTGTGATTGTGTACGTGTCTGTGTGTGAGTGGATATAATCTCTCACAATTTTTACAGCGCTGATGCATTAGCAATAAAATATTTATTTTCAATGGATAATAAACAAGCATTTTCACGCACCTGCGATATTACGAATATAATGGCAGAGGAGCAGAGCAAAAAGTTGGAGGGAAAGAGGCTGGAAGAGGGAGGTGCATGTATGAAAAAATCCACAGAAGTTGCACCTAGAAATGTATGGGGTGAAGTGCGCGCATTTGGAGTGGCAAAAGGAGCATATAAGGTAACCCTAACACTGCCGTAAGCGGAGTAGGAAGAGCAATTTTCATAAACTCACGAAAGTGCACGCCAAACGCAACACCAAGCAGCTGAGGAGTGAAAATCAGCAGTGTGTAGCTTCCAGCGCGTAAAAGCGTAAGCAGCTAGTAGTAGCTGGAATGCGCTGTGATCTTAATTTTTATGTTGTTTGGCATTATTATTGTTTTGATGGTGCTGTTGATGGCGGTGATGAAACTGCTGTCGTTAAAGCAGTTGTTACAAGCGTTGTGAGAGCTAAAGAGCTGCAGCTAAGCTGCTGTAATGGCAGCTGAGCCAGTCAGGGGTGCATTGCTGCTAGCTTGGATGGATTGCGATAAGCTTGCCAGCTGAAATGATGGATGTGTTAATAATATAGCCGGTTGCTGTTGTTCATCATAATGAAGGTAATTTTAATAAAGCTGTTATTGCCAGCAGCATTGCCAACACAAATAGTTTATTTTAAGTTCAAGAAATATATATAAGACGAAGATGATTTAAAATTAAACGAACTTGCATTATTTTCCGATTTTATAGTGAACATATATGTAGATTTTGATGTCATTTTGCTTTAGCTATAAGTTTTGAATATTTCGCCATAAATTTGTAATGTAATTTTTTTCTTTCTTCCTAGTTGCTTCGTACTTCAATATTTTAATCGACCTCATCGACTTCATCCTCATCCTCATTCTCATTCTCATTTTCATCCTCATTTTCATCCTCATCCTCATCCTCATCCTCATCTTCATCCTCATCCTCCTCTTCATCTTTATCTTTATCTTTATCTTTATCTTTATCTTTATCTTTATCTTTATCTTTATCTTTATCTTTATCTTTATCTTCTATCTTTATCTTTATCTTTCATCTTTATCTTTATCCTTATCTTTATTCTTTATCCTTATCCTTATCCTTATCTTTATCTTTATCTTTATCTTTATCTTTATCTTTATCTTTATCTTTATCTTTATCTTTATCTTTATCTTTATCTTTATCTTTATCTTTATCTTCATCTTTATCTTCATATCTTCATCTTTATCTTTATCTTTATCTTTATCTTCATCTTCATCTTCATCTTCATCTTCATCTTCATCTTTATCTTCATCTTTATCTTCATCTTCATCTTTATCTTTCATCTTTATCTTTATCTTCATCTTCATCTTCATCTTCATCTTCATCTTCATCTTCATCTTCATCTTCATCTTCATCCTCATCCTCATCCTCATCCTCATCCTCATCCTCATCCTCATCCTCATCCTTCTATCCTTATCCATCATCCTCATCCATCATCCTTATCCTTATCCTTCTTATCCTTGATCCTTATCCTTGTCCATATCCTTATCCTCATCCTTGTGCTTCCCATGTCCTTATCCTTATCCTGATCCTTATCCTAATCCTTATCCTGATCCTTATCTTTATCTTTATCCTATCTATCTTTATCCTTATCCTTATCTTTATCCTTATCCTTATCTTTATAATTATTCATATCCATATCCTTATTCATATCCATATCCATCCTCATCCTTATCCTTATCTTTATCTTTATCTTTATCCTTATCCTTATTCTTATTCTTATCCTTATCCATATCCTTATCCTTATCCTATTCCTCATCCTTGCCCTTATCCTCATCCTTGTGCTTGAGCTTGAAGATATCATATCCTTATCCTTATCCTGATCCTTATCCATATCCTTATCCATATCCTTATCCATATCCTTATCCTCATCCTCATCCTGATTCTGATCCTGATACTTATCCATATCCATATCCTTATCCTTATTCTTATCGTTATCCATATCCTTATCCTTATCCTTATCTTTATCCTTATCCTTATCCTTACCCTTATCCGCACCCTCATCCTCATTCTTAGTCGTCAAGACTATAGATGTCCGACAGAAAGAATTATCTACCAAATTCTTAAAATCCTTAGTTTGCTATTTGAAAATGAAAGTCTTTTTATTTCATAGCCAGTTCGACAGTTTTGGTCTTGACCACAATTTTTAATCGATTTGGTATTTTTTCTTTAAATATCTTTAGGAGGCTTCATAACAGGCTTGGGACCATATTTCATAGCCGAAAGACGCAGAACCGTTTCCCAGTTTGAAATATAAAAGCTCTGCAGTTCGTTTTGCTGAGAAGAGAATAGAATAATAATTCGTGCAAAAGCTTCCATTCGACATGAACTGGTTAAGTAGAACTGGAACTCTTTGGAATCGCCCAAATCACGAAAATTTCAGCATTAATCGAACGTAAGAAGCTGCCACTGACTGCCATTATACTCTATTTATTTTGTAAGTGGTCTGCTGATCACTCCTATGTCACTTCAAGATCCTTTTGGTCATCTTGCTGCGATAGTAAGAGTTCTCACTGAACATTGTCCAATGGACATTGCTGAGGTAAGGATAAAAATCTTGTAGAACGCTAGTTATCAAAGTTGTAAGGAAGGAAGTGAGGTGGAAACATATAGGCACTTAACCGGACTGAGGTTGAAACATCCGGGCGTCTTCGGCGAACCAGAACACCCAGCCGAAACTGACATTTGCCATCTCAACAAATTTGTTATGGGCTTAAAGTACTTTGTCGATTTCTAAGGGTCTTGTGATATATTTTATAAGAATTTTAGGTAACAAAACGGATCGGCGTGCTAAACTATCTCAGTGAGATCCCTGTTACGATCGACCTCAAAACCTAACCTAATCTTCACAAAAGTCACCACACATTGGTTCTCCTTGGATGCCTTAAGTGTCGAAGAGTAAGGGATTTACAGTTAAAGTGCAAAATTATACATCTCTCTTGCATCCATAAGCGCAAATAATATTCAATTATCCAAAATTAATTTGTACGAATGAGTTGCGGTGCATATGACTTGAGCTTGAAGATATCATATCGCTTTTGACTCTACATTCTTTTGACTTAACCTTCTCTTATTGTTTTCCCGCTGAACTTTGCTGTTAGTCTTTCACTACTTCAGTCACCTACCCTCTACACCAATTGCAACTCTGTATGCAAATTTCAATTTGCCGTAACCATTAGTGACGCGAATGCAACCTTGCATTACATACATATTTGCATTATCATGCGAAATTTTGCACGCTGCACTCATATTCGTAAGCGACTTTGTAAATAAAATGAAAATTTCACAAAATTTAATTACTTTTCGAATTCCGAACGTTTGAGTGCGTCGTTAGACGTTGCCGACTTGGCTCCGCCACTCGCTCGAAAATACTCATTCATATGCTCATGCCAATTATATGATGATTGCACAAGTGGGAGCCACACAAATGCAACGCTGCTGTGCGGTGTGTGCGGAAGTTGTTCAACCAGTTGCTACGCGTGTAATGGGCAAAGTTTCTTTGGAGCCTTTGATGGCGCGCTACGCTTAGTTTTGACTTTGCCTTGAGCACGCTGTAATTTCAGAAATGCTATGTATATGTGGGTAGCTAGCGCGCTCGTCAACTACTCAAAAGCCGGCATTCATCAATTGTTTGCCTAAAATTTCAAAAGTTAATGAAAATATGGAAACTTTGGCAGCTAAGTGACGCCGCGTTCTACTACTCCTTGCGCTGAAGTCACATGTTCCCCTTACAAACTAGCTACGATTCCTCGCATTCAGCTCTCTAGCTATTCATTATGTCAATACGCAGCGTTGCATTTTGTATGGAGTTACTTTTTTCGGTGAGTTTTTGTTGCTGCTGTTTGCTCTCTGCTCTCATAATGAAATTTTCAATTTTCAATTTGATTGCCTTTTCGCGTTTCCGTTACAGCAACGCTTTGTTTATTTCCACATCAGCGATTCCCAGCGGGCTGGCATCGATAGCTGCCGCGCATACCTTTGTCGTTTACCTTTGAGCTGACGGATTTTTGTAGTCGGGGTTGGGTACATTCAGCGCAGAAAGCAGTAGGTAAACAATGCCTTTCGGCATAATGAAATTAGTTAGTTTTTCGCTTTGTTTCTAATCAAATTTTTTCATGTCTTCCCAGGAGGTGAAATTACGCACATGCTTGGATTAGCAGAAAGCAAAATGGAAGGAATCATTTGCAGGCCGTAGGAGATGAAGAATTTTTTGTTTAATAGGAAAATATAACTAATCAACGGAAGATACATTTTGAAGTCTCGATTTGAGAAGAAACGTATTAGGATTTGAAAGGATCCCAAATACAAGGAATCAGATGATCGAAGAACATGTAGACGAACCAAAAGCTCAGCAGATATCCATTCGAACTGAATTCATGTACTATTCAAACATGTTCCCAAATAAGCAGAAAAAAGGAAGGCAAGATTGGTTGGAGTTCGGAGAGGTCATACTTTCCATCAGCGATATCCGTTTACTTTAGGATCATGAAGAAGACATTGATAGCGTGAAAACAATATTTCCTTATATTTCCCATTGGGTTCGAGTTATATTTTCTATCAGCGGATACCCGCTTACTTTTAGGATCATGAAGAAGACATTGGATGTGTCGAAAGCTCAATATTTTCTTATATTTCCCATAACTAAGAAATTTTTTTAATACAGCAAGAAATCTAATAGATATTTAGTCTTAAATTCGGTTAAAGTTTCCAATATATTCAAGAAACTGTTAATTTTCTGTAATTTTATGGCGTCTTATTAACAATAGAGTCGCTGATTGTTCTTGTGGAAATTTCGAGAGAACCGGAGAGTATCGATTTCACCGTTTTCGTTAGTGAGACAAGAAGTTCAGCCTACTTTCAATGCATTGACGTAGTGTGATCTAACGACTCTTCGAGAGGTCAGTTCATTTAGATCCGTTTCTCACCACAAGCTTTATCCCTGTTTCAAGTGCCATCCTGTGATAAGTCTACGAAATTAGGGTTTGTCCTAGCTTAATGGAAGGTTGATGGAACGAGTCGGCAATTTAGTCCAAAATCATTTCGTTTCATTGAGAGTTAAGGTCGGTTTAATACCGGCAAAGTTTTTCATTGCATATATTGAACTCGAATAGCAGTAAAAGAAGTGAGCTCGAAAATGTCCACGGGAAGAGTGAATGATGTTCGAAAGGAGCGAAGTTTGTATTTCTTAACCGAGAAACTAAGCTTTGACTATTCATTCCTCAAGTCCTTAACTGTGTTCCGTATTTAAAGCTGCCATGATTTCTAAAAATGAGTCAATGTCTTTTAGATCTAAGGGCCTCAGAAGATGTATCTATCTTCAAAGAATTACGGAGATCGATTTGATTTTAGTACACATAACTAAAAAGAACTAAACGTCTTTAAGAAAAGGCAGAATGCTTTGAGGCAAAGATCAAAGATGAAATATATCTACTCAAGGAAAAACTGAACTCGGATTTTAAGCGTCGGAAGATCAGAGACCTTAAAAAAATGTCCAGGTTCAAGGATGTATAGTTCTCGTTTCTATTTTTGAACAGCAGGTCTTAAGGAAGCGCAGAGCTCAGTTTTATTTTAAGACAGCGGCCTAAGAAAAGCAATATCTTCTTAAGAAAGTACTAAACGCTGATTTCAAACCTAGCAATATCCGTCGCAGAAATTATATTTAATTTAGTTCTACTGAGCAATTAACAGAGCTCACAACAACACAACTCAACCTCGCAATCAAAATAACTACGAATTCTTTAAAGAATAAACAAACTCCCAAATGTAGGCAACAAAAGGAGTATATAATTTTATAAACCTCGCAGCTGACAATAATAATAGCAAGTACCAGCAAAACGGTTATAGCAAAAGAGAAATGGATAAACTTGAAGCAATTAAGGAGACATTTTATTTTAATGCGCCTAAAATTATGTTAAACTTTACTTAACACAAATCCCAAGTATTTCCTTGGCATTGTAAAGATTTAATTTAAATAAAATGGCAAACATTTGCCAAAAGCAAACAAAAGCGAGCACATAAAAAAGAGAGAGACGACCTTAAAATAAAATGGTTAGAGAGAGAAAGTGAGCAGAGCGTAGCGGTAGATTAAATACAGACATATTTGTTTGGCAAACAGACATACATTGCGGCGCAACTTACAACTCAACGCCGGTGTTTGCTGTTTAATAAACTGTTGCAGACTTTAAGGCGTTCCAGCGCTTGCTGATGTTTGTGCGAGGCTTTGTATTGCTGGCGGCACACCGGTTTTGCCGGACAAAATGCTCAGCTACTTACTTGCGTCGGCAGTTCATTTACTCCACCTACGCTGGGGCAATGCTGCGCATCTCCCCTTATCTCTGACTTTCTCTCTCTCTCTTTCTCGCTTCCTTTCTTTTGCTGCTGTTGCTTAGCTCTTCGGTCCTCAACACCGCCGGCATTGCCGCTAACAACAATCAAAAGCAATGATTGTCGACAATAAAATGTAACGGTTATGTTTATCTTTTCTTACTTGCATTGTAAATATTTAATGACATCATTGCCGAAAAGCGCCCACTGTGACTGCGGACCCACACGAATGCACGTAGTACTCGCATATGAATATGTGATGAGGATAGCTCTCTTAGCTTTCTTGTAGCTATTGCGGCCACTTGTCGGTCCTTGTGTATTACTACGGTAACTTTCTTAGTAATAACAACATTGTAATGAGCACATAAGCTGTCAGGAGAGAGCGTAAGCAAGGAAAAGAATACCAGCAATACAACAACAAATGGCAAGGTTAGGGGAAGGAACATCAAAAACAATGTTTGCGAACTGTTGAAAAATCATTACTTTGGATTTTTATTTAATTCAATGGAATTTGAGGTCCTCACATTACCGTTGAAGTGCTGAGTTGGTGAATGAGGCGGACACTAGGGAGGGAGCTAAACGTAAGTTAAGCGTATGAATAACTAAGCGGAATGAACGAAGTAGGGCAGGTAAGGAGAACAATAAATATAATTAAAAATGGTATTAGCGGCGCTGACAGTTGGTGGGAGTAGGTCAAATACTAAGACCAGTTCAGACAAGGCTTCAAATACACCAGCGACTTAAAACTAGGTCAGAGTTTATGATAAATGGCTTTACTATAAGCCTAAGGACACAAGCTGGAGTTGGAGCTCATAAGATAAAGGTGTAGAAAAAGTCTCAGTGTGCTCCAGATTCTGTGTGCTCCAGTCTTCTTTTGATAAGTTGGTTGACTCTCTTTAGAATATTTGACTTGTTTCATCCATAGTACCATCTACATAGGTTCGAGACAATAGTTTCACTCTCTCAAGTACAAAAGCTATCAAGCTCTTTAAATTGGATAGTCACTTAAAGATCGTACTTAGAGAGATGCTGCGGAAACTCTTCTCGTTTTGACAAGGGAACAAATTTAAGTCTGGTTATTCTGATCGAGTATCGCTGTTGGCAATGTCAGATGGCTGCTTTGGGTTAGCAGAGACCGGCTTGGGTTTGGAGGATTACTAACTCTTGGGAGGAGCGGAATGGAAGTTTTATGAAAATATACTGTCGCTGTCCATACTTCCCCCTGCGGGTAGGGGGGACCCCTCACGGTTCGGGGGGAAACCGAATACACCCGTGGTAAGGCATGCCTGTCGTAAGAGGCGACTAAGATCCTGGCCACCAGTCCAGACTTGTTTGGAAGCTCAACTGGTCGTAGCTTCGGTTATAAGGTCATACCAAAGACTTTAACCTGGTACCATGGGGAGCAATTAGCCCTTGGAGGTAACTCCAAACTGCTCACTGGTTGTGGTTAAAACCCAAATCGCGGGAAGAACTGACTTTGTCAGTTTGAATGTGCAGTTGCATTGCAACCGGGTGCCGGACCCAAAGTGCGGCAGAGATTTTAGATGGGCCTAGAACCCTACCAATGTGGTTAGTGTGTCCATGCCACACTGCCGATTGGTACTGAAAATGCTTACCAAGTTTTCAGGGCGCTAATCAGTGCATTGTATTGATCCGTTGTGCTTCTGAGCACCGTGGAGTTAAGCTTTCGAAAGCAGGATCCCACGTTAAACACACTACACAGTTGGCGCTGTCCATAATTTATTCTATTGAGAGTACAGTATTGGTTAAATAACAGGGACTTCAAAAAGTCTGCTCGAGACAGATCTTATAATTGGAGATCATGCTTCGTTCAAATCAAGAAATTCAATTGCAGTCTAGTCTCCATATCAAAAAAATCCATTGCTATCCTTTTTGTTACACCTTTACGTCTCTAAAGGCTTAACCAAAACTGCGTTTGAATAACGTTGTGATCTTAGCCTTTTTTGTATTGTAGATTAAAGAAGTTGAACAGGGACTCATTTGCCCAAAGTCCAACTTTAGGTAGCCAAAAAGCATCCTCGAGCCTATCGAAAGCATTTACGTTTACAGAAAGAACTGAACTTTTGAAAACCGTGATGAAATGAGACATGAAGGCGTCCATCCTTTCTACTTTTCAAACTCCGTCCGATGAAGCCACCATCATATGAAAACTGTCCAACAAAGCGAAATTTATTTAAATTTGCAATTAAATTTTTATAACCGTTTTTGTGCAATATAACCCGCCAAGCGCGCTCGAGCACACGTAAAGTCGACCTTTTTCGGACATCTTCCCGTTCTCGAAGTTGCGCGACGTTGATATTGTTTGGGTAACACAATGAGCATTTTTGCGTTGTTTATTTCTTTAGTCCACCCCACAGGCGCATTGACCAGTTTCACTGTCATTTACATGTATGTATGTGTTGTTGGCTTAACGCTTTTGTTATTCCTTTTTGCTGTCGCTTGGTAAATGGGCTGCGGTGCAATGTCAATGCAAGTTCGAGTCTCAAATTGCCCTTTTTTCGAAAGGTAGTTAACGACGCGCGCCCATCAATAAAAGAGATAGATGACCTTGTACCGGGAGTGGGGGCGGACGGTTGGTTGACAAAAGCTGAGGAAAAATGAAAAAGCCCAACTCGCACGGTCCCATAACGCGTCAGCTTCCACATGAAAATCCAATCAAGCGTTTTATTTTTCCCCAAACAAGTAAGCAGCACTGTGTTAAAAGCGTCCGGGCGGGTGCAGCGGTGCTCGGCAGACGAGTGGCACCCAGTTGAGGTGGCGCTGGGTTGAGTTGGAGTCCGTTGGAGTCCGTCGGTACCGCAGTGGCGCGCACTTTGAACTCATCCAAGCTTCTGCCATGCAACTTCACTGCATTGTGGGTACGCTGGACGTCGACTGCCCTCACGTTCTGCACGTCTCCATTCGAGCGAATTGTTTTTCCGGTAATGCTTCAATTTCAGTTTTTAATTTGCATTTTTTTGCTTTCTTTTTGCTTTTCGTGCTGTTTCAAGTGAGTTTTTCGCGCATCTTTTATTTGTCTATCGGCTTTTTGTTTTCTGTTTGCCCGCCACACCATCGCCATTCGAAAAATTCGAACTCAGCTCATGGGTCAGGTTACAGCTATCGGTGACAGAAGCGTATGGCAAATATTTCAAGAGTCACACGCCGGCAACGCGAGATCTGGCTGCAGAAGATGGAGTGTCATTAAGTGGCGGTCAATGTGCGCACCGCTGGGGAGCTGGAGCGCTGGCGCAGCGGTCATGGGCGTTGGTGCGGGTATATTTTTGTGGTCAGTCGTGCAGGCAACGGTAATTGCAATTGTTCATTGCTGACTTTTCACTTTGCATACGTTTTCGCTTTAAAGTCTTTCGTTTGTCTTTGAAATATATTGGTTCAGTGTTGTTGTTTCTTCGAAAGAGGTATTATTTTTATGTGTTTAATATATTCACAAGTCGTTGACGGGCAGTTAACCTCGTAAGCAAATTGAGGGTAGAGACAATTAAGAAGTTTTGAGCTAAAAGCGGAGACTTCACATCAGACTCAAACGGGCTATCGCGTGGCATTTCGGACACATACATAGGGCTCTAATATATTTTACGAGCTACGAGTGATAAACCGAGACTCCAGACAGATTAGAAAGATTAGTAGACTGGAACCTCCTGATAAGTTGTCTACCTGAAACCTTATGTCCAGAAGAACATATTTATAAATGTAAGGCGTTCTTGGTTCTCGTGGTGTTTCTGGTTCATATAGTTCACGGAGTTTCTGGTTTATCTTTATTTCTTTAAGAAGCTCAGGAAGCTTGAGGTTGTAACTTCGCCAGGTCTTGAACAGGAGCGTTTTTTATATCAAAAATCGCGGAAAATATTGCGCGGAAGTTAATACAATGATCATTTGCTCCTTTTAAAGAGGTGGAGTAACTACTTCTGGTTTTGGAAGATAATAGTTGGGAATTTTTAACATTTATAGACTCTTCGACAAAATAAAAATGTTCTGGAGCTAAGCTAGTAGAGTAAGCCATCGGTTTTTGGAACTCAAAACTATAGATTCTCTAACTTACGGTATTGCGATACGCTTGGGTTCACAAATCTTATAATTAGTCAACTATTGTAGTCGAACTCTTTTAGGACTTTTCATAAAAAGTATAAAGGTTACTGACTGTAATTTGCTCAAAACTTTACGATGAAGGTTTAAACAACATACAAGGAACTTCCAAAAAAAACTTGAAAAAAAGCTGAAGAGGAAGAATTTTTCTCCTAGAAACTATATTCAGATTTTTCGACTTTCTAATAGTTCGAAATCATATTCTCTGCCTGCGAAGTTTAACCAACATCCATGGAACTACTGAAATTTGAAAAAAAAAGCTGCGGAGGAACAATTTTTCTCCATCGAAAGAAGATTCGGAACTATATTCGGACTTTTCGACTTTCTACTAGTTCGAAATCATATTCTCTGCCTGCGAAAGTTTAACCAACATCCATGGAACTCCTGAAAATTGAAAAAAAAGCTTAGAAGGAAGCATTTTGCGCCATCGACCGAAGCTTGGGAACTTTATCTGGACCCCTCGACTTCTTCGTAGTTTGAAAAGATGGCAAAAAACCTGTGAAAAGCTAAACGACATCCATGGAACTCTTGAAAACTGAAAAAAAAGTTTCGAAGGAAGCATTTGCGCCCTCGACCGAAGCTTGGGAACTTTATCTGGACCCCTCGACTTCTTCGTAGTTTGAAAAGATGGCAAAAAACCTGTGAAAAGCTAAACGACATCCATGGAACTTCTGAATATTTAAAAAGAAAGCTTAAACGAAAGTATTTTGCTCCCTCGATCGAAGCTTGGGCACTTTTTTTAGACCTATCCACAACTTCCGAAACATGTTTTCTGCCTGTTAAAGGCTAAACAACATCCATGGAACTTCTGAATATTAAAAAAAAAGCTGACAAGGAAGAAGACAGAAGCTTCCGAATTTTATATGGATTTTCCCACTTTCGACTAGTTCGAAAACATGTTTTTGTGCTTAAAACTTTGAAGGAAAAACTTGGGAACTTTATTTGGACCTCTCGACTTTCTCTTAGTTTCAAATCATGTTTTCTTCGGACCGCAAAATAGAATTTACAGCAAAAAATTTCATATATTTATTTTATTGTTTAACTGTCTTTCAGAAAGAAGTCCAGTCTACACTGAATTGCAAGAGAATTTAACCAAAAATGTTCACAACACACCTAATTTATTCAAACACTTATTTATTTTGAACTAATTTCCGGTGTGGTACATTGACACTTCCGCTGTTCGGTAGCCAAAATGAAGAGACACTACGCAGAGGTAAGCGCAGCATGATTTCCTTTTTAATTTCCTCTCTGGCGGGGTAACAAGAACGCAGCGTGTCGCAACAAGCCAAAGCTGAAGGTGACACAAAGAATATGCGTAGAACGATGTTGAAAGAAAAAAAGTGGAAATAAAATGAAATGAAAAGAAAAAAGTGCGTGATATCTGCAAAAATATGAAGACCAAATGAAATGAATGCTGATGTTGCAAATTATTAGAAGCCGTTATAATAATAAAGTTGCGAGCGCGAAGTAAAGCGGAAATAGACGGAAGTGGAAGAGGAGTGAGGAGTAGGAAATAGCAAAAGAAGTGAAAAGGAAAGTAGTAAAAGATAGAGCAGCAAAGACTGAAGTCATAATTGGCATGCTGTCAAATAACTATCACTCATTTCATCCGCAAAAATCATGACAAAAATGAACCTATAGCGGCAGGCCTTTCAGCTAGCTCTTTAAAGACTATTGTCGTGCGGATTTCGACAGTGAAACATAAACAAATTTAATTAACTTTCACCACGACTACTTCTCGGCAAGCTATGCTATCATACATAAGAGAATAATCAACCGTTGACCGTTAGTGTGCGTAGTTTCTCGGCCTGTCTGCGAGCTCTCGCCCTTCAGCACTCCTCGTACCCGCTGCGAGGGTTCTTACGGCGCGCAGCATTGCTTTTATAATCGACAAGCTAGTGCGTAAGTGAGGTTTTCTCAGCGGCAACTAGTGTCCCTCGCTGGGTGCTCTCAACAATGACAGTTTCTCTAAAGCTTGTCGGAAGGTTAGAGCAACTCTTAAGCAAATTTCTATATTAATCTACCGCTCTATCTCTCTATTATTACCTCCTACTCTTTCCTCAAGCATTTTCATTTATTTTTTTTAAGCAATATGCAAATCACTATGGTCCACGTGCCTCGTACTGCTCATACAAACTCAGCTCACCGCTCTCCACTGCTGCGTATCACATTTTCCATTTATTATTATTGTGTTGAGTAAGAGCTGTCTTGCTGCGTTCGTTTTATCTATTATGATAATATTGAAATAGTGTCATCATCGTCAGCAACGTGAACCCCGTCATGTAATACGTCCTTTTATGCGCACAGCTCCCTCGAAGGCTGCCCTTCATCCGTTTTCGTCAGCGTTTTCAATGCATTCAATGTTGTTTGCTGTCCATCGCAGCGCTGACAGAAGAAGTCATGCGACTCTCGCTTCGCTGCTAAATTCTCGATTCACTTTAGACTGGCAAGCAGAGTTGTTTGGTTTTGTTTTTGTTGTGTTGCTGATGGAAATTCACCGATAAAATATTTAAAATGTAATTTAGCGCAAGGATTTTGGCATTAAGCGGGTATTATAAGTAGGCTACCAGGGATCGCGTTGAACCTAATTTGGTTAAATGAAGGTTTAGAGGTGACTCAATGATGTTGACGGTGGAGTAGTAGTAGTGGCCTCTTCGAAAGCGCTGAGGATTTGGCTGAGTGAATTTATACATAGAACTAACTTATTAAAGGAAACTAAGGATTTATATGCGAGTTTAAGATGCGGGATAGTTAGGAATACAATTTGAGAGGTGTTTATTTGTGGCTATAAAGTGGATGAAAATTCTAAGTAGACTGAATAAATTAATGAAATATATAAATAAATATAGTATAATGCCAGCAATGCTACATATTGCTCCATAATGAACCCTAGCTAGAAAATTCTGAATTTCAATAATGGATGAGGTCGCTATATTTATAACTTCATGTGACCAATGAACCTTCCGCGAAAAGGCGAATAGATGCAAGCAATGAGAGGAAGGCAACAAAGCGAGAGAGATCAATCTAGCGGTCAGCATTCCATAAGTATAAACATCGGCAATAACTTTAGACTATGGGCTTATCAGAAATCGAGGGCTAATAAGATTCTATTAACGGTATACTGAAAACACAGAACGCATTAGTTAAAGAAAAGACCTGGTAAGAGTGGCAGAAAACTTAGGTCCCCTTTATTAACTATCATACCTAAACAACCGGAAACAGCTGAAGAAAAGACAGAGAAATTCCGTCTGCACAAGCAGGATTCGCAAAGCAAACAGAAGTCTACACTCATATCCTCTCCAGACTCCATTACAGAAGAAGCACGGACCACTATAAACTCACTGAAACAAGAGTATAAAATGAGAAGAGTAATCTTTAAAGAATTGCAGAAGGTATCGCATAAATTATGCAATGGCAGTGTCTAAACAGAAGAATATATCAAATAAGGTTTTAATAAACTTTAGCACGAAGGCTTTTAGTACACATTTTATATATTGTAGAATATTCACTCAAAGATTATTACTGATTCTCAATTAATTTTGGTTAGTTTGAACTTTCTTTAACTTCATGTTCAGCTTTTTAGTACAAAGTTCTAGTTTTAGTACACTTTCCTCTCCACTTCAGTGTAGCCACATATTACTTACATTACTGATACCAATGTTTGCAATTGCTTTTGTCCTTTGCGATAATTGTTTTTAGATTTTTAGTACACTTTTAGTACAATGAATTTTAGTACATATTTTCTACATTTAATAGAGTTTTAGGTTAGTAATATCTGTAACACTTGTTTGAATATTATTTACATATTTTTAGTACCTATTTAGTACAAAAATTTTTTAGTACAAATATTTTTATTTAGAAAATGCTATATTAAGAGTTAGTAACTACTCATAGTTATACTGCTTTGTTACTTGCCTATTTTTATTACACTTTTAGCATACAAAAAAAAATTTAGTACGCATTATTTGATTTAAAAATATGCAAATTTGTATTTTAGAACTGTTTAGTTAATAGTTCGTTTATAGTCCTACAGATCTCTCTGGTGTATTATGCATATTTTTAGTACACTTTTAGTATGAAAAATTTTAGTACACATTACTTAATTAAAAAATATGCAACTTTTATGCAATAAAGACATTTAGATCTGTTGAAAGTGTTATCAAAACATTTTTAGTACAAATAATTTTTTAGTACTTAATTCTCAATTCGAAAATATTCAATATATGGTCAATAAATACTTATAGATGTGTTTAAATATGTAAATTATAAAAATTTTTATTACACAAAGTTTTTTAGTAAAATTTTTACAAAATTCTTGATTTAGAAATCTTCAATTTAGGGCAGATAAAAGTTTCTAGATCATTTTATGCATGATTTCAATTTTGAAAATATTAAATTTATGGTAAATATTTGATATAAAAGCGTTATCTAAACATTTTTAGTACACTTTTAGTAGACAAAAATTTTTAGTACAAAATATTAAATTTTGAAGATAATAAATAAAGTATCCAAACACGTTTTTTACAGCATTTCTGTACAGTTTGCTATAATTTTAAAGCTTCAACTCTATTTCATGCCAAAATATGTCTAAATGTGTCCAAATTCATTTAAAAATTTAAAAGTTATATGGCTTCTCATCATTTATATGAGAGACTTTCATGCATTCAAAATGCAATCAGGCGCATAGTGTGAACAAATTCAAGAAAAATGTCTCTGTTTTCAAATTTCTACTTTATTTTGTTTTTCTTTTTCTATCCGAAACTTGCCATAAATTTCAATACGAACATAATTCTTGCGTCTATAAATTGTCAGACATTTAAACACCATTTGTTTTACAACAAAATCTACATGACATTGCGACTGCAGCAGACGCATGCAAGTAACAAGGCATACTTTTAGGAGTCTTACAAAACGCAAATGGATATTTTATAGACGGAACAATATTTGCATAAACTGAATAAAGTTAAAGTTCGGCCGACAGGCAGAGACAAAGCGAGGAAGAGAAAATGAGTGAGAAAAAGAGGGCAAGAGATAATAGAAGAAATAGGCGCTAACGAGTATTTGAGCGGAGAGAGTGCGAGAGAGAAGTGGCAGGAGTAATTCAAATACTGTGTGTGTTTGTAGCCAAGTAGTGCCTACACAAGTTCAAGTAAAATGGCAGACTCGCCTCTAGTAGGACAACTGACGCAGACGGGCTTGGGCTATGATACACTGGACGAGGCGTGTGCGACGCTTGGGTGTCTCGTAAGAATCTACAGTGATCTATATTTCGCATAGAGAAAGGCGAACCTGAGTCTATACTAAGAAAGTGCATATATGGACACAGAGGAGACACACAGCCAGCTGTGCGCCCTTACGCCTACGCATATGCAACACTTTCGCACAAACGCTCCAGCATTTACCGTCATTGCTGTCGCATAGTTTTGTTATTTCTAGCAAATAGTTGGTTATCGACTGGCTCCACCGCCTGCTGTGTCAATTGCAGTTTGCCGCCGTCTGACCATACAACATCCGCCTGTAAGTGGCGGCGTATCGTCTTTCAGCTAACAATTTGCTTGTCTGTATAGCTGGTCCAACAAGCTCAGCAGAGATATATTGCTTGTGCAATGACTTCACCTACATCACACCTCTGACTGCCATCGCAAACGCTGCGCTGAAATCACTTCGCATGCTTTGCACGTGTGCGCACATGTGGCACGCGTTGCAAGCAATTGAACTGTGCTAAAACAAATTTCCATTTCGATTTCTTCTACACACATACCAACATGTATTTATATATAAAGATATGCATGTATTCAGCGCGCATTGCATGCCAGTCGTTTGGAAAAATTTGAAAAGAATTGTTAGTGATTTTTTGCCGGCCATTTCAATGTGTCGTGTTCGGGCTATGAAGTTGCCATTTTGGGTTTGCGTGCAACGGTTGTTTTAAGCGCAAAAGAAAGCAAGAGAATGCAAAGTGTTGTGGACAACTTGCACCTGGGTCCACCTTTAGCTGTGCACATATTATGAAATTGCACTTTTCCGATTTTTATTTTATTTCTACCCTTTCTCTTTCCACTCCTTACTGCGTATATTCTTGCATCCTTTATAGCTCCGCGCATATTTTTTCAGCTTTTACCGTTATTGGCGTTGTAAGTACACATGCGGTGTCGGTCTAATTTTACCTAGTTCACTCTAATGCTAGTTGTTTGCTTTGTATAAACTTGTTTTGGTAATTTTTGGTTGCCCTAAAATGTTCACAAAAAGAGTAAAATTTTCGAATTACGGCACTCCTCCTTGCTCTCAGCTGTCCACATTATGGTCACATTTGCAAATAACATAATAATGCAAAGAAATTTGTTCTATAAAAATAAGTACTAATATTGAAGAGCGGAAAAATTATCACATGTACTAAAAATTAGTACTAGGAAAGTGTACTAAAATGTGTAAAGCGTACCTAGAAATCATTTTTTTTATAAATTAGAGTTAAACTAATATATGTATATTCGGAAAATTTTCAAAGAATTTAAATTTTACTAAGATATACTTAGTACTTAAAATATTTTGTACTAAAAAGTGTGTAAAATTTAATTTGTGATAAATTGTGGTCAGTATTAAAATTTATTGGGAAAATTTTCAAAATATTTGAACTTTAATAGGATATAGTACTAAAAATACGTATTAAAATTTGTGCTAAAAAGTGTACTAAAAGTTTATTTGTGATAAATTGTAGAGAGTAATAATATTTAGGTCGAAAGTTTTCAAACTAATTAAATTGTACTAAAATATCTATTAAAAACTGGTGCATAGTACTAAAAATACGTATTAAAATTTGTACTAAAAAGTGTACTAAAAGTCAATTTGTGATAAATTGTGATCGGTAATATTATTTATCTGGAAAATTTTTAAAATATTTCAATTTAGATAATATATAGTACTAAAAATACGTTTTAAACATTGTACTAAAAAGTGTACTAAAAGTTAATTTGTGATAAATTAAGGTCAGGAATAATATTTATGTGGAAATTTTTCAAAATAATTAAATTGTAATAAAATATGTATTAAAAACTGGTACATAGTACTAAATATAAGTATTATAATGTGTACTAAAAAGCGTACTAAAAGTTAATTTGTGATAAAATGTGATTGGTAATATTGTTTATCTGGAAAATTTGTAAAATATTTCAATTTAAATAATATATAGTACTAAAAATACGTTTTAAACATTGTACTAAAAAGTGTACTAAAAGTTAATTTGTGATAAAATGTGGTCAGCAATAATATTTATGAGGAAATTTTTCAAAATAACAAAATAATTCAATTCTACTAAAATATCAATTAAAAATTGGTACTAAAATCAGTACTTAATTTTATATAATTTGAGAGAAAATTTTCAAAATTCTTAAATTGTACTAAAATATGTACTGAAAATTCGTATTAAAATTTGTACTAACAATTTGTTTTTGATAAATTTTGGTATGTACAAATATTTATGCTGAAAAATTTCAAAATTATTAAGTTGTACTAAAATATCAAATAAAGTATAGTACTAAAATTTGTACTAAAAAGTTCAGTGAATTGCGCGTTCGGGTTATTATAAATTATAGTCAGTACTAATATTTAAGCGAAAAATTTAAAAAAGTTCTAAATTGTACTAAAAAATGTTTTCAAATTTCGTACTATAATTTGTACCAAACAATAGTAAATACTAACAACGTGTTTAGAGTTTTTTTTAGATACATTAGTCATATTTATGTGGGCAAATCGCAAACTATTTAAATTGTACTAATACGAATGTACTAAATAAAAATATGGTATTAAAATCATTCACCAGATTAATTTTAGATATTAAAAATTTTGTACTAAAAATTTTTAAAAGATTGTACTACATAATTTTATTTCAGAAAAATTAAAAATCCAGCGTAGAACTTTTAGCGGAACCAAATCAATTTTGGACTTGAAAAATTATGTACTAAAAAGTTTTGGAAGGAGTTAGCGCTAGATAATTATGTACTAAAAAGTTTTAGAAGAGATTAATGCTAAAAATGTATTAAATATTTTGATTTAACATAATTTATAACACCAGTGGAAAAATTTAGCAGCAACAAATCGATTTTGGACTTTTAAAAATTATGTACTAAAAATTTAGTTTAGTGCTAACAAAGTACCAGACATTTTTATCGCAATAAGTAATAACTTTAACAAAAATATGTACATTTTGGACATTAAAACTCAAGTACTAAAAGTGTACTAAAAATTTGGAACCGCTATTACTAATATGTACATAACTAAAAAGTAAGTTTAAACTAAAATTTTACAGTTTTGAAGGTATTTTTAAAATTTTAGTACAAAACGAAATAATCTGTTGGACATATTTTAATAGTTGCTCATTATAGATTAACTTTAGTACACTTTAAATTTTATTTAAAAAGCGCAAAGTTGAGTTTAAGAAGCTTTTTTAATCTCCGCCTATTTCGAAATATACAACTTTTAGATTTTAGTACTTTTTTAGTACAACTTTTGGTTTCTAGTACTCTTTTAGTACAATGCTGAATAGGCCTAATATACTTTTTAGTGCGTATTTATGCTATATACTAACTTATGTAAAGGAAAATTATATTCAAAAAAACTTTATGACATCCAAGGCACGCTTTAGAACTCAACATTTAATAATATTTTTTTAAAAACTATTTAAGAAAAAATTTTTTTATCTACTATTAGTGAAAAGTTTTACTTTTAAATGCTTTAAAAATTTTAAATCCTTAAATTTTACAACTAAAGGAGATACGTATTTTTTACACTTAATACTTAAAGTGGTTTCGAAAAAGTTTAAAAAATATAAAATTTTCTAATTTTGCAATTTTAATTATTTTTCAAATAAATTTTTTTTTATATATTTTTGAGAATTTTCTATATAAGAATTTATATTTAAATCAGCGAAAAACACTCGCTTCTCTGTCTAATGAAATATGCAAAGATTAAAGCAAACGTCTAACATACATTCAGGCGCACAACAAGCAAGCTGGCGAAAATAAACGCAACAAAGCCAAAACGAAACGAAATGAAAAGTATTATTTTGTGTGAGTGAGCACTGGACTGTGCACGAAATATTTTAATGCGACCAAGGGTGACTGTTGAATGTTAAATGCCGCAACAACAACGAAAAGAAAACGAAGCGAAAAAAGTAGAAATATAACTGGACATGGAAAAAATTAGACGAGCACTTGCAGCTGTTAAATGGAGTGGAAAAATAATAGTAACGAATACGAAATTTCATTAGTTGGCAAATGGCATGAGGCGAACAACACAGGCAACGAAGCGAACGAATCACGGCGAAATGTCTGGGAGAAAGTGGACGGAGTGACATTGAGGAAATTTGTGTACTAATGTTGTGCCTGAGCCTGTTGTTGTTGGCTACGCTTTCGTTAAGTCCATTTAAGTCGAATTTGCATGCGGATTTGCTCGGGTGTTTACGCAGCAAATTAGCGCACTTTTAGGCGTGAAACCCCAAACAACAAGTGAAAGTGCTGGTGGGAGGTGTTGGTGTGCGCGAAGTGTATAGCGAACCAAATGTGGGCACTTAAGCGCTGAAAAGGCATTAGCTGAAATTTATTTTAATTGTTTTCTTTGTCGCAGTGGAGTTGGAGAAGTGGAATGAGGGCGAGCGGCGAAATTTATGCTGCTGCAGCAATGTGTAGCGAGCACAGCTCATTGGCTTTGAAGTGGTCACTGCTGGTGGAGTTTATTTGATATTGTTTTGCTGTTCGTGCAAGAATTTCAACGCCATATTTTTTGGCGCTTTCAAGTGCACGTGTGCCCACCAACGAATTAAAGAGAGGACATGGTAAAATTTAATCAAAAAATGTTTTCTGACAGAACTCAATTATTTTCAAGCAGATTTTAAATTTAAAATTGAAGAATGTATAGCGAGTAACCATTTTCTTTATTATAAATATAGAGAAAAAAGTGTACTACTAAAATTTTAGTACTAAAATATGTACTACATATTATTCTATTTTTATTTAGTACTAAAAGATTTATAAATTTTTTTCTGATCAATTTTTAATACTAATGTTCTAGCAAATTTTTAGTACTAAAATTTAGTACACTTTTTGTAAAATGTTTTTAGTACTAAAATTTTTTTATCATCAAAATTATGTAGTTAATAAGAAAAAATGTACTAAAATTTTGATACTACAATATTTTCTACATATTATTTTACTTTAATTTAGTACTAAAAATTTTCACAAATTTTTTACCTGATTGATTTTTAATACTAAGGTTTTAGCAAATTTTTAGTACATAGTTTTTAGTATTAAAATATGTACTAAATTTCTATCTCTCAATTTTTAGTACTAAAGTAAATATTTAGTGCTAAAGTCTATTAAAACTGTTCTACATATGAGTCACAAATCGATACTACACAATTATCAGCTACAAAATGATTGGACTTAAAAACAATATGTACTAAAAGTGTACTAAAATTTTTTAAAATAAAATTTTGCTGCTAAATGTGTTTTAAAAATGGAAAACAGCGAACATTCACAAAAAATCGAGAATTATTAAAGCAATTTGATTGCGAAAAGATTATGTACTAAAAAAGTTTTACAGTGAATATATGAACGAACAATACATATTTATTAATACAATACTTTTTTAGTATTTTTTTTAGTAAATTATGTACCTGTCATTAAGTAAAATAAAGTTAGCACTTTCGTAAGGCCTTACTCTATTACTGTTATTGTGTGCGACACGCCTTTGTTTGCCTTTTATTGCCGTCATTATTGACCCCTTTGCTGCCGCCATTTCCACCTAATAATCATTACTTTTAACTTCACTCTGCTAGTTGTTGAAGGCAGCGCCTACAGAGACTTGATAATAACTGGTTGAGAAAGCAAAATTGAAAGACAGACTGAGATTCTATGAAATCTCGATAGAAGTAGACTTGAGCTAATATAAAATACTATCTACTCTTGTTTTTATTTTGGAATGCACGCTATTCACTTATAAAATAATATTCATAAACCCGTTGAGAATTTTAGGAGGGTACTCTAGAAGGAATGAAAAATGAAAATTATAGCTCAGTACGCGCCATTTTTCGAATAATAGAACTTATGTTGCTTGGTGAAGGATATGATAGGTTAACTTAGGTTCAGTCTGAAGTGGGGTGAAATTTGTAGAACATTTAGAACCGGATTTATACATGGAGTCATGCCAAAGAAATTTTGCTGTTTTAGTGTATTTTAGATACATGGACTTTATCGATTTTAGAAAAATGCAGAAAAAAGGAAAAAGGGGTTCAAACTGTTTGTGGATAGATTTGTAGGTCGGAAATAATGCTGTAAAAGTCCTGGCAGAACTTCGTGAAGATGGAACAATATTGAGCTTTAAGAATCTTTAAATTTCGGTGAGATGGCTGTTTGTAGCTCGTTTCCAATTCAATAAATAAAGTCTTCTTTTTATAGTAGTTCACATAAGGCACTCTTGGGTACAAAATGTTTGTAGACGGATTTGTAGATACAAAAAAGCGTTGTCAGAGTCCGTTAAGGACTTCGTAAAGATCAAACAATACAGACTTCTTTTTTTAGCAGAACTGTAACTATGCAGTCCTCCAGCTTTTTTTGTGATTTTTTTTAGGAGAACATTAAAAATTTGGTAAGGAAATTGTTTGTAACTTTCTTCCAATTAAAATATTCTTGGTAAAGCGGTTCGTAGAAGCACTTTTGGGTTCCAAATTTTTGTGGAGAGAGCTATATGGAGCTGTCGAAGTTTGTACAGAAGTTCATTTTTTATCTTTGCTATTATTAGCGCAGGATTCAAACGCTTGGATACTTGGAGGTGTCTAAAGATTAGGTTAAAAACTTAACGAGTTATGTTACGGCCAAAAATTCTGTCTTTTTTATCGAAATTTCAGTGATTGAAAAATTTAAAAAAATTTTAAAACAAATACTGAAAGAACTCCTAGAAACAACACACCACTCGTCCTTAACGCTCCATTTTGATTCCGCTCGAATGTTATACACAGGAAAAATATTATGGCGTATTATACAGTAGCAATAAAAACAAACAGCTAGCTAGCTGCGCTAAATCAACATCACTCAACGCCATGAATAGGTGAGTTGCATTTGGTGCAGCTGTCACACTGACAGCTAAACATTCCAACATCACTCACGTGCCACAGTTCAGCGCACGCTGCTGCATTTGTACTTCATTCGCCATTTACGGCGATTCAACTCAGCCGTCGCTTCAGTGACTACGACAGCGGCGGGTGTGAATATCAATTGAGAGCGTTCGGCAGCCAGCCAGCTAACGGTTGTTAGTACTAGTATGTAGTAGAATCACGTTCGTTACACGCTATCAAATACGCGCTTCACTTGCCACACTAACTCACTATGGGCAAATAGCTGGCGCAGTTGCACCTGGCGCTGTTGGCAAACGGAAATAGCGCAATAACTGTGCGGAACTAACGGTGCAAGGAAGTAATGAGAGTTTTTCGTTTTTTGGTACTTTTTGGTCTTTTCTGGATTGTCTTAAATTTATGCGCGCCCATTTGAAGTCAATAAGTACATTTGTCTTTGGGCTTGGCTAGCGTGTTTGCAAAAGCTGCTGGCAGCTGGAAGTCAGCGCATTTTGAGGAATTAAATGCGCGATATTTTTGGTATTATTTCACGGGCTTTTTTCTATTATTTGTAAAATTTTTCATTTTTTTTTTTTTTTTTTTTTGTTTTTTAAATTTTAATAGTATTATTTTTTCTACTACTATTTTCTACCACCAGTTTAGTATTTCCAGAAATTTGTGTGAAACTTTCATCACTTTTTTTCCTTACATTTTCCGCTTTTTCTGTTTTTAATATTGGTACTTTTTATATTTCTACTACTATTTTTTACTAACTGTCCACTACTTCAGCAAGCTTTTTTAATCGTTGTTTTTTCTTAATTTTGTGAATTTTAATAGTATTACTTATTCTACTACCATTTTAGTATTTTGAGGAAATTTTTTGGATACTTTCTTCAAGTTTTTGTTGTTACATTTTCGACTACTTTGTTCTTTTAACATTAATTTATTTTATATTTCTACTACTATTTTTTTACTAACTTTCCACTAGTTCAGTAAACTTCTTTTAATTGTTTTCTGTTTTCATTCCACTATTCAACTGAACTTATTTCTATTGTTTTTGCATTATTTTGCTGGCTTTTTTATACTACTGTCTTCTACTACTATTTTGGAAATTATTTTACTAACTTTCCATCACTTCAGCACTTGGATTATTTTGCGTAAAAATTTAAATTTCTTTTGAGTTTTAATTAATAAAAGTGTTCTACTACTATTTTCCACTACACTTTTACACATGAAATATTTTATTTAATACTTTCTCCATTATTTTTGTAAAATTTTTAAATTATTTTCAAATTTTTTATATTTCCCCTTACTACCTTTTCTACTTTTAATTTTTCCTTACTTCCTTCTATTGCTGAAAACTTTTCTATATTGCTTTTTATATAAGGCTTTGTAAGATTTTAAACTTTTTGCCTCTGGAATACTATTTTTGCTACAATATTTTCTACTACTTTTTCCTGTACCTTTTTGCTCCTTTTTACTTTCTTCATTACGTATTTACATTTTGTTTGTATTTTTTCTTTATTTGCTGTTTCCTCTGCCTCACTCTGCATTTGTATTTTTGTTACTTTACTTGACTATCTCCCGCAACGCATCTCCAGCTTCCCTCCACACCTCACTGCATTGCGTAACTTGGCAGAAAATTTATTTAATTCACTTACAGCACATTGCAACCTCTGGTTGCAGGTACTAAGCTGCCACACATGCAGCAAATGTGCATGTAAGAGCAGCAAAAAAACCACGCAGTCTTGCAATAAAGGCGGAGTGGAACGGATAGCGCAGTGGCAGTTGGTCTGAATGTAACCTTACTTGATGAAGAGTGGATGGAAAATCAATTCATTTGCTATTTCGCAATGAACTTGCAACGTGAGTAGGGAGTAGAGAGAAAAAAATCAAAGAGGAAACGAAGAAAAAATCAAAGAGAAAATGTTGTAAATACAAAGTAGCAGCTGGAAAAATACGCAATTTCAGTATATGGCAGAGTTTGGGTGGGAAGTACGAGGGATAATAACGCTAAATAATAGAAGAAGTAATAATATGTCTTGCGAGCCTTGCCAAGTAGGCTAGTGGTAGATACAAACTTCACTTTCTCTCTCACAAATTGCTCTCCAAAGGATCTTAAAATAGATTGATTTTTATAGACTGAGTTCTTGAAAAGAAAAATCTATGTCATGCTGTTCGAAGGCGATCTAAAATTGCTGAGCAAGAACAATTCCCACAGTGGCCGGTTCTTCGTTACCGGAATTGATCCGGAATGAATACGACCAAAGGTTTTTATCTAACCCTGTTTGGAACGGTAAGCAATACGGTGATCTAGAGGCAAAAACTGTGGCACAATTACTGCAGGAAGCGACTCAGAGACAAGTTCATTCGCGTTTAACTCACAGGCATCAAGTTAGTGGCCGCGAGAACGATGGATTTTCTGATGTTCGCGAAAAAGTTCCAGCAAGTCTGAATGAGCGTGATTTTGTGCAATTCAGTCAAATCTGAGTCTTGCAGTAAAGTCAGTTATGCATCGAGGAAGGTTTTTTAAAAAAAAAAGGGATTTAAAAGAACTTAAGACCTTTGCTGAATCTTCGATGACTTCCGCAAGCACAACAAACTAAGAAAAATTATAGCTTCGTTAGACTGAAACTAAACTAATAAAGCTTTTTGAGCTTAAGCTTCAAGAATCCATTACATAAAATTGAGCCATTATAGAAAAAGAAATAGTTCATGAAAGTATAACAAATCGACTAGAAGAAAATCAAGTCAGTGATCTTCGGCACTGACTAACTAATTTTACCACTACAAAAACCTCAATTGTCAAAGATCCCATTATTCAGGGCTATGAAGAACCAGAGTAAGACTATACATCCGCTGAACTTTCAAAATATTATCCGGTATCTGTGAGTATAGCTTCCTTCAACAATTGTCAAAATTTTGCTATTTTAGCAACTTAAAATCATCACTGAGTCGCATACAAACCGAATGACTCTCTTTCACATCTCGAAATTTGAGAATTTTTCTAAATAATTATGAGATACCGAAAGGTGCTTCCATTAGTTTTTACATTTTAAATGATTTCACGTATATTTGAGCATTTTTAAGAAAATCCCGAAATTTCGGGACCGTTGCTAAATAATTTTGAAATTCCAAAATATGTTATTGAAGCATTTTTAGAAAATCCCGAAATTTCGGTAACATCATTAACCAATCCCGAAATGCAAAAAGGTGTTTCCAACAACTATCACATTTTAAAAGATGTATGAATGTATAAAAAACTATTTTTAAAAAATCCTGAAATTTTGGGACGGTCTCTAATTAGTCCCGAAATGTCTTTCCAACATTTATTACATTTTTAAATAATTTCAAGTATAATGAAACAGTTTTTTGGAAAAATCCCGAAATTTCGGGACCGTCACTAAATACTCCCAAAATCCTGAAATCCTCCCAACGGTTTTCGCATTTTAAATGATTTCATGCATATTTTAGCATTTTTGGGAAAATCCCGAAATTTCGGGACTGTCACTAAATAATCCCGAAATCTCATTTCAACTAAGTTCTGATATAATAGTTAAATATACCAACATGGTGCTAAATATTTATTTGCCACTTTCAACTTCTCTGCAAATTTTTAAGCCATAAACTTTCCAAAAGTTTGGCAAACACCAACAAGCTTGAATTTGCATAAACTCCTTAAATAATTTGCGGGCAAACAAGTAACGGCATTCATTACGGCAAACATTGTTTTGGCCGGCTAGCAAATTCAATGAAAGCCGGAATATGAGTATGTGCGAAATGCAAATGTATAATTTACATATATACATACATACATACATATATAGTTGTACATATAGTATAGTATATACAAGTGGAAGAAGGACCGCTAATGAATAAGAGCGGCGAGAGTAGTGGCCGAAAAATTCATGCAAACAATTGCAATAATTAAAAATTTCAATTTCCCAAGCTTAACTGGGTAACGGTAGACCGGCTGGAGCGCAGACGTACATATATGAATGGGTGAGGGCGCACAGGTGGTACCCCTAAAGTGTAGAGAAAGCCGCAGTTTTCCCCAAAGAGCGCTTATAAATATATGAATGAGTGAGTGCGAGTGTGTACTTGCATGAGTTATAGCCGAAAAGGTGTCACGCACATACTACGGCAATTGCAATAGCCGACAACTGCACCCCACCACGCTTCAGACTCTCGCTCTCACTTGCTGCCCTCCACACTGTTGGTTTTTCTAATTAAAAAGCGCGGCAACAACAACGAAAAGCTGGCAAACAAAATATTGAAAAATCACCTAAAAACAAAGTGAAAAGTGTAATTGGCAAGTATGCGACAAAATTGTGCGGTGCAAAGTCTGTTGACCGCAATGCCGTGCCATGCCGCCTAAAAGTATGCTATAAATAATTTTTTAATCTCATACTCTTATTTGTTATAAGTATAAGCCATTAAGTCGGCATGTTTGCCACGACTTTTTGTTCGCATAAATTTCATTTTATTTGCGCTTCAGCGTAATGCTGAAAACGTGTTTATTCTTGGCGTAAAAAATTAATATGATTTTCACATTTTTACATACAAACTTTTATGCAAACACTTTTTCTGTGTTCAGTGAACCTTCTCGCGCTTGCACTTTGTAAATTTAATAATTTTTCTTCTTTTCTTTTGGCGCGCAGTAAAGAGGAAGGGTTAAAAACACATTGTTTGGTGCACAAAAAGCGCAGTCGCCTAAAAATATGCAACATTATTGTAGGTATGTTTCATAAGTTCATACTTTTTTGCTCCTGAACTTTGTGCGTATAAAATGCGATTAACAAATGTTGAAAATAAAGGAATAATGTTGAATTTGCGGTGTTATGGGGTTGCCAGACTATTAAACATATTTTTGGAAATTTATATTTGTACATTTGTAGTTAGACTATGAGCTTAACTGAGTTCCCTGTAAATTTAATTTGCAAATTTTGGGTTGCCAGGTTGTAGGATTTTGCATCAAGATTACTTTACAGAGTTATGGGGTTGCCAAATTCTTTAATTTTTCTTTTTTTGATTATTTTTTGGAATTTTATAGTTAGCTTATGAGCGCCATAGAGTCTTAAGAGAGTTTACATTATGGTATTACGAAGTTGCCAGTTTGTTATATATTTCTGGACATTTTTTTATTTTTTATTTTATTTAGTTAATTTAGTATGAGTCTAAGGAGCTTTCAGAAAAATTACCTGTTCAAACACCAGGATTATATTGAATCGAAAGCTTCAAAAATTTTGTTAAAACTTTGCTTTTCCGAAGCTTTAAAAGCTTTTAGACTTTGATTGGTCGAACTTTTTACAAGGCAAACTTTTAAATTTTCAATTCATCATTAAAATCGTAATTTAACAAATTCTTCTTTTTCTCTTTCTGATGAGTATATTCGAGAGTAATTTTTGGAGCTTTTTATTCAAGCTTTCTTAGTTATGAAGCTTTGTAGTAACGAAACTATCTACCGTTGGTAGAAAATAATTTTTATATGGAAGCAGAAAGCAAGCCCTCAGAATTCCAGACGAATCCCGAAATCTAGAAAAAACCCTTTTTATAAACATGAGTGACTTTTTTAGATTTTAATTTGAGCTTTCTTAGTAAAAATGAGACAGAAAGCAAGTCCAGAGAAAGCTAGACGAACACGAAAGCTTCAAAAACCTCTCTCTCTCTCTCTGAATATGAGTGACCAGACTGAGCTATAAAGCTTTTAATTTGAGCTTTCTTAGGAAAACTGACGCAGTAAGCAAGTCCCCAAAAGCCTAGACGATATCTAATAGCTTCTTAAAACCCTTATCCGACCGTGAGGGACCTTTATATGCAGCTCTTAACTCGAGCTTTCTTAGTAAGGCTCCTTAAAACGATCCAAGATGATACACATTGGTTGAAATTGTATGGTAAACCAAAACAAATCCTCAGAACCCTAGACGACATTCAAAAGCTTCAACAAACCCTTTCCGCTCTCGAATGTCCCACCAAACCAACAACCCTTCTAGTTCAAAGCTTCCAACTTGCTGCACTAAATTGTTTACCGAGGCGTGTGCTTGTTAGGTATTTGTGACCATAAACTGCCCAAGTGTACAAAAGCCAAATATTATTACAAGTATTCAAACAAAAGAGTCCAAAACGGACGAAAAGAATGCTGCTGTGAAAATAATTCATAAATCCTCGCAGACTAAAACAATAAAAATAGCAAAGAAGCTACAACAAAGACAGCTCAGTGGCTGTTGTTCATATTTTAGCGTCGCGCTGAGCTTTTAACGCCTTACGCTATGCTACACAAAGTTAATATAGTTTATCTGGAGTTTAGTGCTTGGCCGGAGCGGAGTACATAAAGTAATGTTTATACCATGCACACATAAGATAGTCTACTTGCTACTACTTTCAACTACTAATATACTAGTTGTTTAGTAGCATACATTTTGGCGCAGCATGAGTACAGAATACTCTTTGGCGCACCTTCCTCACTCTGACTAAAGTGTTGGATAAAGCGTAAGATAAAAATGTATACAGTGTGTTGCAAAATTCAGCTAGCCAAGCCAGTGCACCCTCTACGTCTCCCTTCCCTCACTGCCCTACTCCACTGCCCTCTTCTCAATTTTCCCCATTTATGCGAATAAAATAAATAAATTTTCATTTCGTCGCATTGTTTCTATATAATAACCCAGCAACACTTCTTCCCTTCTACCGAATTCTCTGCAATTTATTGTTGCATTCTGTTTTTTATTGTCCGTCGTTGTCGCGCTGGTACGCAATTGTTGCCAGCTTTTCGGCGCATTTTATGTGACTACACTCTTTACTGTGTGCTGCTTTTGTTGCTGCGTCTGTAAATTGTTTCTATTGTCTACGTTTAGCCACTATCTCTGAACTCGCTGCTCTTTTGGTCCCACCCTTTCTCTTTTGAATTATTTACTTGCGCTTGAAAATTAAATTGTTTGCGTCACCTGTAAATATGCAACAGTTAGTGTGGGTTAAATGCAACCTTGGTTTGGGGGAATGTTGAGTATTCAGAAAATAATCGCTTATGACACTGCTGGATTTTAGTTTGAATTACTTGAAAATTTTCCACTTATATTTTAGTGAAACAGGAGAGACAATAGTAGGAATTTCAGATAAAATACGAGCATTTAGTGAGTGTGGGGGGTCAAAAGAAAGAGCGCAGAGTTTGTTGTAAATAAAGCATGCGCTCTGAGGAGCGAAAGTTAGATTAGAGGCACAATCACAATGAGTTACTGAAAGATCTGTAGAGTAAGATCGCGTTTCCATAATCCTACAGAAAGGCCTGTCGAGTTAAGTTGAAGCTCACAAACCTGATATTTTCGCTAAATTTTTCACCTCTAGGGGTCTTTAACTTTTTGACCAATCTTTTCAAAATTTATTAGCTTAAGGGCAGAACATTTTTAACTATTAAATTATTTATTTTTACTATAAAATTTAAGGCACTTGTAGAAACAAGTTGAAAAGTTTTAATAAAAAATTTATTATATAAAGGATTTAATAATAATATAATTTTTTCATACCGTTATATGAATTCACATAATCTTGTTTAGATTATTGACTCACTTACCTGAAAAGAAGAAAAAAATATTTGTAATTGAAAAATAAATATTCTCAATCAACATAAATCACAATTAATTTTATTTTAGTATAAAATAGCAAAAACAATTTTGGGTACATAAAATATTTGGACTTTTAAATTTAGTATCATAATCAGGACTGCGAATTTCTTAAGTAAAAAATTAATAAAAGAAAATTTTAAAATTTTTAACGCTTAAATCGGAATTTACTGTGTCCGATTTTTGGCAGTAAAAACTATTTATTTATTTCGAAATCCAGTATAAGGGATTATAGTTTGAAAAATTATTTTAAATTTACATTTTTGGGATTAAAACAAAAAAAATTAGTAATAAAAAATTAAATTTAATTAAAAAATTAATTAAAAATAATTTTTATTAATTTTACTTAAATTTTTATTAATTTTAATTAAAATTATTGAATATTGTTTTTTAAAAACAACAAATTATTTTAATGCCATATTTACAATCCTGATCTGATAAAAAGATATAATGAAACAAAAAAAATATTAATTAAAAAAATATTTAAAAAATTTAATTTAAATAAAAAAATTAAAACTAAATTTAATATTTTCGAATAAGTATTTTTTGGGATTAAAAAAAAACAAAAAATTAGTAATAAAAAATTAAATTTAATTAAAAAATTAATTTAAATAATTAATTAATAATAATTTTTATTAATTTTAATTAAATTTATTAAAAATTGTTTTTTTTAAAAACAACAAATTATTTTAATGCCATATTTACAATCCTGATCATAATAAAAAGACATAATGAAACAATAAAAAATTAGAAATATTAATTAAAAAAATATTTAAAAAATTTAATATAAATTAAAAACATTAAAACTTAATTTAAAATTTTCTAATGCGTATTTTTCTAAAGCATATATTAAAAATTTAGAAAATTATTTTTAATTTACACTTTCGGGAAAGACAAATTAGTTTAATCAAAAAAATAAAAATTTAATTTAATTAAAATATTTACAAAATTTAATCAAAGTAATGTTTTCATGAAATTGTGTTTCTGTGAAAAAAAACCTAATAACAAATATAATATAATACAAAAAGATTTAATAACAAATAAAGTATGGAAAAATAATATGACAATATGAGTTACAGACGTGTTCGAAATAATAAGAACAACCAAAGTGAATATCGAAATCATTGAATAAAATTTTCTCAGTAATATTTTATTGAACCTTTTTTTCTTAAAAAATGTATACATATTGTGAGTATTAAAAAAATTGAAAATCCGGTCATCAAATTCGCACTAACTTTTTTGTACTGCAAATTTTGTTGCATTGGGTCTTAAACAGCCTGTTCGAAAAAAGAAGAACAAAGCATGAAAAATTATAAGAACACACGTTTGTTGTTTTGAAATGCATACAAATGGCCTTACATTTAATATGAAGTTGCTCCCTAACGATTTTTTATTACTTCGGCACATCTGGACTGCATGGAGTCTACAAGGGTGCGGCATCTAGGGGTATATTTTCCCAAGTATTCTTTGCTGCTCTCCATAATTAAGATTATAAAAAAACTACTTTCCGAGGGAAAAACGTTTGCCAATATAAAACAGCTTTTAGCAGTCTCAAACGGAATGATAACAAACTGTAAAAATTGGTCGTTGAAAGCTGAAACGAGAGGAAGACGCAAAAAAACTACCCATAGGCAAGATGAGCTCATCAAAAGAATTGTTAAAAGGCGCCCGTTTATAACTTCCAAACAGATAAAAGATGAACTAGAATTGTCAATAGCGACTTGCACAATAAGAAAACTGTTGATCGTCGTTAATCTGAAAGCGCGAAGTCCTAGAAAAGTACCTTTACTGAAATGTGTACATTTGAAACGGAGACTCGAATTTGCAAAACGGTTTATGAATGAACCTAAAACAATTTGGCGTAATATTTTATGGACCGATGAGACAAAGGTTGTGCAATTCGACTCTGGTAAAGAAAAACAGTACGTTAGACGTCCTCCTAAACAGCAATTTAATCCAAAATACACAACGAAAACTATAATGCAAAACATGGCATTGGATCGTGGCAAGGTTGATCGCCTGTGACGTACGAGACGCCTCAACAGCATTTTCCTCCACGCCTGGGTAATGGTGTATGGGGCCTCTAATAAAGATCACCGGCATTATGGACGCAGTTTTCTATATTAATAATATTTTGGATGGCGTGGTTTTACCTTATGCAGAAGAGGATATGCCACTGCGTTGGGTCTATCAGCAAGATAATGACCCAAAGCATACCTCAAAAAGGGCTAAGGAATGGTTTCGCAGCAAAAATGTGAAATTAATGGATTGGCCGGTGCAGTCGCCGGACCTTAACCCAATCGAACACTTATGGATGGATGTAAAAAAGGGAATAAGGGATGCTAAGCCACAAAATTTGGAAGAATTACTTGGGAAGAATACTTGGGAAAATATACCCCTCTCTAGATGCCGCACCCTTGTAGACTCCATGCAGTCCAGATGTGCCGAAGTAATAAAAAATCGTGAGGGAGCAACTTCATATTAAATGTAAGGCCATTTGTATGCATTTCAAAACAACAAACGTGTGTTCTTATAATTTTTCATGCTTTGTTCTTATTTTTTCGAACAGGCTGTTTAAGACCCAATGCAACAAAATTTGCAGTACAAAAAAGTTAGTGCGAATTTGATGACCGGATTTTCAATTTTTTTAATACTCACAATATGTATACATTTTTTAAGAAAAAAAGGTTCAATAAAATATTACTGAGAAAATTTTATTCAATGATTTCGATATTCACTTTGGTTGTTCTTATTATTTCGAACACGTCTGTATGTTATAAATTGCAATAAATAAAGAAAATGGATTTAAAAATATTTCATATAAGAAAAAAATTTAAAGTTCTTTATAAAAGAAATTATGAAAGCAATTTCCTTCTCACAAAAACTTTCCAAAAATTTAATTAAAATATTAATTGAAATTTAATTTAATTTAATTTTAATAGTTAAACTGAATTGTTTTTCAAAATTTAAAGCAATTTCGTGCTCAAAATTCTAAAAATAAAATCAATTAATAGTAAATAAAATTACAATAATTAAATATAATTATTTTTAAATTTTAATTAATTAATAATTTTTTTAATTATAATTATATTAATAATAATTATGTTATAAATTTCAATAAATAAAGAAAATGAATTTAAAAATATTTCATATAAGAAAAAAATTTAAAATTGTTTATAAAAAAAATTATGAAAGCAATTTCCTTCTCACAAAAACATTCCAAAAATTTAATTAAAATATTAATTGAAATTTAATTTAATTTAATTTAATTTTAATAATAAGAAGAAAGTAATAGTGTTATTTCTCTTTTGTTCGCTAAATGACACCCGGGCGTATGAGTTATATCTCACAACATAAGTAATTAATCCAATAAAAATTAAAACGGATTAAAAAATAATAAATAATTAGATCAAAAAAAAAAAAATAAAAAAAAATTATTATTGTTAATTATTACTATTAATAATTTTTTTATTATTATTAATAATTTTTTTAAATATAAAATTATTAATTATATTAAGAAGAAAATAATTAGATAAAAAAATATTAAAAAAAAAATTATCCATATTAAATTTTCTTTCACACAAGAAACGAAATTGGAATTCAAAAAAAAATAAATTTAACTAAAATAAAATAGTTCACACAAGAAAAGAAGCAGTCGAAACAAAAAAGAATTGCTTGAACTCACACCAAAATATAAAATAAATGAAATGGAAAATTTTTTTAGTACCAACAAAATTGCGTATCGAATTCAAATCAAATATAATGAAATTTTATACACACGATAAGCCGGCAGGCTTTTAGTTAAAACCAAAAGGAAAGCATAAAATTTCAAACTAAACACAAGAACATAAATGAAATGTATGTGTGAACATGTAAAAAAGTATGTGTGTGTGACTAATAATATGAAATGTGTGCGTGTGTGTGGCATTATGTCAGTGTTTGTGATACGCTAAGGATTACGAGGATGAGCTAAGCAAATGCCAAATGCTACCAGCAGCAACGAACATGGCTTAGTTTATGTTTGCAAGAAGAAGAAGAGAGCGGGTGGGTGTGTGATTGTGTATGTAGATGAATGCTTGATTGGCATTTGTGTGTGTGTGTGTGCGTGGGTAATTGGCATTTCAAATATGCTGCTAACAATCGAATGCCCACAAAACAATTACAGGCGCATACATACGTATACATTTATAACGGTATATGTACAGCTATGTAAGTTCGCATGTAAGTGTATGTGTACATTTATAACCGAACAACCCCACACACACCGCCCAAAAGCTTTGGTTCACATTGCAAGCCAACATCAAATTGCTTTGTGTCGGCGTGTTAGGCTATGCGTGTTGTTTTTGTTGCTGGCATTTACATTTCCATTTTTGATGGATTTGTTTTATTTCACTAGCAGCGTTTATTTCATTTGCTGTTTCCGTTACAATTCGTTTTTCGGGTCGGCGCTTAGCATTTATGTATTTACGCTTGTAATCACAGATGCAACACCCGGATAACCGGTTGGCCATTGGCAGCAGTCGACAATGGCAGACAATGTGTTGTGGCAAGAAAATGAAACGAAAACAATGGCAATCACATGGCACACATATAGCAACATTCTACACTTTTTCAGTTGTGTAAACGCATAAAAACCGCCATGTATCGTTAGCTTGTATAGCTGCTGCTGATTATCTCAAAGGATTTCCGTCATTTTAAGGATTATTGTTTCGTTTTGCTGCAATTTGGTTGTGGTTGCTGGTTGTTGGTGTATTTGTGGGAAACAAAAAATGTGAAAACAATTTTATTGTTTGCGCTTGATATATTAGAAAGCAATAATAGAATGGGAACGAGCTGAAATTGGAACATTGGGGAACGAAATGGAATGGAACGCCAGTAAAAATAGAAATTGAATTGAAAAATATACGGATATAAAAGAATAAAATTTAAGATAAATAAAATAAAGACATTTTTGTATGTGAAACGAATGGAATGGAACACGCTTAATCATAATTGAAAGCGCTTGATAATCAGCAGAATATAACTAGAAGATAGAGAAGAGAACGAAGTGGAATTGGAACATTGGGGAACGAAATGGAATGGAACGCATGCAAAAAAGAAACTACTTACATACAAAAACATAGTTTCAATAGTTGAAATTGGAATCTAATAGAAGAAGTAAAAGAAAATAAAAATTAGAAACACAGTGGAATGGAACACAGGGGAAAAAATGTAATGAAACACATGTAAAAATAGAAAGCAAATGCAAGATAGTTAAACAAAAAACAATTTGGGATGTGGAACGAAATGGAAACAAAATTGAATAGAAAAAAATGTTACATTAAAACTATAGTGTTTACATATTTATAATATTAAAATTATTGAGAGGAAAAGAAAAAAATAAATTAATACAAAATATCATTTGTTAGAAATAATTTTATTAAAAATGTGAACGGAATGAAATGGAATCTGTGAAAACAGCTAAAATGAACTAATTGGCTTGAAATTGGGTTCTAAGCTACATATATTGAAATTAATGAACTTAGAAAAGTGTTAAATGTATGGTTAATTTAATAAAACTGAATAAAATAATGAAGAGGAACGAATTGGAATGAAACGGAGATTTAATTGACATAGTTAGAAATAATAAACCGATACGAAATAGGAAGAAATGAAACACTAATTTTGACGTAAATATGTCAAATATTTAGAAAACTGCTGACTATTTTTCTGGTACGATGTGGAATGAAACAGCGTTGAAGATATTTTCTGTAAAAAAAAGTTTTCGGTACACCGAAAGTTGCATTATCTATATTTGTTCAACGAAATAATTGGATAATTAAATTGAATTGCTATACCCCAACGATACTTAAGGTCTGTACTATGATCCGTCTTAACCAAACCAGGAAGAACTCTTATATACTTTCCTTCCATGAAACATTCTCTCCTTTAGTTTGGAGGATGTGGAAAGGGTTCTCAGCTTATTAAATGAGCATTACTCAAAAATTATAGGCAATATGTGAAGAGAAAATTTGTAATCATTTGGACTCGTTGTCCTGATGTTGGACTTGATGTCTGCTTGGAAAAAATACCTCCCAAATATTTTAAATATTCTGAGAGAACTTCATTAGAGGTTGCGGAAATCAACGTTCGATTTGGTATAAACATGGACTGAAGGACCATATTAGATCTTAAGGCGCTTGCGAAATCTCTTATTGGTCTCAGAGCAACCCTGCTATTAAGATATAAATATATCTCGAGAAAATTTTCAAATATTTAAAAAATTTTATTTCATTCCCTGAATAACCTTAAAATCGTCTATGCTTTTTCGAAATATGATAAAAACTATATTTAAGGTGTAAAAATATATATTTTCTTCCCAACTCTGGAGCTTTGAGATTTTTAGACGAAAATTTCACGCTCCACGCACAAGCCTTTAAAGCAATTTGATATTTGCACACAAACACATTTTCCGCACTTCATACACATACACACAGGCACTACCCTATATAACCCCTTTGAGGAAAAGCACAACAACAATTTTACATGTATTTACAACAACATTTCATACCCATATGTATTTCCACATGGATTATTTTATGCGCTCTGCGTCGCTTGTTATGACAAATTGAAGACTTTTGCATTTCGACTTTGATTAGCTGTGAAATGACGAGTGAAAATGCGGCACGAAGAGCGCCGAAACAGCAAAAACAAAAACAGCAACAAAACGAACATAAAAACGTTAGGCTACGCAGTCAAACAGACTGCGTGATTTGTGACGCTACAAATGAATGGCTGTCTATTGGCCATATGGCAGCTAATAGAAGGCTCGTTTTTTGGCGTGGAGAGTTTGGAAAGTGCGGCGCGGACAGACACAAGTATCAGCGCAGAAATTTTTTTATGATTGTTTTATCATACTCATTTTACTTGCTACGCAACGTTTCGATACAGTTTTATAGCTATTTTTGTTGGAAATTTTTATGTGCGCCTAAAAGCAGACTATGCTACGCAAAGTATAGGCTGCCTTTGAGAGCCTTGCTGCTGCTGACTGACTTCAAGCATTTTTTATGTGTACAAGCTAAAGCGAAAATCAAACATTTCGCATGCAGCTAAAAGTATGCAATAAAAATTGTTTTCGACGAAAATTTTATTAGCTGCCAGTATGGCTTGATGGCGCTGAAGAGCTCGTATTTATAAGTGTGTGTATGGCAGGCAAACTTTTTATGCGCTAAAGTTTCGCGTTTCTAATTAAATAAAAATAACATACTTTTAGGCGCTTATAATAGAATTGAGGAAAACAGCTTACAGTGTTACTTGTGTGTATACGCACCAAGTTTGGTAATGAAATTGGTACAAAATTAATGTTTTGGAAATTTCTTATTAACTTGCTGCGCCTGAATGCATACTCAGCTACTGCGCTTTTATTGCTGTAATAAATTTTTGAAGGCAGAGAATCTTTTTTTCATTGTCATGCGTACACAAATTATATATTCCCGTTGCGTGCATGCTTTCCGACTGAGCTGGAATGCTTTAACGGCATTTTAATGAAAAATGCGTTCAGAAAATTTTTTCTCAATAAAAATGGCAGGTTCATAAAAGTTATAAAAAAAAAACAATAACAATAAAAAGCAACAACAACAACCATAAAATGATTATTTAGCTTGTTTCACATAATTCTAATGGGAATACAACGCCGTTAAGCGCATAAAACGAACAAAGCACGAAATACCAGCGACGGGCGGGGCGTATACGTAACCTGGTTTTCCATGAATTTTAATTAAACAGAATTTGTTTGATGCGCTTTATAATGTTATATTTTTGCACGCAGCACCAGTTCATGCACCTACACACGCACACATTCATATTAAACGTGGCAAGGTTACATACAAACCCACACACACGCAATCTTGCTCAATCTCTTTCCACCACATTCGCCTTAATCCACTCACAATTAATTTGAATGCATTTGCGCAACGCTTATGCTAATTACTGCTTGCTGCCCATTTGGACGCGCCAAACCAACCTCGGTGGCAGCACACAAATTACAAAAACAATAACACAACTAACGAGTTAATCCGATTATGTAATTAATTATTTTTGCTTGTGGCATCCAGCGGCTTGCGGCTAATGCCGCCAGCATAAATTCTATATAATACTGTATATATAGATTTTTCTATGTATTAGTGGTGGGTTTAATGGAAGTTTAGCTGTTTTTGAGACGCTTATTGATATGCCGTTATGGCTGGTCTACACCCAGCTAGGGACTAACACCGCTTAATTCTTATTTGTGGTCAGCTATAATCAGCAGCAGTAGCAGCCGCAGCTACTTTGCATCGGGCGCATATTTAAAGCTCAAATTGCTTTACTTTTCACTGTCAGCTACTGCTGGTGAACCTTTTTTCTCAGTTTTGTTTTAGGTTCTCACTTCACCCTCTTCATCTTCTATATACAGGTTCTGCATAGCAGCTTAGCTGTCGACTGCCTGGTCGGTTCAATCGCTCGCTAATGCTTTTTCTTGTCATTCTATTAATGATTTTCGTAATTAGTGTTGCAT
Organism: Bactrocera zonata; assembly: GCA_037783105.1. Lineage (NCBI taxonomy): Eukaryota > Metazoa > Arthropoda > Insecta > Diptera > Tephritidae > Bactrocera > Bactrocera zonata. The sequence continues at coordinate 62,150 of JBAWJQ010006309.1, forward strand.
AGCAGCAGGCGCTGTGGTGCATAGAAAATTAGCATAATTAACGCGAAGAGATAGCAAAACAGAAAGCGTAAACAAAATTCAATAAAATTGTGGAATGGTGTGGTAAGCAAATGAAGGTTTGAAATTTAAAGTTGGAAATTTAAAAAAAATGTGGTAAAAAATGAATAATTTAAAAAAATGTAAAAAAATCGGATAACGAAATAAAATTAACCAAATTATAATGTTTAAGCGTGTAAAAAAAAGGAACAAATATAATAAATAAATTAAATTAACATTTAATTATATATTTCCGATTCATCAAAATTTAAAAAAGATTCTTCTCTCGGAATACTAAAATTAAAGGAGTACAAAATAAATTTTTTATGTAAAATCATAATACTAAAAAAAAAATAATTTGTTGCAAATTAAAAATTATTTTAAACTAATAGACATAAATTTAGATTAAAAAAAAACTTTAAATTTAAAAAAAAAAATTTTTAATTTTTAATTTTTTGAAAATTTTTTTTAATTTATTGAAAAAAATTTTTAATTTTTTTAATTTATAAAAAATAATTCTCTATATAATCTCGTTCCAAAATATGAATTTTGCAAACTTTTAAGCTTTTAAATTTTTTTTATTTAATTTTTTTTTTTTTCATTTAAAAAATTTTTTTTTTTAATTTTTTTTATAAAAAAAAAAATTTCTATATAATCTCGTTCTAAAACATGAGTTTATGGTGATTCAGTCCAACTCAGAAATTTTTAAAATAAAAAAAAATATTTTTTTTTTCTATGAATGTTCTTTTGAAAATATAAATTTACGTTTTGTGAAACTGTTAGCTATTTTTTGTTACAAATATGTGGCTATTTTTATTAGAAAAATATTTAAAATTCTACAAACAATTTACCATACACAAACAACCTTTTAATAGTTACTTTATAATTCACGGCTTTTATTGAGCTCTAAAATAGTTTCAGCACAAAAGAGCGATTTTTCCGGGCTACAAAACTATTTGACAACAATTTTACCGCGCCACATTTGACCAGCGCAAAGCGCAGTGAAGCGTACGCTGCTTTCGGATTCACTAGCGACCAAAAATACTAGTGACAGGCGGCAATTAATTAAATTGATGACCAGTTCGAAAGAGTATTTGCATATTTTTAGGCGCGCAAAGTACTTAACCGTTATCAAATGCACCTCAAATAAAATAAGAATGGAATTACAAATGAAATGGAAATTGATTGTAGGCGTTGATGATTGTTCTCTACTATTTTTTCGCTCAGCGGACAGTCAGCTGTAATTCTCAACCGGATTAAAAAAAGTATAGTATACAAATAGGAGTTCGATTGGAATTTCGCAAAAATATTAAATTTTTAGTTAAAAATAATTATTTTTAAATTAAAATATTTATTTTTAATTAAAAGCTTAATATCTTTTAATTAAATAAACGAAAAATTTAAAATAAAAATATTTAAAAATTATAAAAAATTTTAATAATTAATTTTAATTAATTAAAAATATTTATTTTATTTTTAATTGGGAAATAATTATTTTTAGTTAAATTTATTTAATTAAATTAATTAATAATTAAATTTTATTTTCAATAAATTTAAAAAGAAGTGACAAAATATTAAATTTTTAATTGAAAAAAAAATATTTCTAAATTAAAATATTTAATTTTAATTAAAAATTTAATGTTTTTTTTACTTCTTTGAGAATAAAATTTAATTATTAATTAATTAAAATTAACTAAAAATAATTATTTCCCAATTAAAAATAAAATAAATATTTTTAAATAATTAAAATTAATTATTAAATTTTTTTTATAATTTTTAATTATTTTTATGTAATGAAAAATAGTGTATTTTTTTTAATTAATTTAAATCTTTCGTTTATTTAATTAAAAATTGTTTTATTCATTTTTAATTATTTTTATATTTATTTAATTTTACATATATCTTAATACTTTTTTAACTTTTTGTTTTATATTTAAATTTTTTTGAATTTAAATTTTTTTTAACTTTTTTATATTAAAAAATATTTTTTCGATATTTCTTTACTTGCGTACTCTCTTCAACCAATACAAATTCTTCAACTTCTGTGATTTAAGAAATGAAATCTTTTAGAAAAAAATTTAGAAAATTTTGCAAAAGAAAAGCGAAATAAATCTACGATTTGTCAATTGCTGACAGCCAACACGTAAACACAATTATTTACGCTATGCTTTTCAGCACCACCTTTGCAGCTGGCGAAATGTATTTCATGGTGACCTGTCAAAGGATCGCTGAAAAGGACGATGTTCCAAAAAAATTGAAAAAAAAACATTGCCATTGATTTCGTACGTTTAAATAAAACTCGACTGAATGCGTTTAATAAATAATTGAATCGCGCGCGTTTAGGGAGCGCAAGCAAACAACAGCAATAAGGGCGATGGCAAATGGGAAATGACAGGTGAAAGGACATGCAGCGGGCGACGAAATACCAAAGGTGCACACATGTGTTTATATTTATACATTCTTGTATGTGTATGTGTGTGTGTGTGTGAAATACCGAATAAACACAAATGCAATGCAATATCGGCGTTACACACACGCACAGGTAGTATTTTAAGCAAAGCATTGCATGCTTTTTGGCGCATCAAAAGCACGCGCACAAACAGCAACGCGAAATTATACATTTTTTCGCAGCACCGGTGAGCTTTTACAGCAAATAGCGCAAAATTACTCAAAATGTCTTTTTTAGTGAAGATATTTATGTGTGTGTGTGTTTAGGTGCGCTTGTGAAAGGGTCCTGACAGCTTTAGCGCACCTGGCGCATACCTAAATGCCATTGCTCGTTGCACTTTTCATTCAACCATCCATCTCTCTAATCTCTATCTGCAGCTGTCTGTCCGCTGTCTGTCAGCTTGTTTGTACCTCAGTCCGTCTGCTTTGGCTTTACGGGAGTCTCAGCGCTGTCGCTGGCTGGCTGCTACTGCACTTCCAATTTGCTATGTCGCGTCTGTTCAACTATTTGTGCGCAAATATTTCCCTGTTGCGTCGGTTTGCCCTTTCTGGCGCATTTGCCGTGCAAAGTGCAGTTATTTTTTGGTATTTTTGGCATTTGAAATATTTACGCTTGACATTTTATTTCTATTTAATCGTTCCCTTTTTATTTACAGCTACATATTTTCTTTGCTCAGTATGAGTTTCTCGAAAATGTAGTATTTTGATGTGGATTTTATATATTTTTTTAATTTAAAAATTCACTTTCTTCATATTTTACCCAAGTCGTTGTTTGAGCGCCTGTAGGTATGCAACGCTTATTGTAACTCATCATTTAAGTAATTACTTTTATTAAATACCACTCTGCTATAAAACTAATATCAAAAGTAAATGCAACTGGCTGAGCCTAGAACTGAGCGCCTAGAAGTATGCAATATAAAATAGTTATTTCCAATTCAGCAATTCATTAAACGTTTATTTCGCAAGCAAATTTCAAATAATTATTTGAGAAATAAGAATATTTTTTGTTATCTTCTTGCAAAATTTAAAAGCTTAAAGCTTTTAGCCTAAAAATATGCCATAATTTTGTAATTTTTATCAAAATTATTAGAAAAAATATATAAGAATACTAGTTCTATCGAGCGAAAAACTTAGCTTTAAAAATATGTTTATTCTATTAGAACAGACAACTTTTTGCGCCTAAATATATGCTATACTATTTATTATTTTTATTTTAAAAGTATTTGGTACAGGCGTTTAATATATGATGTTCTAATATATTATTTTAGAAACCCGTAGGAGTTATGCTGCAAATAATAAATGCAAAAATATTTATTTTTACAAAAAATAAGGCGCCTTAATATTTTATAATAATAAATAAATTAAATTAATTCTTTTAACATTGTACAGTGATTCCGAAAATCATTTTATAATATATACATAATTTAATAATTATTATGTATAATTTAATAAATATTTACTATATATTGGAACTTTGAGAGTAGCGCCTAAGGATAGGCAATAGCTTTCTATTTTGATAAAATGTTAATGAAAATTGCTTTTATGAAAGTAAAAGTTATATCACAGCAACGAAAGACGACCTATGTATTTTTACAAGAAATAAAACGCCCTTAAGTATGCAATACAAATTAAAGTACATATTAATAAACTTTTTACTTTAAATAAATTCACTGCTTGAAAAACTACTTCGTAAAGCATTCGTCGGCAGATTAAACCGAAAAAAATTTGATAAATGCCTAAAGGTATGCTCAATGTATAAATATATTCAATATCTTATCCATTTTATACACACAATGAGCTTAGTACAGGTCTAAGTGCGCTCGGGTGTGGTTTGGTACCTATACGACTTCCTTTTGAGCCACCCAACCATATGCAACTTCTGATTTTGTCTATAATAAAAACAAAATTCCGAATTTTACACTGCCCCTGTAAATATGTTAAACAAAAATTTACCAGAACGAAATTCAGCAGCTTCCATGGCTTTTCATTCTGAAAGCAGCACTAATATCCTTGCAAAGTGTCACCTGGACCATAGACAGGCATATTTTGCACGTTAGCAACTAAAAGTATGCAACAAAAAGTAATTAAAAGTCATAAGCAAGCAATAGGTGAGTGGCCACCTACGGCGTTTGACATTTCAATCACAGTTACCAAGTGCAGTAATAGCAGCTGGCCACAAAAAATCAATTAACATGTTGAGAAGTTCAGGAGCAAGCAATGCTGATGATGACGAAAAAATGAAATAAATTGGAGTTTCTGTACTTTCGGCTATTTGGTGTTGGCACTTAATCTTTGGCCATTAAGCAATGACGACACTTTTATGTTACTTTAATAAACTGCTGGAAACTTTGTGGGGAGAAAGTAGTTTTATACAATGTCATTGTGTGTATTTTTGTGCAGAAATATTTTCGAATTTTGAATCTTTTGGGCTGAATTACGAGATGAGTTAGAAAAAAATATCTTTTTGGAAGTCAATAATAAAGGATTTAAGGTGGTCTAGAGCCAATGCATGACTTTGTTGAAATTTTTTTACTGTCTCTTTAAATCCTAGCGCACCTTGAGGCGCTTACTATGCTTCACGCAGGAGTTTTGTGTACTTCTGGCTGCGCTTAACAGCTTAAATAAATGCATATTCTATCGGAATCATATTATAAGCGCAAATATAATCCCACACATCTAAGCTATTACAAGCAAAAACGTGTCAGAAAAAGTTGGAAACCACAAAATGTCCCACAGCCCGCTCTTAGCACCCTCAACCACAGCCAGAAAAAAACCCTTAGAGCTTAAGAAAGAATTTCTTCAAAACAAAGAAGCTTATATTTCGAACTTACTTTGCCAACAATTCATAAATAATCATATATTTAAGCAAACAATCAAACTAAAAGCATTGTCACAACAACAGAGCTATATATACTATACGTAAAGTGAAGAAAACAAAAACTGTAGCATACTTTAAGGGCTGCTTGCGACTTTAGTCCTGTCAAGTGTTTTCCAATTGATACAAATCGTTCAATAATCACCCCATTGCAATTTCTTTTTATGTACTGCTAAATGTAACCATATACATATGTGACATATACTTTCAGGCGCGTAAGCAATATACACGAATATTCGTACGCTCCAATGCAAAGCCAAAGTTAGTATTGCTGGAGGAGTGTCACAAACAAATGCTGCTTAGTCAAAATTACTCCCGGTAGAGCAGTGTTTGGTTAGTTGCGTGTAATTTGACGTTTTCTTTGTTTTTGGGACAGGTGGCAGCATTGCGCAATAACAGTTATTACCTCTGCGGCAAGTTATGGAATGATAGTAAATAGTATAGTATAGCAGTTATATATTTAGAATTGTTTTCAATTATTTTTTTAAACAGGTGGCAACACTGGGATTAAAATTTTTTTACATTTTTTAAATTGAAATTTAAGAAATGGATACGTATTCATAATTTATGCAAAATAGAAGATAACAGTTATTTTTTTTAAACAAGTGGCAACACTGAGAAAAAAAACTGTGGATAATTTTTGCAATTAGAATTTGAGAAAAATCGGCATATTTAAATCATGCATAAATTATTGAAGCGTTGCCCGGTTTTTATTTCTTAATTTTAAAAATAGATGGCAACACTGCGGTAATTAATAAAACCGTATCGCCAGCATTAATTACATAAAACGCATTTTTAAATATTTTTTATACTTTTTATTTGACAATGGCCAAAAATTATTCTGATAATCCTAAAAGTATGCAACAAAATTTAAATTGAATGCAATTGTAGTTAAAAGTAATAGAAAGTGACAAATATGAACGCATATGCTGTTGTTTCTAATTTAAGAACAATTATATAGCAATTTAAAAATATTGCCTAAATGTATGCTACTAGTTTATTGCTATTTTTTGTAATGCCGAAACTGTATATGTATTATTTGAGAAAATTGCAAAGTAAATGTTTGAACGATAGTATCAGATAGTGTATTGATGAAAAATATTTAAAAAAAATTATAAATTGGTTATGTATGAAATGCCTAAATTTATGCAATTTTTTGTTTATTTTTGTTTAAGTCGTAAAATAAAATTTCTTTATAAATTCCAAGCCATTTGCAGTAATCCGCTAACACTTTAAAACACCTTTAAAGTTATTTAGTACCAACACAGCCTATACATATGCTACTTAAGTGCCTTGGAAACCTTGAAAATGCTTAGCGACTTATAAATTAATAAGAAATATTACTTCAATGCTATAATAAATGCTAAGCAGCTTAGAATTTGCTTGCTAAAAGAAATATCTTCTAACAAGTAAGAAATTATGAATTTATGGAATGCCAGCGCCTTAAACTATGCTAGCAAACTAGAAGAATATCAGTTACTGCATAATTCCACGCAAAGCAGTGAAGCAAAATGTATTTTACTTATTTTCAAATATTTAAATACATTGTAAACGGGCATAAAATATGCGCTTGCATAACCTCAGGCGCAAAAGTATAATAATGCTTAGTTTTCCAGTGAAAGGGATATTCCAGCGCCAAAGCTGGTGGAAAAGGACTAAAATGTAAAAAATACTAATGCTGGTGTAGAGTTTCATATATAAATTGAGGAAAATTCACAAAGCTGTAATGCGAAAGACGTCTTGCTTTCCTTACAAAAACTGCTGGGTAGCGCTTGTTATACGTCTTTTATGTTTGTATAAATTATGTTTAGCAGAAAATATCAGATTTCAAAGCCAACAACTTGCTGAACCTTTGCGCTTATTAATTTTAAATATTTCCACATCGGAGAAAACGAAAGAAAACTGCAGAGAGGATATGCAAATAATGATGTATATGAAGTGCTGTCACTCAGAGTGCGATGGGAGTGTGAGATGAGGGAAGTGAAAGCGGAGAAATGCTAAAACAAAGCGATAGAGGTAAAGCAAGTTCATTTAGAGGGGTTATACATGTGAGTAAAAAGTGATAAATTGTAGAAATTGACCCTATCAAGAGTGTACAAATAATTCAAAGTGATATCGACAATTATTTAAAGCATACTTTTAGTAGTGGAATACCGATATTGTTCTAAAAGTTTATAGTAACTTAAATTTTAGGTGGTGCCACCAATTGGTAATATAAATTAAATAAATACGAAAAAATACTTTTAACTCAGCATAACTTTAGGAGTCGTGGAAATAAGTAAGTTTTAAATCGTAAATGGATTGAAATAATTTTACACTTTTCAGCCCTGAAATGTTATACTTATTTCAAAGCCAAATAGTTTGGTAGAACTGGTAATGCTTTAATATAGCAATCCACATTTTAAAGTCTACTTATAGGCGAATTAAAATTATATGTAACCAATTTTGTTATTATTAATGGTTAATTAATCAAAAATTTCCTGAATATACTTGTATAATAACACTTTTAAATATTATTTAAGCTAATTTATGCACAACTTTTAATTGCCTATTTATAGGCGCTTTGTAGAAATAATCCTGTGGGCTAAAGAGTTGATTGAATAATTGTTACTAATACCTATAATACTGCTAAAAATAACTGTCAAATGGTCTATTGAATTTGAAGCTTTAATTCACATAATTTTTCATTTGCCTACTTATAGGCGCTTTATGGAAATAAACCTGTGGGCTTAAAAGTTTATTGAATAATTGATATTAATGCACAATTTACTGACAATAATGCTTTGCAAAACTAAAATAGATATACTATGTAGAATTTTACTCTCCTCCTTAACATACTTTTCGGCGCTGAATCAAAAGAAGGCGAAATATAGAAAGTACGGATCACAATTTGCTTATACTCCACAAAACCATCTGCAAATTTTACTGATATATAAGAAATATGCATACTTAATACTGCTACGCCTTAAGTTATACTTTGCTGCGTAAAAGCTTTTATACAACTTAACACGCGCCATTTGTATAATGCAAAATCTCGCTTATTTCTGCACATCATAACAAATTATACTTATTTCCTCAATTCTATTTTAATTCCATTACAATTTTAGGGGCGCAACTCTTTCGTACTGCCTACATACAGGCGCGTAAAGACTACAAGTCGTAAATCAAATGCAATTAGCGTTAATTAAATACACATCAAGTGGCCGTGACCACAAAGCGTTCAGCAGCTTTTATTATTTCACATTTTCCAGTTAGCATTTAACAATTATCATTTACCAATGCACACACATACACTTTCCCTGCTATTTTCGACTTCGAGGCAAACAAATTGAATGAGAAAATGTGATTTTGCGCCACAGCAATAACAAATAAGAAAACTTATACCCGCAGGCAGACAACAAAACTTTGTAGTAAAGATACAAAACATTGTTGCGCCGTAAAATATGCTACGAATTCTCGAGCATCGGTAATTTGTTAAAATCGCAATGGCTACGCAAACAAATCACCAGACAAACCGCAACTGGACCACCTGCTGTGCTGCATGCGTAGGCAGAGCTGTTGCGTGCCTGAGCAATTTTGAGGCTTTTGAAAATTGCCACATGCCTCAGGACGTTTTGCAGCATATTTATGGGGGTGCGTTTGCCGAAAATTTTCATTATAAGTTTTTGTGTTCAACAAATCGAAGATGAGCAATGGAGCTGCACTGCAGACTTTGAAGTTACGCAACCCTCAGCGTGTGCCCGTGCCTCTTACCAGTTGCTTATTTCCAGCGTAGCATACATTTTGGGGCGGTGTGCCACAACAGCTTTGCTTTTAAGCGCTGCTGTAGAGAAAACGTGTTTATGTTGGTGAAAAGGGGTTCTTGTTATGATTATATTCTACCCTGATTTCGTTAATTTTTATTTCAAGCGCTCTTAAATACATTGGTATTATTGGTATACACCACCTGCGCTTATGCAATGCATTAATCATGTTTGTTGTCATTGCTGGGGAAATGAAAATAGTCGGTATAGACATTGGGTAAAAGTGGACTGATAAGATTTCTTTGTAGACGCAATTTTTAATTTAATGAAGTATACATTTGTGCGCCACCCTTATTTGAAGTACATTACTTTTCAATGAAATCCAAAGAGAAGAGATTCTCTATGTAATTTGACAACTATTGACAACTAAATATTGTTATCAGGCAGACTAATATTTCCGAGAGTCCACGAAAAAAAAAATATATATATGTGAGGTCTTTTCCGGTATTTTTGGTTTTGTTTTCTAAATCTCCCGCACTAAACATGAACCAGGTTAAAGTTTGAACTTAGACCATCCTTTTTGAAATACTACTGTTCCGAAAGATTTAAAATTGGTGCAAGTTTTTACTCAAGTCCCGCCGAAGCAGCCTTACAACAACCTTTGTTTTAGCTTCAAAACCAGTTTTCTAGCAATAAATATTTATATAAAGTTTTTCAAAGCCTTGGTAGTCTTTGCTTACCAGAAATCTTTCTTTGAACACACGCTGCCGATCTTTTCGGGATCTCTGATATCTCGGATTACCATTTAGCAACGTCTATTCGGAGCTCTTGCTTGGAATATTATGAAAAAAAAACCGCTTGAGGCAAGTTTTCCTAATAAAGTGGGCAGAAGTATAATCTATTTGGTGCTGAATAGCTGGAACTCTTGCTTGGAATATTATGAGAAGCACCTTTTGAGGCAAGTCCCTTAATTAAGAGAGCAGAAGTTTGATCTTAAATGCAACTAACTGTTGGAAACACCAGTTTTGAAAGAGACTAACCTTTACAAAAAGTTTTTTCTATGTTTTACGAGGTCACCTTTCCTCAATTAGAGGTATCTAACCTGATTGGCGAACGGTTTGACAGGGAGACTTGAATTTGTGCGACAAAATGAGTTCGCTAATTTTATTTCGAGGCTAATCTGAGTACTTTCCACGTAATTTAGGGTATTCTATCCAAGCTTTGCTAAAATTATCAGCGCAATACCTTTCTCACTTTAATTTTACGCCTTGGTCTGTAAATGTATAGCAGTAACTCCTCGAACCAGTGCCTTGAAGCAGCTGATGTGACGTTCTCGTTTATTTGTTATTGAGACCCAAAATTGCCATATTTAAAAGTACTTGTCTAGGTAGGACTTGGTTTCAGAAAGCTTCAACGAGTTCTAGATATTTCTACCGTCCAATGATACTTATATAGTCCTCAAGGCAAACTCTGGTAATAACTGTTGGTAGAGCTTTCAGAGGCTCTTAAAGTTGTAGGTAATCTGCAAGCATTTCCTACAAATTTCTCTCTAATAGGCGACGCTATAACAGCTACGCTTTGATATGGCGGAGTATAAGAGTGTGATCTTCAGCAATAAGCTATTATTACAGACCCGAGAAGAGTCAACGCAGGTCCGTGAAATAAGATTTTTGAATATATCCCCAATATATCCAGCTTTTTGGGTCTAAAATAAATTAGCAGGGCTTAGGAGCTTGCTTAAAGCTATGAGAACAAAGGAGACTGACCAAATTCATGAGAATATTATCAAAATCCAACAATAAAAACACTAATAAAGCTCAAAAATTATGCCCAACTAAAGTCTCGCCAGCAAGAATGCAAAGTTGTTGCGCTCCAGGCGCCAGCTGTGAGTCTTTATGCTTGTACATATATCCATATATAATACCTATATAAATATATGTATATATTTATATATATATGAATAGATATAAATATATATATATTAGCTCGCACTTGTGTCTGTGAGCCTGTTTTGCTCCTAAATTGAGCAGCACTACGTGATGCCACACTTAACCCGCCGAACGTGTTTGAAATATTTACACAGTGGACACCAAAAATATACAAAAATAAATAACAAACAAAAATGGGTGAAGAAGGACAACAGAAATACAACAAAAACAAACACTCAACCGAAATATAGGAAAAACTATTGCTACAACAAAAACATGCAGCGCTTGAATAAAATTTGTATGGATTTCATTTATAACAGTTTTCGTTTTTTCCAGGAACTTTGTATGTGTGTGTGTGTTTGAGCTGGTGTGCGTGCGCTTGAAATATGAATTGCAAATATAAATATGAGTAAAATTTTTAGTAACAAATATCCAGTCATAAATAGATTCAGCAAATAAATAAATAAAGTTGAGGAGTAGGAGTGAGAAGAAGAAAAGCAGCGGTGGGTTACAAGCTGGAGCTCAGCGCTGCTGAGAGCTTGAAGTAAGGCACTTTGCAATATAAATATGTATGAAATTTTGAATATAGATATAGATGCTTTTATATATGTACCTAACTGTACATGCTTATACAAATATGCGTATTCCTATAGAAATATATCTATTATATACAACCATCTATTGTCCCAGTATTTGCGGCTTCCAGTTGATGAATTTGTGTACAGCAAATGTAGTTCAGTTGAGTGCCACAAATACATATTTACTCAAATGTATGGTTTAGTTGAGTGGCTTATGAATGACCAAATGGGACATGAATAAATTTGTGTGCATTTAACTAAGTGCAATTGAATAAAAGCACTGAAATTGTAGTAAAATAATTTATGAAAAGTAATCAATATTTATGGAAGTCTATAAGGCAATTGAAATTATAAGTTTTTGAGCTTTAAGAGTGAGGGAGAGAAAAAAAAATATTGATAGAAAAAATATATAAATATTTTTATGATTTTAGGTCAGATTAACTAACTATGTTTTCTTTTAAATAATCCAAACGTCAAAAAAAAAATAAATTTATTAATATTTTAATAAAAAAATTGTATATAAAACAATAAAACTTAAATGTAACACCGTTATTAAATATTTTAAAAATATTTTTAAATATTTGAAAAATGCTATTTTTTATTACAAAAACATACATATTTATATAAAAAAATATATAATGTATTTTTCTTTTGCAATTATAATCCAAAAAAAAAATATTTTTTCTACAAAAAAATTTAAATTTAATAAAAAAACCACAAAATAAACAAAACTATTATTACTACAAAATATCTGAAAAAAATTAAACAGTTAGTTTTTAATATTTTTCTATTTTTTCCTATAAACAAAAATCTTTTTTTTAAACAAAAAAACGACAAAAATTAAATCTCATATTATTAAAAATATTTGAAGATAATATTTTTTGTAAAAAAATCACTTGTAAAAAAATATATTTTCTTCTGCAAATATAATGAAAAAATACTGAAAAAATATTTTAGGAAAAATATGCTTAAAAAAGCCAAAATAAATTTTTTAAAAAAATTCATATTGATCACAAAAAAAAAACTTAAAATATTTTTATTAAAAAATATTCAAAAAAAAATTCAACAAATTTTATAATATAAATACACACTTTGTAAGAAAAATATACTCACATAACTGAAATTTTTTCCTATAACCCAATTTTTTTTATTATTATTAAAAACTATTTGAAAAAAAAAATATTTTTTTTATAAAATTACTTTATAGGAAAAAGTATATATTCTTCTAAATATGTACATAATCCCAAAACATATAAAAAAATATTTGTAGAAATAAAAATAGATGTTTTTCTATTTTTTTTAATTTTGTTCTATTTACCAAACAACTAAAATTTCTTCTACATATGTATATAATCTCAAAATAAAAAATAATATATTTGTCGAAAAAATGTGCTAAAAAACAAAAATATTTTTTTTTCTAAAAAAATTTTTTTCTATTAACCACAAAAAAATAAAACTGTTATTATTAAAAAATATTTGAAGAAAATTAAACACTTCCACAAAAATAAATGTATAAAATTATTTTCTTTAAAATTAAAAAAAAATATAAATTAATTAATTAATTAAATAAAAATTAAAAATTATTTAATTAATAAAAAATTTTTAAAATTTTTGATTCAAATTATTGAAAGTGTAGAAAATATTCCAATCTCCATTTTGATCTAATAATTTCTCATCTAAATATCATTTTTTGCTGCCACACAACTTTGCTATTTATTCACAATTAAATTGCATGCTTGATTTATAGCATACTTGCAGGCGCATATCACTGTAAAATAGCCAAATTGAAATTAAATAACTTCCTGCTGAAGTGTAGCCACAAATCAAACCACAAAATGCACAAGTATTGGTGAATTAGATGCAAATAGAAGATAAAGCGACGAGTAAGGCCAATCGAATGTAGCCACAGCTATGCTTAAGTGCAGCAGATGTATACATTTAGGAGCATTGAGAAGTGATAATAATTCAGTTAGTAATAAAGAATATTTATGTAAATATTTTGCTGTATTTGAGTAATTTGTTTGTCAAATTGAATGAAAAAGTAAAGACTGGAATCTCGTAAAATAACATTTATGTTTCTGTGCCTCTGTTTAGGTGTAGCATACATTTGGATGCTTTATGCATTTACAGTAGACAGAGAATGTAATTAATTTATTCATTTTGCTTACCACATTTTTGATGAAAAATTTACTATTGAACAAAGTAATCATTGTATTGCTTACCTGTAAAGATAGTGAAAGTAAATATAAGGTTATATTAGTAAAGTATTTTTTTTACAAAATTTCAAATGGTATATATTAGCTATATATAAGAGTTCAAGAAACGTATATAACGTTTTCTAAATTCATGAATCATTAAATTGGTTGTTTAATATCATTCTAAAGGTCGACTTTTTTATTTATGAGATAGAAAATTACTCAGACAGAAACTGTTGCCTACATACAGGCATATTATAGCAAAGTCACACACCATCTTCTTGGAAATATATCTAGAACATTGAATATATGCTCGCTTCGTGTAGTTTTTCTATTATTTTTCCGCACTTGGGCAACGATATGTTTTCCTCTCAGCTCACACATGCCCATCAAACTCATTTAGGTAGCATACCTACAGATTCCCAGCTTCACACAGCCATTGAGCGTCACTCTTTCTCGCTTTCGCTTCAACCGTCAGTCACTCAGTTAGCCAGCCAGCCAACAAGTCAGCCGTGCTGTCAACCAAAAAGCTTCCGGTTTGATTGAGTTAAGCGTTTGCAAAATTGAAAATGTCAAAAGTCATTGTCGTTGCTGTCAAAATTTATGCGAGGATTTTCGCATGATAAAAGCAAGAAAATTAAAAATCGAAAGAAAAAAAGGCCGAAAACAGCTGACGAAAGTCGCTACATAGTTTTGCCACGTGCGCTCGCACAAAGGAAATGTGTATGTTCCCTTTACTCGCGCTCTTTCTTCGTTGCCAATTTTGGGTTCACGTTTTGTGTCACACATCAGCTGCCTGTTTGCGTAAGAAAAGATGAGTGAGCTTGAGTTGCAAGCTTTTAGGCGCACGCTAATGGAATTCTGCAACAACAGAAATTATTGCGAGTAGAATGCGTAAAAGCAATGACAATTATGTGTTGATAATGTGCTGAGAAAGGTACAGGTGGAGTGAATAGTTGTAGATATTGTAAGGCAAGACGAATACTTGCGAAGAGGCTCTACTCTTTGGCTTTTAATGCAATAAATATCAATATTTTTTCTGCAAGCGAACATTTTAATGAAAAAATGGGTTAAAGAAGCCTTCACTCAGTCAACTTTCTTCAGCTTTTGAGAAAAGGCGAGGAGCAATGCTCTTAACTGAGATTTGAAGATATTCAGAAGGTTTTAATGTTTGAGGAGCAAATGGTATTGGTTAATGTTATCGTTAAAAGTATTAGTATAACTAAATTCTTCATAAAAATATATTATCTATGGCAAATCATATCACATTCTGCTAATTTTTTCTGACTTAACTTATTATTTAAACGATAACGCCTTAAAGTATGCAACAGGTTTTCTGCAAACATGTTTTAAAGTTGTTTAGAATAATGAGAAAATCAAAAAATTGTGGGCAATACAACTCTAACACATACATCATGCTCAAAACCCTAAAATATGCTAAAAAAAATTTTTTTTTAATTTTTTTGAAAAAAAAAATTTTTTAATTTTAATTAATTTTTTTTTTTTAATTCCATAAATATAATATACATATGTACACCTTCTTAAACCAACTTCCCAGTATCTAAAAATACAAGCAAAATTATGCAGCTGCATAAATGACTACTTCTTTTAATCTGAAAGTAAAATCGCCGTAAGGTATGCTACGTTGTTTTTTTTTAATAGAAATCTGTATAAAAAAAATTAAAATTATCTTCAGCTAACTTCTAAAATACCTGCACAAAAATAGAAAAATTAGCAGGCTGCATAGAAGCCTTCTTCTTTTAATCTGAAAGCAAAACAGCCGTAAGTTATGCAACGTTTTTTTTTGTTTTTTTTTTTAATAAAAAATCTGTATAAAAAATTGCAAAATCTGTTGCAGGTAACTTCTAAAAGATCTACACAAATAGACCACATGATCATTTTCTTCACTCATAAACACAAATCAGCCGTAAAATATGCACAATTTTTTAAAATACAGTAAATTTTCTATAAATTTCTTTTATCGACTTTAACTCTTTTTCAGAATATCTGTTGAAAAAAAAAATCGAGAAAAAATTAGTTGTAAGTCAACTCTTTCTTTCAATCTTAAACCGAAAGCACCGTAAGGTATACTACGTTTTTAAAAATGCAAAGAGTTTCTATTCTTTTACCAAAAGTTTTATCTATTTTTCGGCTACATTTCAAAGATTATGAATAACTCTTAAAAAATATCTTGATGCTACCTGTTCTTTTGCTTTTAAATTCAAAACAGCCCAAATATATGCTACGTTTTTTCATTTTTATTTAATTTTTCTTGCTTTTTCCGCCGTTTGCTGTCTTGTTACGGTGTTTTATTTATGCCACTGACCAACGCGCACACGTCACGTATGTCAGTCGCGCGACAACATACGGCAGCGGACATTATGGCCGAGTAGTGTGTGGCAAATCAAGTGCATGTCTATAAATAGAAAAAATGGAATCTGAAATTTATTCCACATACGAGCCGCATGAATTTCAAATTACTGTGGGAAACAAATACAGCGCAAAGCAAGTGACTAAAAGCGAGAAGCAAGCGCTCAGCAATAGGCGAGTTAGTCAAGTAAAATATGCGGTCCATGGCTTATGAAGCGGCTGCAGACATCAGCTATTGCCGCAATATATTTTTTAAAGTGGCAAGAGACAGTTTGGTGGTTAGTTGAAATGCAAGCAGGCATTTGTTGGCGCTAGAAAAAGCCGGTTCAAGCTTAGTACTCCAAAAGAAAGTCTTGCAACACGTAAGCTTTAGTATACATAAAGAAGTTGTTGACACTACGGCCGATTAAGTTGCCGAAAATAAACATTTCTCAGTTGCTGGATTGTTAAAATGCAAGGAACTTATTTAAAAAATTAAAATACGCAAATTCGAACATATTTCGGTAGGAAAAAAAAATTCAAAGAATTTGTACAAAGTCAAAATTCACTTTACTTTCAGAACACCAACAGCAAATGAAATTTGCATTTTAAAATATTTCCTTTACGCATTTCATATGTGTTTGGCTACTCATTGGCTGCGTAAACCAATCAAAACAACAAGCACGCATATACCCACAGCTACACAACCACACACACACACCCGCTAGCCGAGTCCACGTATATGCAGTTTTATAACCTGGCTTTGCTTTGCCTTGCTGGCGTTAGCCACTTTATACACGCTACGTGTGCGCTTAAATAATAAATGCAGCAACACGGCAGTGCCGCTGCAAGATTGCCTGCTTTACGGCGCTGTGGTAGGAGCTTTGATAAAACGAAAGTGGCTGCGAGGAAAAGGTTGAAATTAATGTGATAAAGCTTTTTCATTGCACGCTTCGACACCTCGTAATTTAACTCATTTCATTTTATTTACTTGACCGGATTTTTTTTACGATTCAATGGTTTCCAACCTCAACTTGGACGCCTTAACGTAGACAAATCGAAAATGGCAAGTGTGGGTGGAAAATAGAAAAGGTTATTTGAATATTGTCTTAAAGTCTAAGCAGAGTTTTCTACTAAATTAGACATATATTTAATTTATGTTTGTATTTTGCTCTACCGAAGAGTATTAGGTATATGAGGTGCAGTATATATTTAGGAGTATTTCGCAAGATTATATCAATATTTCGTAGCTATTGCTTTGTTCCAATTAGATGACTCCTTTGAAGTAATTTCTGATATATTCTAATAAAAAAAATTAAGCTTTGATGAGGAAAAATTGATAATTGGCATACTTTTAGGCGCTGGTAATAAGAACTGTGAAGATAATTGTAGATCAGCGGTAATTTTATGTTTGTGTTTATTGTACTTATATGGAAAAGCAACTGTATTGTACAAACGAAATTAAATATAGTGAAGTCAAAGTATAGTTTTAGGCGCTCAGAGAATTCAAAGTGCATAATTCTTAGTTAGTTAATAAACTTCATACTTTCGAAATACTTGAAACCAATCATGTTCAAAAAGTATAAAAAATATAGCGAAATCCAAGCATATTTTTAGGCGCTCAAGGAATTTTAAATGTAAAATGGTTCAAAAATGTTTTTACTATATGCTTTAATTTGAAAAAAAAACTTAACGTCTGGTTAAAATGTGAGTTTTTCTTACTTTTTTACTTTAAAAAATTTAGAATACAAATTTGTGGAAATAAAAATCAATAAGTAAAAAAGTATGCAAGAAATTTTGAAGTCGCACTTTCAAATTTGATTTTTAGAAAAGTTAACTACGCAAGTTTGAAATTTAGCAGATTTCAATCCAATTAGAAAATATTTAAATTTTGCAACTATAATAAATCCTAAAAGTATGCAATACATATTTTAGACAGACCTTTAAAAATTTGGTTTTAGAAAGTTTAACTCACACTTTAGAGCATATCAGTCCAGTGTGTGCTAATTTTTAAATAGCATTTACAAAAAAAAATCCTAAAAGTATGCAATATATTGTTAAAGCGCAGTTTCAGTAATTAGATTTTTGAAACTTTCAATAACGAAAATTTAAATTTAGAAAATTTCATGCCAATGAACATAAAAAAAAATTAAATATCACATTTACCTTATTTTAGCACCGAAAAGTAGGCAACATTTCAACAAAAAATTCCACGAAATCAATCAGCGTACACAATAGTTCACTAACAACACTCACACACACACATTATTTGCGCTATGTCGCCTATAAACTAACCCGCATACCGAAAACTCAAGCAAGCACGCCTAAAAGCAAACTTTTATACACTTTAATACCAACACAAACTGAATTTACGTGTCTACCAACTATTTTTGCAGTATTTACTCAACTATGATGTTGCCGCTCGGCGCTCGGCGTTCGGCGCAGATAGTAACTCAATATTCCCAATGCGGTTTAACGAAACTACTGACACACATACATACATACATACATGCGCAGACATGACACAGAGTTCGGTTCAAGAATATATGATTGAAACTATTGCTTGCTGCTTGAGCATCGAAGATGAAAATACAGGCTCAACAACTGATTGGTCACGTGCTACCTCTGATTGCTTTGTATCCATTTCGACAGACAGACAGACAAACAAACACACACACACACACAGACACAAGCGTACTCAAGAATACTGGCTGAGCGTGCAAACAAACTAAGTGCGGGCATGAATCGAATGCAATTGGCACATGATAAATTCGTTTAAGCGCAATATGCTTGTATGTCTATATAACGGTGTCTGCTGGCAGCATGCAATCAACCCCTTTGCCACGTCCGTTTATATTTAGCAAACAAGTGCTAGCTTCTTCACCTCAGATTTTTGTGTTTTTTTTTTTGCTACTTTCTTTTTGAAAAATTGCCCTCAAAGTTTCTCGTCTCAAGCATTGCGAAATAAAACGTAATTGCTTGCACTTTAATATAAAATTAATGTGGCTGGCATACTTTTGGGCGCAAGTCACAATATATTGCTTCAGTGGTGCAGTTTGGTTGTGTTGTCGAGGTAATTTATGTTGCCGAATCACGTGACGGTGCGGTAAAAGTGATTTTTTACGGCTTCGGTGGAAAGTGAAATTATTTTTTTTATTTTTCTTCAAAAAAATTTATATTGGTATTTACTTTTGTTGAACACTCACATTCTTGTAAAGTTGTTGCATGTTATGCAGTAGTTTAAACTTTCTGATAATTATATTGCAGCCTGACTTCAGCAATCTTTAATTTTTCGTTAATAAAACTTAACAGTAGCATACTTTTTGGCGGCGAAAACTTGATACTGCTATTATGTATTTGATTTGGTGAAATACTGAGCGCTAAATAAATAAATGTTATGGCTAAAGTATTATGAAAGAATTTTTTCAGATCAGACTTTAGCATACTTTTTGGCGCTAAATATTTATTACTTTATAAAATTATTGGCTAAAACTGATTGAGATGTTGGTACTGTTTCTTAAAACTTTTGGAGTGAAATAAATTTTATATCTCTTGAGCAAATGACGCTGTATTAAAGATATTTCTTCAATTGAAGTATACTTTTAGGCACCACAAATTTTTTTAAAGTAAACAGTGGCTTTATGCATTCGTAAATTCATGTCTCTATCCTCTCGTATCATTCATGTAAGAGTTTTATATTACTAGTAAACAAATAAATTAATTTTTTCCTTAAATTAAAGCATACTTTCAGGTGCATCGATGTTGTTTTGTAGTAAATTTTGTAAGATAAGCTGCATTTCAAAAGAACTATATAGCCGTGAAGGTTTATAAATGCATAAACCAAATAAAAAATATCATTAATCATTCATATTTGCTTCAAAATCAAATTTTTCTGAACAGAAATTTAGGCGCTTTATCAAAAATATTAAAAATATCGCTATATAAATATTTTCCAACAACTTTTCAACACTTTCTCCTATACATTAAATAACTACAATAATATTTATTAATTTTATATGACTTTTTTTTAACATAAATTCAGGCGCTTTATAAAAAATTTAAAAACTATCGCTATTTTAATACTTTTCCAACAATTTTTCATCATTTTCTCTTATACTTATATATAACTCCACTCTCCACCGCATTTTAAATTACTTTATAGCCTACTTCTAGGCGTGCGACCTAAAAAGTCAGCATTGTCTCATTATTTTTGCCTTTATTCAGCTAGCACATCAAACGGCTAATATTTCGCATTCAAATTGCCATATCAAATATTGTGAAATCGTAAAATTATATATTCCACTCAATACGCCTACATATATGCTACAATTTCGCGTATAGCAGAAATGAAAATCAATAAATGACAATGATAAATTTGATTTCTCTTCAACACTTAACGGATTTCCCTTTTATTATTTGTATATATGTACATTTTACAACTCTCAGTGTGAGCAAAAATGGCAGTGGTATAAAGTAGAAGGAAAGTTTACGAGAGGCCTGCCGAAAACGAGCACCCTCAACAAAATTGGCAATTGGCAAGCAAGTTTGGCTGTCTATTCGATTGTTGACAAAATGTTTATATCGACACGCCCGCCAATTTATTGCGCGTTGCCTGTGTACGGCCATGATTTTTGGCAGCAACTTCGTAGGCTCTAAAATAAGGTCGATAGCTAGGCGTATGAGCCGACGACCCACCCACTGACGAAAATCTGCACTGCCAACAAAGCAAAGACAATTGCAGAAATTGTCAATTCTACACAATTTTCTAAGAACCATTTTGTATTTTATATAACGCATTGCGCAATATATGCTGGTGTGTATGTATGCTTTCAGGCGCGTACATATATTTGGCCTGCGGCGTTGTTACCTTAAAATCGATACTGGTGTGTGGTGGTGTGAGATATTGAAGTTGTTTAGAGTCTACTTTTTGCTTTTACATTGTTAAATGTAGATTTGTTTGTATGCGCTCAAAAGTATGTTAATATGTAGGCAAATCCTTTTTCGTACAAACTCAAGCTATTCAAGTAGATTAGATAAGCGAATGAAATGTAGAAGGATTTTGTTGTGCCACTTTATGTTTGGAATGCTTGAGCAAACAGACACTGTAAGTTTGGGAGCTTAGGTGAATGCGCCTATAAGTAGGCTTTAAAATCAGTAGTATGAAAAGTATATACCTTGGGGTTTTCAAAGAAAAATATTACGTTTACGAGAGTAGAAGTTTTAAGCCAATACAAATATTTCTATTTGCTGAGATAGGGAGGGTAGGAGGTCGGGATATGGAATATAGGCTTCGTGAAGTCCAATCTATTTCTCAGATTAACTAGGCAAACATCGGAAGTTTTCGATCACTTCATCTTCATTTATAAAGATTTTTGTTTCTGATATCAATTTTGGACGAGATATGAGAGATAGTAGATTTAAAGCGACTTAGAGACCACTGAAGCACTCGTTACCCACAGTCGTGTCTAAGTAACTGGGATAGACACGTACATATTTTTATATGGCCACAGACTGTCAATCCTCGAAATTAATTCAGGAATGTTTTTGGCACAATAGAAGAACACCATAGACAGGACTTCTAGATCATGACTCAGGAACCTAAACTGAGCTCAATCCTCAAAATACCTGGACGCTCACGACTTCCGGTCTTAGACCAAGTAACCGCTGAGTAGCCAAAAAACATCAGTTTGAAAGCGAGTTAAAGTGAGAGGGCTAAACATCCCTCCCAAGGATTGTTTACGGGGTTTGAAAATGAAAAGAAGAAAAGAGCCTGATTGTAAACTCAGCTATAAACGCGTAAGCGGTGTCTACGCCCCAATCGAGAAGAGCTCGGTTGACTTTACCATTATCCATACCTTGAAACTGAGAAGCGATTCTTGTAAACTTTTATGTCAATTCCAAATTTTAAAGCGCTTTAAGTTGAACACGACAATTCCATCATTTACCCCCGTCCAGCTAACCAGGCAACCGTAGTAAGTTATTGATTTCAATTTCATTACTGAAAACTCGCCGCAAACGTCGCCACCAGCAGCCAGCGCGTACTTCACTTATTTGCCGCAACTTTTGCGCGTTCGGCCACACCACTCACACACTCACTTATTCCGCTTCACTTGAAGACAATAAGAAGCAGACCAAAGTTGGCAGCGAAGAATAGACGAAATATAAAATCGAAAATGCGAGGAAGTAAAATTCGCGCGGCAGGACATTCGCATATTTCCCAAGTCTCCTTCATATATCCTGAAAAGTTTATTGACTTGCCCACCCACTAGTTAAGCATGCGATCCGCAGGAAATTTGCTGCAAGTGTCCTGCGGTGCGGTGTAACTAACGTCCTGCCTCACATGCTCTACACTCTATCCGCGCCCTCGCTCTCCCTCTCTATCTATGCGCTCACCCACACATCGACGCATTATCTGCGCACTGAAGTGCGCCGAAGTGCTGGTGTCTTCTTGGACATCTTGAAAAGTTTTCGAGTTCATGCTGTGTTTTCGGTGCCCTGTGTGCTGGAACTTTTCGCCCAGCGTGTGCTTAGACACTTTAAAACTTTCGATTCCTGTAGCGGACATGCAATGTCCTGCTTCTTTTCGGCATGATGAGCCAGCGAGTAAGTCAAGTCGAGTGTTGTTTGCTGAGTATTGAACAGCAAACTTGAGGAGCTCATCACCAGTTTTGGCGTGTAGTGGTAAAGCGGATGAGGACACTGTGTTAGCAATGTGGCTGTAGTAATATTTGGTTAACGGGTGTGGGAATATAGAAGTTAACAAGCAAGAAGTCCAACGCAAAGTTTTACAACAATTTCTTTAATTGTCAATTCATATTTTGCTCAATAAATAGCACAAAGGAATAGGACGTGGAATGCGTTTAGATTATTGTAAAGTAATGGGAATTATATTGATATTTGTTATGGTAATTATAATGTTATTCTTTATAGTTAAGATAAACGATGAGATAACTGCAAAGGTAATTACATTATTGATTGTGATTGATGATTGTGATTGTTGTAAAATTGGTGGTAATTATATTGGTAATTGTAATGGTAATGAAAATGTTATTTTTAATTGGTATTGGCATTGGTATTAGTATTGATATTGGTATTGGTAATGGTATTAGTATTAATTTTGGTACAGGTATTGGTACTGGTATAGGTATTGGGATTGGTAATGGTAATGGTATTTTTATTGGTAATGGTATTGGTATTTGTATTGGTATTGGTATTGGTACTTGTATTGGTTCTGGTACTGGTATTAGTATTTAAAAAATTCACGTTTGATATTTGTATTGGCATGGTTTTGGTATTGGTTATAGGTGTTTGTATTGGTATTAGTATTGATATTGGTATTGGTAATGGTATCAGTATAAATATTAGTACAGGTATTGGTATTGGTAATGGTATTGGTATTGGTATTGGTACTGGTACTGGTATTAGTATTTAAAAAATTCACTAACGTTTGATATTTGTATGGCATGGTTTTGGTATTGATATTGGTATTGGTAATGGTATCAGTATTAATATTGGTACAGGTATTGGTACTGGTATATGTATTGGGATTGGTAATGGTATTGGTATTTGTATTGGTATTGGTATTTGTATTGGTCCTGGTACTGGTATTAGTATTTAAAAAATTCATTAACGTTTGATATTTGTATTGGCATGGTTTTGGTACTGATATTGGTATTGGTTATTGGTATTGGTATTGGTATTGGTATTAGTATTGATATTGGTATTGGTAATGGTATCAGTATTAATATTAGTACAGGTATTGGTACTGGTATATGTATTGGGATTGGTAATGGTATTAATATAGGTATTGGTATTTGTATTTATATTGGTATTTGTATTGGTACTGGTACTGGTACTGGTATTAGTATTTAAAAAATTCATTAACGTTTGATATTTGTATTGGCATGGTTTTAGTATTGATATTGGTATTGGTTATATGTATTGGTATTGGTATTGGCATTGGTAATAGTATTGATATTAATATTGGTAATAGTATCAGTATTAATATTAGTACAGGTATTGGTACTGGTATAGGTATTAGGTATTGGTAATGGTATTGGTATGTCTGGTACTGGTATTAGTATTTAAAAAATTCACTAACGTTTGATATTTGTACTGGTATGGCTATTGGTATTGATATTGGTATTGGTATTGAAGTATTGGTATTGGCTTTGGTAATGGTATTAGTATTAAGTACTTGTAATTTTATAGTATTGATTTATATATTTGCAAAGATTATTGCAAAGTAGCAATACATTCATATGACATTAGTATTATTATTGCTAGAGATATTGATATTGGTTTTTATATCAATATAATCTAAAAGTATTGTAATCAAAATGTCCATACATTCAAATCTCATTAGCATTGCTATTGGTAAAGATATTCCTAACGGCTTTTATTTCACTTGAAGCTAAAAGTATGATAATCAAAATTTAATCATAATGCTTAAATGTAATCATATTTAATTATTTTATAAATTTTTCTGCTTTCCAACATTTTTCCCATTCAATAAATTTCTTAAAAATATTTAATCAATTTACTTTCGCAACAATTTATAAACAAACTCTCTACTTCTCAGTATGATTTACAACGTTCTCAAATAAAACAAAGTAATCAGAACTTTACAACACTGCACTTCATTGCACTTTACAATTCTTGCAGCATTTCTGCTTGTTAAAATTTAGCTTTACACTCTCACATTGCATATTTGCGGGCGCATATACATAAGAGCAAATTCATTTATAAAAGTCGAGTTAAGAAAAGTTTTAGCGAATTGTTGCAAACGAGCGTGTATTAATTGGACGAAAAGTGTTGGGGAAAAGGAAGTTTTGCGGGATAACCAGATTGAATATTTCCTTTTTTTATTAAAATTTTGAATATGTTTTTATTTTAGTAGGTATGAGTAGCGAAAAATCGAATATTAAAACAGCGAATTTATCAAATCAATAGATGGAATCAATTTATTCAATTTGGAAGTAAAACCGAGTCGAATGAAAAATCTTAGCATACTTTTTGGTGCACATTTAAAAATTTTTGATAATGAAACACTAAATATCCATTCCAACTAAGCTAAATTTGGAAACTATATATATGTAATGAGTTTTGCAATTCGAAATTGAAAGTTATACAATTATTTCGGCTACCAGCCTGAAAGTGTACTACAAATATTCAAATATCACTCTTTAGAAATATTCTTTGTGCATTTTTGGTATACGTTTTTGTATATCTAATCAAAACCATTACTATTAGACAGTCAGAGCCTGAATTTACTTATTTTTTTAATAAAATTTTAGTTTTTGCTTTTTATAAAGCTCAAACGTGCAAAGTAATGAATTTTAAAAACTCGCAAATGAAAGTAATAGTCACGCTTTAAATACACACTTCAATGCCATCATGCCCCTAACTACCGCATTACTTGCTGACTTCTATTGCCTTAGCACACTTTTTGGCGTATTGGAAAAAGCACTTAGTGCATTACTGCAGCAATCAATATGTCTTCGTCACTTGTCACAATGAAATTAAGTAAGTGAAGTGCAATTGACAGTGGACTTACTATACAGCAAAAGGTTGCTGGAAGAGTTTCTAAAGCATCATCTACCTAAAAGTATGCAGCAAATATGGGGGAAAATCTGTTATTTCTTATATATATTTAGTGCACTATTTACTGGCATTTATAGACGATTTACAGGCAATCACTTTGATATATTCAATTCACTTTCAGCAACAATCAAAGTAATACACCAATTAAGCTTTTAAATATTTCAAATCCTCAAAATATGCAAGCTTTGTTAAATCTACCGTTATGCAGCTTAGCTTGCACGCTAACACGTGGCATTTACATAATGACAGCAAGTCAATCAATAGCGATTAGCATGCGCATCTATTGGAAATCCACAGAAACAAACTATGTTGCATACATTCAGGCGCTTTGTTTGCTCAACGTGCGTTTATTTGTTTACCATTGTAATGTTATTAATAATTGCTTATTTGTTTGCATGTGCTTGTATGTGCAGCCGTGTGTTGCTGTTGCATATTAATTAATGCATACGTGCTGTTTAACCACAACAAACAAGCAAACAAAGCCTATTTGTAGGCGCTCACAGACACACTAGTTGCCTCAATTGACAGGTTGTTAGCGTTAAATATTATTTTTGACAGTTTGAATGACAGCGCATGTAATCTTTAATGTTTGACTTGAGCAGGGAGAGTGCGGCCATGAAGGGTGTATACTTTTAGGCGTTATGTGGGAAAACAATCTTTAATTAATTATTAATTGACGAAGTGAGGCTGAGTGAGCAAATAATATTGAATATCTAATTTCAAACCCAATTTTTTTAAATTTATTGTATTTTGTAAATTTGTAAAAAAAAAAATTTCTTGATTTTTTTAATATTCTCCTTTACAACAATTTTCTTGTATGCAAATGCAGCAAAAACCATTGTAAACTAATTTTATGTGTCGGGTAGTTCACTTTTGGGACTGGCTATAAAACGTTGCCTCATGCATATGCAAATATGGAAAATATAGCATACATACAGGCGTATATGCTACAAGCTCTTACGATATTAGCTTGTTTAGGTGGTTAGTTATTGTTAAGCTTTGTAGCGAAAGTTTTCATAGAAAGTGGCAATGCAAGTAAATAATGGTAAATTTTCAAACATAAATTTAATACGACAAAATTTCCAAAAACATACTAAAATATTTTAGACTATAATTTTTGATTTTTAATGCAAACGAATGCAAATTCTTCATCGAGTATACCGAGAAAAAATATTATGTTGATGAAATCTTAGTATACATTTAGGGGCAACACACTTTTTAACGTTTCTTTATGTGTATGAAATATAAATATTATTTATTTTACTGGTGCAACACATCTATAATTGAACAAGCAGCATTCCTTTTGGCTAAGATTTCGAAATAAGTGTTATGACGCCTATAGGTAGACTTCGATGAATAGTACCACATTCATGAGTCTATTTATAGAAATATTTGTTTAATAAGGCAGGCACTTTTATTTACAGCTCTAATTATTTACAAAAAGCGCATACTAATAACAAGCCTTGCCTAAAAGCATGCACATTCAAAGTTTTTTTTAGAAAGAATTACTAATTTGCGCCAAATTTGCCCTTGCGCACATTACTGCTTTTGTGACTTCCCAGTACTAAGGTCTTCAAGGCATACTCTGTATTTCATTTGCATTCTATATTTCATTTGTTTTGCATATCGCAACGCCGCAGCGCCTAAAAGCACACTAGCGATTTACAGCAATTTGCAAATTCCCTCCAGTGCTACGTATAAGGCTCATAAGATAATGTGCTTACATATACAACTTAAACGCTGTTAGTACAAACACGCCGCACAAAAGTATGCTATACTGGAAGGTGTAAAAAGCAAGCATATTTTTCGTCGCATAGTTTATTTTTACTTTTATTTCTTCTATTCGCCGCGTCTTCAGCGCACATTTCTCTCTCAAGTCATCGCTGCCTTTTTTCAGCACTTTTGACACCTGCTCGCCACCTAAAAGTATGCTATACATTTGCTGTTAGTGCTGGTGTTGGCAGTGTCAATGACTTTTAGAGTAAAGCGGAAACGCATAAAGATAAGCGTTGACAGGCGCTTCCGAACGCGTGATATTTTTTGCGCAGCGCAGCTTTGAAGTGTGTTGTTGTTGTACAGCAACATTTGCATAAAAACTTAGCTTATGGCTGCCAGTGAATTTGTGCGTGTTTAAAACGTTTTTCCACAAGCAAACGCACACAACAACAAATGTCGTCAAATATGAGTGTGTTTAGTTGCCGCGCCTGTACCTATGCTACGTTACATATACAATCGTGTAAGTATTGGTGTGTAGGGCACATGTATGTCCACGATACAACACACGATAATAAAACGATGTCACACTTTGTGATTGTCAAATAAAAATTCAAACACATATGACAAGCGTGCGAAATGTGACTGGAAAAAGTGGAAATGGCACAAAGTATGCGAAGGTGGCGTCGCGAGGCAAAGCATGGTGTAGTCGTGTCAATGAGCTTAATGGAGTTGGATGTCAACGCGAATGTACTGCCAAATATATGTATATATATGTAAGTAGTCGCAGCTGGGAGCTTAGCAACTAAGTATATAAAAAATAAGTAAAAATGACAAATTTTTTCAGCTGCGTGATATTTAAGATTTTTCAGTATTTTTACTTAGAATTTAAAAAAGTACGCGAAAAGTTACTTTTTCTCTGATATTTAGCACGAAAATACTAAACTTTTTCCAATTTGAATGCTAGCGCATACTTAGCAGAATGAAATATAGCCTGCTTTGAGGCGCCGTATCAAAAACTGAACTATGCCTTAAAATATTCGGAATTTTGGATTGAAAACCTCAAAAATATTTATATTTAATGTATTTTTTTGGGATATTTTCGGAAGTACAAAAAATTAAAAAATTTTTGAAATTGAAAATTTTAAAATTTTTAAAATATTTTTGGAAGTATTATTTACTTAAATTTTTAATACAAAAATATATTTCAAAATAATATTCAATTACAATTATATTACATTTTTCTTCAGTATGAATAGTTTTAGAAATTAAATATAGCTTGCATTTAGGCGTCATATGAAAAAACTTAACTTTGTCCTAAACTACTCAAATTTATGTACATATATATTAAATACAATAATTTTCAAATATTTTTGAATATTTAAAAATTTTGAATTTTTAAATATAAAATATTGAATTTTTTGAAATATTTTTGAAATATAAAAATTTTGAATTTTTAAAATACTTTTGAAATAAAAGCAATTTTACGTTTCCAAATATTTTTGAATTAAAATTTTTCAAAAATCTCAAAATAAAAAAAAATTTTTCAAATAATTTTAAAATAAAAATTAAAAATTAAAAATCTTCATACATTCTGGATTAAAGGTATCAGCACAAAAATATATTTTCCGAAAATAAAGTTCAAATGTTTTCCGAATTAAGAAATATTTCATATAAAGAGAGCCTAAGCCTTTTACATTTTAGCATACTTTTGGGCATCGCAACACTTATATTTTATATTTAAAAATTTTTTTTTTTTAATTTTCCTCAAAAATGTTTATTTAATAATTGTTTTAAAAATTAAAGGAAAAAGTAGTACCAAAAAATTTTCTTTTTAAATTTTTAAAATAAAGTTCTAAAGAAAATAAATTATTATATTTCGCATATTATAAAAAAAAAGATTGTTTTGAAATTCTTTTAATTTTTTTCTTTTTAAATTTTTCTTAAAAATGTTTGTTCAAAATTTATTTAAAAAACTTTGGTAAAATTTGTATGAAGAGACTTAATATTAAATATTTAAATGGTTTAATAAAATATACTGAGTTTTTTTTAATTTTTTTCTTTCTAAATTTTTTTTTTTAAATATTTAGAAAAATTTATTTTAAAAAAATACTGAATATTTGAAAAATTATTTTAGAATTTTGTAAAATCGTTTTAATATTTTTTCTGTTTTAATTTTATCAAAAAAAAAAAAAGTTTAGCTGAAAAGCTAAATACACATTCATTAATTTTTTAATTATTATTGTAATTTAGATCAAATTTTCTAAAAAAAAATTTTTGGAATATATTTTTTAATTTTTCTCGCCTTTAAAATTTTTTTCAAAAATAATATCTCAAAATTTATTTTAAAAAATTTAGCGAAAACTACAAAAAAATTAATTATTAACTTTTTTAAACCTTTTTATTAATTTTAAAACATGTACATTTTTGAGGTTCAATTTTTTATTTTCCTTTAAACCCGAATTCAAATTTAATTTGTATCTCACCAAAAAAATATTTGCTCACAAATTAACTCTTATTTTTCAATAATTACCAACAAAAGTTATCTTGTTGAAAAACTCGCGCCCGCTTCAACAAACACTCAGTAAAACTCGCCTCAATGTAGTTGAAAATAAATGGCCGTTGCCTACATTGAGGCGCTTAAGGCCAATGCCGCAGATAATTTGTTTACTTGAGCGCGCTGTTTGTAGACGAAAGTCCTCAGCTCAACGCATTTGTATATGTGTTTACATACACGGACGTAGACACATAAAACAATTTACAATTGCACATACACTCGCACAGGCATACATAAGCTGTAATTGCTTTCATAAGTATTCATTTCCATATGTCAATGCAATTAACAACAATAAATACACAATTATCGATAAATTACGAATGGACAGATAGTGCTAAATATGTTGCTGAAGTGAAGGCCAAAGGACACCAGACTACAATGCAATGAATCCAAATGAGCGGTGAGGTGTGGGAGTGGGGAAGTAAGAGTGCTGGCGCAAGGTATATGACTTTGTGTTTGCGGCAGACGCGAGCATTTGAAAGACTTCAAGTGAGCTGAATGTGGATGTGTGTTTAAAGACCTTAATACATATGTATATAGAAACATATTATATACACATGTGTAGGTATTCAGTTATGTGTATGTCCAGCAAGATGAAAACTACCCAATAGGAAATGGAAGCAATTAAAGTAGAACCACCAACTTCCCTCAGCAAGCAATATGCAGTCACAGTTGAGCTGCCTACTAAACATATTTACAATAATAAAGAGGCATATTTATAAAAATAAAAAATACAAAATAGAATTATAAAAAATTTACAAAAACAAATGTTTAAAATTTATTATAAAAAAGTTTGAAATTTATAAAAATAAAATTCAAAATTTATAAATATATATATAAAAATTATTTAACTAATTTAATATAAGTGGAACCCTATACAAGTCTGAAACTTCAACCTGCTTCGTTATAGTATTTAATTTCATAGAGTTGCCAGCTAAATATATAATTTTGGGCTCTACTAAATGCAAGTTATGGATTTTAGAAGAGACTTGCCATAAAATATAAAATTCTAAGTTACTGAGAATGTAAAATTTAGGTAGAGTTGCCATGAAACTTTTATCTTTTAGATATGTGCATTGACTGATGACTATATTCAGTAGAATATTTAAATAGTCAGAACTATCAAAAATTTTTTTGTAAAATTTTTTAAATTTTTAAAAGTGAGATGCCATATTTTTTAATAAAATTATACACTTTAATTAACGTCAAATTAAAATTTAATGTTGAAGCATAAATATAAAATATTATGAATTGTAATTTCCATGGCTTTAAAAATTAAAAATTTTATCAAAATAGTGTTGCCACATATTTTAATTTTTAAAGAAGATTTAATTTTATATACACATGAATGTATGCGAATTCACATAAAAAATTGTGGAAAAATAGCTAATAATAAAAAATAAAAACTATCAGTTGTCACTTATTTAATTAAGGTTTTTTTCCTACAGGGCAGTCAATGCAAATATTAGTAAGCTTAAGGTGACTAGTGTAAGGTACTCGCATTTATAATAAATTATTAACAGCAGAACTCAAAAATTATAAATGCCAAGAAAGTTAAATATTTGTTTTAGAAAAAAAACTTACAAAAAGGGTTGCCATATATTTTTGGTTTATTAAAAAATCTGAACCTTCCGTGAGAATATATAACAGATTTAAAACTACAAAACTGACAAATTACATATGCTAAGAAAGTTATACTATCATATCTTATATTTTTTTTTGACTTAATTTTATAAGCAGCGTTGCCATATAGTTTTAGTTTCATAAAAAATTTAAACTTTCAATACAAATATGTAAGAGAAAGCAACTACAAAACTAACAAATACAAATGCCAAAAAACTTAAATATGTATAGTTTTTTGAAAAAATACATAAGAGAAGAGTTGCCATATTTATGAGCTTTAACAAAATACCTTAACTTTTGTTGTAAGCGTAAAATAAATATGAACTAAAATATTTATTTGAAAGAGATTTATATGTTTAAAAAAAAAAATATTTAAAAAGAGAGTTGCCAAATATTTTTGTTTTAATAAAAACTCTTAACATTTTCTGTAAAACGCAAAATAACTGTGAACAAAAACTATTTTTTAAGAGTTATTTGTAAGGATAAATTCTTTTTTAGTGCATATTTAAAATAAGAGTTGCCATATAATTTGTCACAGAAAAGTATGCCCAATGGAATATATTATTTGAATGAATTTGGTATATAAAATAAGTATATGTATATTACTGCTGTAGCACTTTTGCAAAATATGAAATAGGGTTGCCAGATAAAACTTTTCGACACAGAAACAAGTTAAATTGAATTTACAAGAAAGAATTTCATTTTTAAACACACTTAACTTAAATTTACAAATCAAAGAGATTTTTTTCTAGAAAAATTACAGTGTGAGTAAACATCATACTAAGTTAATTATAGGTTAATTGTGATTTAAAATTTTGTGCTTAGAGTTGCCATAAAATTTTGATGGCTGAAAATAAGGCGGATAGCGATTTCTGAGCTTTTTTTAAAACTTTAATGTTCAGTGTTTAGATTTTGTAAAAATTATATATTTTCAAATGGGGTTGCCATGTAATTTTTAATATGCGAAAAAGTTTTGTTGTAAAAATTAACAAAAATTAAAATGATACGTTTTCTTATGTTAGTTCCTGGTCATGTATTATTTAGGAAGTAAATTTTTATTCTGAAGGGTTGCCTCTTTCTTTTAATACAAAAATATGTGCTTACGAAAATAATAAAAATTTAAATATTTACGCGCTGAATTGCCAATCATATCGTGAATGGTTTACAATCAATATTTTTTTGTATAGAGTTGCCATACAACATATACGAATATGAAACTAAAGTCTGTCTTGAACATTTTTTTTATTTTCAATACTAAATATGTATACTCAACAAAAATAATAATATTAAGGTTAGGGTTGCCATAAAATTTTTAAAGTCTTTACACTTCACAAAAATAACTCTTTGAGGATCAGGGTTGCCATACAGTCTTTGATGTGCAAAAATATTTGAAATGTAAGAATTAAAAGAAAGAAAAAAAAAATCGGTAAGGATAGTGATGAAGTATAAAATTTTTATTTTATGGGTTGCCACATTTTATAAGCACTCGGAATTTATGAAAACTGTAAATGGGTATAAAAAAATGGAAGTAATTAAAAATATTTCTTTAAACATCTATTTAAAAAATAAATTTTTACGTGTGGGGTTGCCATATCAGATTATATACCTAAAAATTGTGAATAAAAATTAATAGTGAAAATATTTTTTTCTATATTCTAAAAAACACGTCTAATATATATTTTTATATAGTATATAAATACAAACATATATATTTCCCAATAATTTATTTATTAATTTTAATTTTTTAATGAAAGTCGGCCCGAAATCGCCATCAGCTTACAAAAGCATGATTCTATACATTCCTTATGAGCCTTATTTTCCTTAAATATCTGCACAAAAATCTCGATAAACTTTAAACGCGCCTTGAGCATAGCATAAATGTTTGCACAAGCTCATTTAAAGCATACACTTAGGAGCGCGCAAGCAAACGTTTACGCAGCTACAGCTACACAACACATACAAGCATAATATATGTGCCTGATTACTGTTTACCAGCATGCCCTTGGCAAAATGTTTGCGCTGGCAACAACAATGACAGCTGAATGGCTGAACTTTGCGCTTGAAATAATGACAATGAGCACGCCGACTTTTTTATGGCGAACGAGCTAACTGGAGTGATTTGTGTTGTTGTTGCATTTTATAGTGGAGTTCAGACGTTAATAGTTGTTGTTTTGTTAAATGTCATCACCAACAACAAAACGCTGCACCTTAGCACACATATACAGAACGCACGCGCCTGTGCATATGCAAGCACAATTTTTATAGTTGTAAATTGCGAGCACTTAAAGCGTTGGCGAACATTTTTTTGCAAATATATATGTATGTATGCATTGTTTTTGTTATGAAAATGGTATGGAGAATTAACAATAACAAAAAAAATGTCAGCTGAAACAATCAACTGGCAGACTGACGCCGCTGGCGCCACGGCAAGCGCTTGAGGTGCACAGCTGTTGTTGCACTTGCACTAAATTGCTTTTGTGTTGTAAGTAGTTGTTGTTTTTGCATTCACTGTCATTATTGTTATCAGCTATAAGATTGTCTTCATGCACACACAAACGCATACTAGACACTTGACAACTGCAATCAACACATGGCTTCGGCTTCATGATAAGCAGCCACAATGTCATAGTTCAGTGTGCGCTACCAAATACATTAGGGTGTGCGTTATTTGTCAAGTTTCAGTTTTTATACTAAAAATGAGGATTCAACGCAAACAAGCTTTTTGCTTGCATTTCAAACCGTCTCATTTCACTTTCCCTATACATTTTACATGGGATTTGTGTGATATTCCGCAATAATTTTTTTTATCTCCGTTATAAACGAATCAACAATTTTAAGGAAATGATATTTTGATACAGCATCGTCTGCTCTACAAAAAAGTTGTTAATAATTTTTTTCATGAAATCACTTGTTAAAAAGTTATACACAGTTAAAGTTATGCCTCATAAGTACTGTATTCACATAGTACACCATGGCGTATGAGCAACACAAAATTTATGTTATAAATCACTTAAATTTCAAGTAACGAGCTTGCGTTCGATAATTGTTTTAAGGCAAAAAGTACAGGCACTTCATAGATTGCAAATTAAGGAATACCCTAATATAATATATACATTTACATAGGTGAGTGAGTACATGTACATTTATATGTGCAGGTGCATGCTGCTGCTGCTTTGCGCTCATCATTTCATATTCCCCTATGTTTAAGTAATGTTAATGTCAGCGTGGTACAGCTGCTGACGCGATTATGGGCGAATCAGCAATGCTCTTTTGCACACTCGCCATAATTTCGGCTAGTCTAAGGGAGTTCGATTTTGTAGATGTGCGCCGGAAGTTGCATAAACGTACAGTAACAAAGCAAAAAATATGCGCGTAATTATTTAGTTAGAAAAAAAAGGTCTTACTAGGTGTAACCTATACCATATTCTAGAAAGTAAGTCAATTTAGCGATGCGAATCTAAGTTAAGTTTGGTCAATTGGAGTAAAATTAAAATATTTTGGATAAGTCAACAATTTTAGGAAATTTAGCTTATGTAGAAAGGTACGTTAAAGTAAAGTGACTGAAGATAAGCTTATTTAAAGAAATTAAGTTAAATAACATTATGTTAAATTACGTTTTAAACTAAGTAAAGTTAACTGAAATTAAATTAAACTAAGTTAAGTTACGTTAAGGTTAAGTTAAGTCAAGATAAGTTAAATAAAATATTTACTTATACACACTAAAAGATACTGAGATAAAAATCAATTAAGTTACTTTATGTTCAGTTACGTTACGTTACGTTAAGTTACGTTAAGTTAGTTACGTTAAGTCAAGATAAGTTAAATAAAAATATTTACTTATACGCACACTAAAAGATACTGAGATAAAATTAAATTAAGTTACTTTATGTTCAGTTACGTTACGTTAAGTTACGTTAAGTTAAGTCAAGATAAGTTAAATAAAATATTTACTTATACACTAAAAGATACAGAGATAAATTAAATTAAGTTACTTTATGTTCAGTTACGTTAAGTTAAGTTAAGTCAAGATAAGCTAAATAAATATTTACTTATACACACACTAAAAGATACTGAGATAAAAATAAATTAAGTTACTTTATGTTCAGTTACGCTACGTTACGTTAAGTTAAGTTAAGTTAAGCTAAGTTAAGTCAAGATAAGTTAAATAAAAATGTTATACACGCATTAAAAGTTACTTAAAATTAATTAAATTAAGTTAAGTTACGTTATGTTAAGTCACGTCGAGTTAAGTTAAGTAAAGTTTACTGAAATTAAATTAAATTAAGTTAAGTTACTTTATTTTAAGTTATGTTACGTTAAGTTAAACTAACCCAAGTTAAGAAGAGTTAAGTTAAGTATATAGTGAAATTTATTCCGAATAAGTTGAGAGCAAAGGGAATAATAAGTTGAAAGTATGTATATTGTGAAATGAAACTAGAAATCTGAAATTCTTAAGAATAGTTAAGTTACGTTACGTTCACCTAACTTAAGTTTAGGCACTATGTTAAGTTATGTTATGTTAAGTAAGGTTAAGTTGAGTTAAGTCAAATTACTTTATGCTATGTTAAGTTACGTCGAGTTAAGTTATGTTAAGGGTGAGCTCAGGCTACTGCCGGGGTCACCTGGCTGTCAGATAGTGGCCGGCCTACGCCAAGTAGGTTAGCTGCGAGTGCCCCCGATCAGCCCCAGACCAAGAGCTGCAGAAGATGGCTTTGCTCTAAACGCGCCCAAAGAACTTCTGGCGAAGAAGGGAACAGATGCCGCCTTTAAATAAGCGACCACAACCCCCACCGGAGTTCCATCGAGGGAGAACATACCCAGAAAATGGAGACAACAAAGCGTCGAGGGAACAATACACCAAACATCTACAGATGTAGACGGAAACCATGGCCAAGTGCACATCAGAATCGAGGGCAATATGATTCTGGTTATCTTGTATTGGAAACGCGAAACGGATTAGTTTGACAAAGGGTTGGTGAGGACACTATTCTATCACCTCAGTAAGAATGACTTCTTACCGAAATGGTTGGTAGGCGAAAACTGTTCTCATTTATGTCTCGTTAAAACCATGGCAGGTCTTACAGTACTTTCTGGGCACGTCGCCGTAATTTTTTGGCCATACAGGTTCAGTTGAGACGAGCTGCTGATTAATGCTCAAGCCTGGCTCTGAACATAAGGTGCAATAAGAACTAGGGTTAACACTCGCGTGGCCGCTCTGCTTGCATAGATAACCACGGGGTTTATAAAGACCAACTGTTACCCATTGTAACACAAGCGGAGATAGCGGCAACAATAGAACAAAAATGAATACACCTCAAAGACAACATAAGCTCCAACAGAAAGAGCGACAACAACAAAAAAAGATAGCTGAGGCGAGAAATAAATCACCGTCTTCCGTAGAAGTAGTAAGATACTTCGATCCCCTACACTCGCCAACTCTTCAAAACAACCCGACAAAACTGGAGAAAAGGGAAACTCCGGCCACACCAGTATAATCAGCACAACATAGAGAAGGTAAGAGCACCCCAATGGCTACCTCAAAAGAACCTCAAAAATACCGCAACAAAAGTACAATACCCAAATGAGATGATGATAAATTTTCCGAGAATATTTTCAATATACTTGTAGATCCTTCAGTTATTAAGAACGTAAGCCGTTCGTTTCAGTATCTTTAATTTTTATAAGGCTCAAAAATAACTCTTTAAACAATCGATATTTATGCTAGTCTACTTCCAGGCATTTAATGCAACGTCGTCTAACCTTCACTGCGTAATTTTTAACCTCCCCACCACAATCAGTCCTCGCTCAACTACCTATCCGCACCTGTCAATGCCGGTGAGCCTGATTTATTTCTTCACAAGCGAAATGTCAAGCGGCTCCTTGACCATCTGCCGCTAAATGTACGATTGTTCGCCTACGGACATCCTGTTATATACACGTGATTTCACAAATCATTTATCTATACAACGTCCACACCCCGCTTCCGATATAACTCGCATGTGTCTGTCTATACGAGCGTGTGTAAGTCGTTGGTCGTGTCCACCTTGAACGTGCCATTGTGCGTTTAACCGTTATTAACATTTGTCTCGTAAATTAAATAATACTAAAATCCAATGTTCGAGCGTAGCGGTAGTGGTGCGCGCCTAAAGCAAAGAAGATGGCGTGGAAAAAGTGTGAGAGCCAGAGCGGACGGCGAGCGACAATCTATTAATGTTATTGCTTTGTTGTTGTTATTAGTTTGTTGTTGGCTTATTTACGGCATTGTTGTTGTTGTGTGTTGTGCTGTAATAAAATTTATCGATAACAATTGCCAAATGATGCATGCGAAGTGATAACATTAATTAGCCGAACCCGGTTGGCTTGGCTATTGCCT
The DNA here is from genome assembly GCA_037783105.1 of Bactrocera zonata. Classification (NCBI taxonomy): domain Eukaryota; kingdom Metazoa; phylum Arthropoda; class Insecta; order Diptera; family Tephritidae; genus Bactrocera; species Bactrocera zonata. Next base: position 100,171 of record JBAWJQ010006309.1, read on the forward strand.
AGTTGGCATTGTAGCAGGACGGATACCGGCAGCCACCAACAAAAACAAATACAAAATTATATGCAGTGGCTGCCCACGCGACATTAACATTCACTTAAACTGCTGTTGCAAATGTGGGCGTTTACGTACACGAATTTCATAATAGCATAGTCGCATTTTAGGCGCACGAAAACGTGCCGTTACACAATCGCCGCAATATCCGCACTCAGCTCGGAACAGCGGCGGCCAATTAGTGGAGGCGTATATTTTTGTAACATTTGGTCTGCGTTGCCACTAACGAGCAAGGCGTTACGTGTGTCAGTGCGCCTAAAAATATGCCACATTTTCATTTGAAATTTCATTTTGGGCGCACACCGCTAGAATTTATCTGTAATTCTTTGCTCAATATTTGCACTGAACAATTATCACACAATCAATTTGGGTCGGACGCGTTTTGGCGGTTTTGGAATGTCACATAACGCCGAAGTATTTGGTGTTTATTTGGCATAATTAGCAGTTTGGGATGAGACGATTTCTGGATTTCGCATTTACAGCGAATTTAAATACGTGATTGTGACTCACATGAAAGCAAAAGAGGAGAAATATCGTATTAAAAAAAACCTTGTGAAAGGAGTACTGCTTGGCGGAATCTCATTCCGTTGCCATTAACAGTTTTGAATCTTGATTTAATGGAACAGGATTCTGATGTAATGGAAAAAGATCGAGAAATCCAGCACAAAACCAATAGAGCGTATGAGGCTGACGTTTTGTCAAATAAATACTGGTTCCATCAGTCCAGTCTACGGTTCACAGGATTCGGTACGAGGTCCCATCTGTCCAGTCTACAGTCCACAGAAGTCTGTAGGATTACTGAAGGCAGAAGGGAATCGACCATGTTCCACCATTCAGGTCTCACGATTCGGTAAGATAGCTAAAGTCAAAAAGGCAATGGTTCTATCTGTGCAGTCTACAGTCCCCAGGATTCGGTACGATATTTGGAGTCAGAAAGTAGTCGTTCCATCACTCCAGTCGCCAGTCGACAGGGTTCGATAGGATAGCTGAAGTCAAAAATGTAAGGATCCAATCCAGAGTTCTCAGGACTCGGTAGGACAGTTGAAGCCACAAAAGGAATTCATTACTCCGTCTTAAGTCCACTGAATTTGGTAGGATTGCAAAGTCAGAAGATTAATTCTTCCATCAGCCCAGGGTATTTGAAGTCAAAACGCTGATGGTTCCATCAGTCCTGTCTCCAGTCTATACGACTCGATTGGATAGCTGAAGTCAACAAGATATTGATCCGATCAGCACAATCCTCTACGGGATTCACTATGATAGTTGAAGTCAAAAATGTAATGGTTCCATCAGTCCAATCTACAGTTCTCAAGATTTGGTAGGATATTTGAAGCCAGAAATGGAATGGTTTCATCACTCCAGTCTGAAGTCCACTGGATTCGGTAGGATTACTGAACTCAGAAAGGTTATTGCTCCATCAGTTCAGAATAGCTAAAGTCAAAAAGAGAGGTTAGCTGAAGTCGAAAAGGTATTGGTTCCATCAGACCCATCTCCAGCTCCCCACGATTCTGTTGGATAGCTGACGTTAAAAATATAATATAACACGAGCAAGAGGAAAACATAACTATAACCCAAATGATTGGACCTTCTGAATGTTTACTTGAGCTCACTAATTAAATAACCACTTATTTATGGTAGATTAAGCAGAAGAGTTATGGAAAGTCTCCATCGCTAAAAGTGAGCTCCGCCTGGCAGATGACATGAATACGTAGTAGTTCAGACTTTAGTCTGCAAGAAAGGTTATGCAGATAAGGCGGAAAACCCTAGACAACCGACTAGTTGAAGACGGATAAAGCTAGAGGGCCATATGTCGGCTCATTGTGAGCTTTGATATGATAGAATCTTACCTAAATCTCGCAAGCACTCCGCTATTATCATAAACCGTCAACGGAACTTGATGAACTAGGTTTTTTTCGACATTTCCTGAGCTAACTTGAGGTTCACAAAGTCCAGCGGTAGACGTTCTCAGACGCTCGAATGTTAAGATTTTCACAACTCCCAGTCACAAGCGAATTTTCTCATCAACTTCGTAAAAGCCAGCTTTTTAAGTCAGGAGACACAATAAACTGACTTCCATCAACTCACCCCCTCGGCGCGTTTTGAACCTTTTAGCTTCGTCCACAGACAGCGCACATATGCGCAACCATAAATCAAGCGTCAGTTGCGTTTCACTCGCTTTCTTTGTGAAACCTTTAATTACTCTGTAATTCATACTACTTTGCGAAGATAGTCTACTTGCCGGCGCTCATCGTTTTAAATCCCAGCAAAGGGCTAATAATTTCACATGCACAACAACAAAGCCGACAAGAACCACTACTAAGGTTTCGGCACTAGCCGCCCGGTGTTGCGGTAGCCTCAAGGACAAAGTGGCAAAAATTACCAGCTGTGCGCCTAAAATACGGCTGTGATTTAATACAACAAGCGGCAAAGCCACAGTCGCCACGCAACGATGCCGTATTTATAGCGTAACAAAGATTTATGCGTACGACTCGACTTGGCGCAACTCAAAATTGTTTTCACCCCTACCTAAGGGAAAGGCGTGTGCGCCTGAAAATATGCTGCAGAAATTTATATAAAGCAGTTTTACGTGTTTATCTGCAGCCGCAGAGTGAAAGTATAATCGGCCCACAACGCAAGCTGCACAACAACGGACAGCAAAGTTTGCGCCAGCAGCATCAGACCCGAGTGGCGGGTGCAGGGCGGCCCAACCAACTGCCAAGCAGACATAACGCTGGCGAAAGGTTGGACTGTGCGAAAGCGTTGGCCGCCAAATGACTTTGTTTGTTTCAGTTTTCGCCAAACGGCAGCTTTCGCTGTGAGTTAATGTGTGTGCGCCTTAAAGTATGTCTCTGTGAGTGTGCACGTATGCTGGCGTCCGCGTAGGCGTATGAATAATAACAGCAGTCGCTTGTAGGTAAACTTCAAACTCGCGGCAACAATGCAACTTTTACTACTTCACTTTTTTGTTATTTTGTTTTGGAAACTTTTCTTGGCTCGCACTGCCTTTTTGTTGTTGTTGGTATTACTGTACCGGCACAGCGGCTTCATGTTACTATTTAGCCTTAAGTGCTAATGATTACGTTCTGCGGTGGCCGCACGTTACGTACAAACTTCGCACGTTAATCCCGGACAAAAAGGATGAATGCATAAAGTATAGCATAGTTTTATGCGCAGCCTTTTATTTTGGTTATTGTTTGGCCGGAGTTAAAGTTTGCTTGCTGGTGTTATTTACTGCTTGTGTGCACAGCATAAGTTAATTAAGTTTAATTGGATTAAAATTAAACACACACAGGCAAGTTTGACAACAGAAACGGCGAAATGTATGCTACATATTTGGGTGCAGACTCATAATTTGTGAGGTTAAGACGCGATAGAAAATGAAAATGGTGAACAATTTCAGTGGTAGTGTTCTCAGAAATTGACTTTCAAGGGCTCAGCATGCCTATTGCAAAGATAGGTCAGTGGACACTCTAAACTCTTGTTTCATAATTAGGATGGACCAAGAGCAACAAGGCATTTGGAGTAGAGACCTTCCTCGATATTGAGGACGCTTTTAACAAAGTTCTACTGGAAGCTCTCATTAAAATTTCGGAAAGGTTTTGGGCTGGAATTTAAGCTTAGTTACCTGAGTATCGTAAGCAACTGGGACGCTGAGAACGGCCAGAGAGGCCATCCTTGCAAAATCAAACTGGTTTTATTCTGTAGAAATACCGGAGGCGCATTTACCATCAAACTAGTGGAACGCGTATTCGGAATGCTGAAGTAAGTACCTAGGGCTCATCGTAGGCAGGCAGCTCTTGTGGAACAACGAGGAAAAAGAGAGAAAGCCCTATACTGCTGCAGGAAAGCCATTGGAAAAAGATGAGGACTCGCAACAAAAATAGTTCTTTGGATCTGTGAAATAATAGTTCAACTTACACTTACGTGTATTAGGAATGCTGAAAGATTTAAGTACCTAGGGCTCATCGTAGGCAGGCAGCTCTTGTGGAACATCGAGGAAAGAGAGAGAAACCCCTGTACTGCTGCATGAAAGCCATTGGAAAAAGATGAGGGCTCGAACCAAGATAGTTCTTTGGCTCTGTGAAATAATAGTTCAACTTACAATGTTCTACGGAATTTTCGTTTGGTGGAAGTCGCTGGACTACACTCGAGTTTACCAGGTCGCTAAGCCTAGACCTGCCTATCACTCCTTAGTTCAGATCTTCAAGGGAAACATTGGAAGGAAGGAAAGAACGCACCGGAGGAGAAAGACAATGAACTTTTTTAGGAACGGATCAAAACTTGCGGTGAGCATATGTGGAGGAGTACACTGACGGGAACTTTCAATCACCTCATTTTTTAGGCTTCCAGACTACTGCAGCGTCTTCCAAGCGGAGCTCTTTCAGAGTGGTAACTATTTACTCCAACAGTTGGCTTATTGTGCGCGCAAAACTAGTGCAAGAATGTCTAGACTATTCAACTCTAGGATCGAGTTATTTTATGATTATGCTGATTTGGGTGTTTGCCCAAAGGAAACTGTAAGGCTGATGACAGGCGATAATGTCTCAATAACTGCGGAATGGGATGAAGCTCTTTGGCTTTCTGAGATTTACTTCTGGACTGTTTGACTTCGGACTAAATCAGTAAGCGCTGATCGACTGCCGGCAGCTGTGCAGTCGCAATATTCTTCCGGCCCAGAGTACGTCGAAGGAGATTTAGGGAACTCTGCGCTCTCAACAAAGTCCACCTTTCAGTGATTGTAGTAGTATTGGCTGAGCAAAGTATAATCGGGATTCATGAAGTAAGATCTTATCAGATGCCAGCTGCATAAGCTGTTTGGAAAAAGAGGAGGTTGAATCATCTCAACACTTCCTCCTTGATATCTCCGTTTTTGCCTTAACAGGGCAAACACTTTAAGACATACTATAAATTTCTACGCTTAAATAAAGTTTGCCCTCAGTACGCTGCAATAAAATTCTCTTCCATTAATTCACTTAAAAACACGCTCAGCTTAAGCGTTCCAAAAAAGGCACCTAAATGTATGCCTATTCCCCAGCGCACAGTTGCAGCGCAGATAAGAACGCATAGAAAGTGCCGAAAAGTATGCTGTAATTTTACGACACTTTCAAACAAGCGCACACAGCACCTCCAGCACATTCAATTGAAATATTATGCAAGCAAAAGTTGATGAATTTTTGTAATAGTCGTAACTCAAATGCGCCCCAAAAAGTATACTATGGCAGATAAGTGCCTTAATCCGACAATGGCGATGAAGGTGAGCGCACGAGCGACAGACGAGTGCTCAGGTGTGTCATAGACGTCTAAGTACCGCTAGTTATAGGCGAGCAATAGCACGCGAGTAGTCAAAATCCCATCACAATCACCAAAGTGCCGCACGGGTGTCACTCGCAGGCACTCAAACAAACACACAGCACAAAAGCGGAAAATTATAATAGCAATTGAGAATGGCTGATGAGTTCAGCGCTCACAGACGAACTATCCAACATTGTTGTGCCTTATTTGCGCTTTTTGACTAACGCCACACCCGGACCGCCCTCTCATAGCCCACCATATCTCTCTCTCTACCGGAACGCTTCCGCCTCCCTATGCTTTCTGTCGGTTTGTCATCGTTTGCTTGTCAACTGCAACAGTCAACAGGGGAGCATTTTAATTATTCAAACGTGTTGACAAAAGTTTTTGAAATGTTGTTGTGCATAGCATACTTTTAGGCGAAAATGATTTAGCTGTATGCTTGGCTGCTTGACGAGCTGAGTCGGGAAAGTTTTCACGGCATCTTTGGCAACCGAATGACCGAAATGAGTGTGACTTAAGCTCGGTTACGGCATGACGTCAGGTGTGTGGGGGTGGAGCTTAGGAAAAAGACATATTTTTATGTAAAAGCAATTTGTGGCGTAAGTGATTTATTTTGAAGGCGACAAAGTTGGAAAGTTTAAGCTTTTTTTAGGGTTTATTGATGATTTTTGAAGGCAAAATCCTTTTTTAAGTTTACTGATGTTTTTAAAGAGAATTTTTGCTGAAGTTAATTGATGTTCTTTTTTCAAAGGAATGTTTTGCATATTTTAAGGAGCAGACTCAAATGATGTATGAGAAGGCTTTCAGATTTCTAGCAGTGTTGCCATGTTCGAAACTGAGCCTTCTATGCTATTTGACACTTGGAAGCGTGATAGCCACCACACACAAAGTCGCGATAGTCTTCGACCATGGAGAAACTACTTTATGGTAGCTCTGATCAAGCTTTGATATATGATCCAAACTGCTAAAAAAAAGTAAAAGAAAAACGCTTAGATAGGAGAACTTCGGGAAATACATCCAACGCCTCTTAAAGTGGTATAATTCTCAGCTTTCGAGGGATACTCTTTGAAGGCATTGCATTTTCAGGTGGGTAGCTCGAGTCAAGCTGTAACCTGATTCGTACTTGTAGAAACTAAAGGTTTTAGGTCTTCAAAGAGGAGTTTTAAAGTACTTAAGCCTTAGGATAAGTCGAAAAAAGGCTGTCAGACAGGCTTCTCTAGGATCTTTTATAAATCTCATACTCAAAGAGACGACAGAAAAAACTGTCACAAGTTCAGCCTGAATTAGACGAACAAAAATCCAAAACTTTACGAGCATGAGATTTTTTAAATATTTTTCTTAATGAATATGGGGTATTATTAGGTAGATTGGGTGACGCACTAGTATTTTACTAGTTCCATTGTGAATTGGAGTATTAATAAAAAAAGCACGCTTTTAGTCGAAAAAATTATTCCAAATAATACACAGAAGAAACACAACCAATTAAACTCTCAACAATAACTAAAAGCAAATCTAACCGAATCGCAATATGGAGCACACAAAGACTACCACAAAATGTTGCATACTTTCGCGCACATACGCCAACATTAGGAATTCAGACAACCAATTGCATATGCATTGCATATTTTTCGCCACAAATGCCACGCATTCTCTACTACTGCTCTCCACTGCACCGCCAAATTGTATGCGGGTATTTGCCAAAAACGAAATGCCTGCGCTTATGCATACAATGCCGACGCCTAAAAGCATACACCGCACAACTTAGCCACATATGAATTGCAGCTGCTGGTCGGTCAGTCGGTTGGTTGGTCGACCGATTGGCCGGGTGGTCAGCTGCTAGTTTGTTGTGGTCTCTCTGGCGCAGCAATTTTTAATACTACAATCATTAATGTAGTTGACCACGAGTTGTTAGCAGCCAGCATGGCAATGGCCGCAGTGACACTTGTGTAGTTGCATATAGCATACATTTAGGTGCATGTTGCAATGTGCGCATTGTCGGTGTGCATATTTTGCGTAGATGCTGCGGATGCACCTTATTTGCGAATAGTAGTTTTTTTTGTGAAAGCAAATGTTACACAGAGTTTAGAGTGGCGACAGCTCAAAGTGGCATGCTTTTAGGCATTTTAGGTAAAGGAAGTATACCTTACTGTAGTTTTACCTTCCGAATTGACGAAAACATAATATGAAGGATTTTGATTGAACCAAAAAAAGCTTTGAGGAGACAACTAAAGTACAGAAAATATCACATTGATGAGTTTGTGTAGAGCCTAAGATATTCTAGAGATATACACTTTTTCTACACCGAACCTAGTCATTGCTTTCGAGGTATGACCAAAAGTAGACCTGTCTAGGCTACTATAAACTACTTGATATTCTCTAGTTTTCTGATGGCATCGATCGTCAGGTCGTGACTGACTAAGTTTCTATGGATCTGGAGAGTCGAAGTTTACGGCGAAGGATTGAAAAGTTAAATTGGATAAGGCTTCATCGCTGAACACTATAATCTTATGTATCTATGTGGAGGTAGCCTTCGAAAGATTTTCAGTCAGAGTTTAGAAAAGAATCAGAACCGATATGCCGCCATTTCATACTTAAACCACAAACTTCATCAAAAATTCATTGGGTAACTGGACGAAATTTTGGAAGTGCATCAAGGACTATCACATGAGACCGATTTTGGCATAAACAATGGTGATTTGGGCTTCGAAAGCATCACATATTTCGGCAGAACTTCAACTATTAAAACTTGCCTGCATCTGCATCTGAGGTGCAATGCCTACTATACGTGCCCGACGGCAGCATTGCAAGTCATGCTCGAACTCAAACCGCTCCACTTAGTAATCAGTCAAACCATGCTTGAAATGCCTGCAGTTCCTCACTTCAACAAAGAAAGGCATTTAGTGATGAAAGACCCCTTGTTCTACTTCTGAGGAAAAGTATAGGCTTTATAAAGAATTTTAAACTTTCCCTCGTTAGTAATGGATGTAATGGAGTTTCGGAGAGGTTCTATGCTTGATCTATTACTGAGGGAAATCACAATTCAGTGAAATCACAATTCTCGAAAGCTTCGACAGGCATTGGTGCAGAACCACTTACCAAGCTTTCCATACTTTTCGAACGTTAGAACGACCTAACAGCCTATCACTTAGCAACCAAGAGTTTGCCTGTTCTGCAGCTGCTTGCAGACTTTTAAGACCTCCCGAGATACAATTTCCGGCTACTTATGGTATTTTACACTGGCTACCGTGGGCTTAATAAGTACTATTTTGACTTGGGTATAGCTTTTTGCGCAAACTGTTGTTTTTGATACAGAATCTCCCGGTTGACTGATACTCAAGACTTTTGGATTTATGAATTCCGATCGGCAAGTCAAGCTACAAACCACAATTTCAGTTTATCAGGTAGAAACATACTTATCCCAATAAAGCTACTGGTCTCAATAGTAGTTTGGGTACTAATAAATCTGCCTGAACGAAAACTGAGCCATCGTCATAAGGAAATTTGGTCAATCAGTTCATTAGGTAGGGACATTACTAAGAGTAACAAAGCTACTGGTCTCATCAGTAGACTAGATTCTAATTGGTCCTTTAACTTTTGGCAGCCAATGCTTTAAAGAACGAGTACATTCTGTTTGAAGGTTTCGAGGTCGAATAATAAGCTTTCAAATTTCAAAAAAGCAGTCAAAAAGAGGAATGCGAGAAGTCTCATTCTCCTGTGAAATCAAGCTTTATGAAGGAGTAGTATCAGTAAGAAAAAATATAAACAGACGAAACATTCCTCTCCTTAAGGCCTCCAAGTTGAATTTCGAGACAAAAATTATTTCATTCTCTGACTGTTACTTTCCTTATGCTTCCTCTCGCGAAGCATTCGCAATTTTCAGCAACACTTTACCTTTCATAACTTATTAAACGCATATTGACAGTGCATTAAAAAAGTATACGTACTTTTACACACATGTAATTATAGGAAATGTAAAGCGAGGAAAGCACGACGACCGGAAATGCTGGCATTTTCATTGCGCGCTTCCACTCTTTGTATAATACATGCTTAAAAAAAGTGTATACTTAAAAAGTAAAAGGTGGCAGACAAAGGCTGAAGGTTGAAAGGTTGCGGTGAAGGAGAGTCAAAAATGCTTTTCGAGCGCTGACTTCTGAGTTCTGCGGTCTTTGCAGGCAACTAGCCTGCGTGGCGGCAACAAAGGAGCGCCCAAAAAACGGTGTCGAAAGCAAACAGTGTCGAAGGAAAATTGCGGAAAAGAATTATACGACCATTGGGAGAATGTCAGCGAAAAAAGTGGCTGAAAGAAATCGAGGCAAGCGCTTACGTAGCGGTGAGAGGGTGGAGTAGTGACAATCTGTAAAGAAACTGCATGCGCTGAAAGGCGTGCGGAAACACACAAAGGACTTGGTTAATAAGCAAACGACTCGTGTGCCGCAGACAAATTTGCAATTTGGGCATGTGCAAATGTGTACAAAGATATAATTGTGTGGGTTTTATGGGAGAAGGTTTGTAAGCGGCGGAGGTTGAAGGAAAGATTTTAAAAGTAAATTAAATGCAGGTTTTAAAGACATAGCGGCAAGCTGATATATGATTTCGGTTTAAAGCATGGTTTAAGGAAGAAGAAAATGTGATTTTTTGTTGAAAAGTTTAATATAAAGCGCCCTAAGGTATGCAGCACTTACTTTATTAGCTAAAGCTTTATTATTTGGTAAACAAATATTAAATTTAATTTCAAAATAGTTAAAAATGGTAATTTAAATTGATGTAAATTCTTATAAATATGTAAAAAGAAGTTTAAAAAATACCTTGCGCCTAAAATCATTCATCTTTAGATCAGATCTCTAACAAAGTTTATTATTAAGTTAACTTTGTAGTAAAACAAGGCCTTTTAATGAATGAATTCCAAAATAAATTAAAAATTGAATATGTGTACATATGTATGTGTTAAAATACCCGCCTAAAAGCAGACTACACTCGTGACAATCATTGAGTTCTATATGAACTAAAAGGTAGAAGGCTAAATTATAGTCAAGAACCAATTTTATCTGAAGAAATTAAGAATAAGTAGTAGATATACTGTCTCAAAGCAATCATACAAGCCTAAAAGTATGCCTTTCGTTTAAAATATTGTTGAATATTGAAGAAAAATTAGCAACAAATATGTTATTGGTTTAAGACTTCGTGAATAATTGACTTACAATATGTCTTCACCTAAAAAAGTTCCTTATTATATTATTATTGGTTAATATGCGCTCAAAAGTATACTAAAAACATAGAAGCACAAAAACAATTCAGAGTATAAATTATGTTAGAGAATTTTTGGTCATAAAACGCCATAAAGTGCTTTTGAGATATATATATAGTATTAAAAAAATAAATAGATAAAAAAACGCCTAAAAGCAGACTTCACATACAACATACAAGAGTAATATTGAAATAATATAGGGATCCTAACATATGATGAATAAATTAAATTGATGGATAATAGCAGGCAAAAAGAAAAAATTTTGTTGTACATTTGCGCCTAAATGTATGCTACACACATGTGTGAAAACTTTTTACTCGTTTCGCTTTCCAAAAAAAAAATAATATATTTTTATTTTCAAATATATTTAGAAGTTGTTGTATTTAAAAATTAGTGAACAACTGTTATGACCATATTCATGCCCAAAAGTAGGCAAACATTTAATTTTTTTACTTGATAATCGTGCTATTCCCAAAAAGATTTAATATCTGCATATTTTTTAGGATTAATATACAAAAATATCGTTATTAAAAACAAACTATTAAAATTGCCTAAGTGTATACTTTAGTAAGTTTAAATAGCGCTTCTTATCTCCAAAATATGTAGTATAAATTCTTGAAACAACTTAAATATGATTATTTACTAATTTTGTGACGCAAGGCATACATTAACGTTTAGCAACAATTAAAACTGCTATCAAAAGAAACTTCAAGCCCAAAAGTACGCAAATATATTTATGTATTTGGCTTGAGAATAGTACTATTACTACAGAGTGAAATATCTGCAGATTTTTTTAAGTAAAGTATCCATAAATGTCGACATTTATTAAGAAAAATGTATAGAGCGCCTAAGAGTATGCCTTAACATACTTAAATGCCATTTTTCTTATGCAAAGTATGTCTAAATTTTTGACAACAATTAAAATCACTTAAAATTCGGCATATGTTTGTTTCTAAGTCGCTCATAGCAAGCCAATGAAAGCCCTCAGCCGAAAAGTGCGCTGCTAAATAATTCAAAGATACTTCCACACAGCAAACGGCATACGCCGCCTACAGCCACAGCTTTTTAACAATTAATAGAACAAAATGTAAACACAATTTTCATCTACAATGCCACTTACAACAGCCGCGTCTCAACCAAACACTACACATACCTGCACTAGTTCTCTTTAGGTCTCTGGGTAAACAAGAAATGCCGGCACTGACGCATGCAGGCGCACGTTTTATATTGCATACAATTAGGCAGTGCGCGAGGGTTGACACAAACACAAAGTAAACACACGCCAGAGCAAACTATTGAAGCGAAATGAACTGCGGCAATGAAGTGAAAATCGCTAGCAGCGTGCGAAAGACGTAGTAGGTGGGCGAAGAAAGTGGCGGAAGAAAATGAAAGAAAAAGCGCACAGTGGCTTAGTATTAGGCGCATACGAGCAATACGCGAGCGACTGCAAGCTTATTGCCTAAAAGTGTGGTATGAAAGCGGCAGCATAGCGACTGCCGTCGTCTAAATGCGAAAAACGCCACCAAAAATTGCTGTTTGCTCACCAAACAGCGCGCAAAACTCGTGCAATTTTCATGCAATGAAGCGACGAACACATACCGACCCATATAAAGCGCTAGCAAAGGGCACCAGCTTTGTATGTGCCTAGATTGGGTGTGTATGTGTGCGCACACGTCCTCGAAAAACACGTTCACATTGCGGTTGAATTGCGCCTTTTGACTGTTGGCAGTCGAAAAATAGAGCCAAAAAATTAACAAAAAAAAAATCTAAAACAAAAATGCGAAACTGGTTTAATATGTGGAGAAACAAACAGTATGTAACAACCGTTGGCATTTCTTTCATTCCACATTCGCTACAGAGTCTTTGCTTGCAAGCGGACTGCATACCGGCGTGTGTTGCAGCCAACGGCAGGACATGTGGCTGTAATGTTGCCAACAAATTCGTTAGACTGACCCCAAAGGAAATTTGGTGAGAAAAGCTCTTAAAGAGAATCCGCCAAGTCGCTTCTAACTCGCATCTGAAGCTTGCTGTGGAAACTACACAGCCTCGTAACTCAGCTTGAGATCTTAGGTATCGCCCAATTGGCTGCCTACATTTTTCTTTGTCCCTAACGTCTGATCGCAGCTCTTCCATGAATTCGTATCAATATTTTCCGTCACTCGTAGTTTCTGTAGCGTTTAGACCAAACTCAACTTCGTTAACAAAGTCTTTTTCAGATCTCCATCGATTTTAAGTTCAGTCCGAAAATCAAACTAAAGTTGTATTTCAGCCCCAAATCACCCCATTGAACTCTGATTTCTCCAGAATTTTCTGTAGAGATCCTAAACATTTGGTCTTGATATCTACTTTGTTAACAAGCTCTTCTTCAAATCTCCTTCGATTGCAAGTTCAGTCTTAATTTTTCTCAGAGCGACAGGACCAATGACCCACAGAACGCTGGTGGTTTGTCATAACATTCCTCGAATCCGAACTTTCAACTTCGGCTCTAAGCCTCTTTTTGCCTTTAATTCCGAACTTATGTTTCGAGATCGTTAGATGGTCTGAATTTCAAAACAAAGGAGGCCGCTCTTAACTTCTTCAGTTCGATCGATTCAGTCAGTGATCAGTCAGTAATCTCAGTCAAAGAGCCTCACGTTATAAAGGGTGATTTTTTTGAGGTTAGGATTTTCATGCAGTAGTATTTGACAGATCACGTGGGATGTCAGACATGGTGTCAAAGAGAAAGATGCTCAGTATGCTTTGACATTTCATCATGAATAGACTTACTAACGAGCAACGCTTGCAAATCATTGAATTTTATTACCAAAATCAGTGTTCGGTTCGAAATGTGTTTCGCGTCCGTGTCCGATGAGCGATGAGGCTCATTTCTGGTTGAATGGCTACGTAAATAAGCAAAATTGCCGCATTTGGGGTGAAGAGCAACCAGAAGCCGTTCAAAAACTGCCCATGCATCCCGAAAAATGCACTGTTTGGTGTGGTTTGTACGCTGGTGGAATCATTGGACCGTATTTTTTCAAAGATGCTGTTGGACGCAACGTTACGGTGAATGGCGATCGCTATCGTTCGATGCTAACAAACTTTTTGTTGCCAAAAATGGAAGAACTGAACTTGGTTGACATGTGGTTTCAACAAGATGGCGCTACATGCCACACAGCTCGCGATTCTATGGCCATTTTGAGGGAAAACTTCGGACAACAATTCATCTCAAGAAATGGACCCGTAAGTTGGCCACCAAGATCATGCGATTTAACGCCTTTAGACTATTTTTTGTGGGGCTACGTCAAGTCTAAAGTCTACAGAAATAAGCCAGCAACTATTCCAGCTTTGGAAGACAACATTTCCGAAGAAATTCGGGCTATTCCGGCCGAAATGCTCGAAAAAGTTGCCCAAAATTGGACTTTCCGAATGGACCACCTAAGACGCAGCCGCGGTCAACATTTAAATGAAATTATCTTCAAAAAGTAAATGTCATGAACCAATCTAACGTTTCAAATAAAGAACCGATGAGATTTTGCAAATTTTATGCGTTTTTTTTTTTAAAAAAGTTATCAAGCTCTTAAAAAATCACCCTATATTACTTTCTCTTCCTCGATACCTATTGGTAGCCTGGGTCTGTTTCAACGGTTCATTCCCCATTGTTCTTCTTGATATCTATTGCTAAGCTTCGACTGAAGACCTTTCCTTCTTCTATGAACTCTGAGTGCTTGTTAAATATTAAGTCCATGGTCCTACATCCTTCCATGTCTCCTTGAACTCACACAATTCCTACACGGTCCAGCTCATATGGTCCGACTATGCCTTCACCACCAGATTTGTTAGGAAAGCACTGTTTTATTTCACTTTTTTCTCTTCCACGACAATTTGTTGCCAAAAAAGCGAACATACCACAAAAGCTCAGTATAATATCTGCCGGCTTGTTGACTTTTTCGTGGTTTCTTAGTAAAATGTACTTTTAAGCGCGCTTCTCTCTGTGAGTATGGAAGTACGCATTGCAATCGCTGAGGCGCTGATGTGTGTGAATGCTACTTAATTTGGTAAAAGCCACAGAAAAAAATATTGGCCAAAAGGGATGAGAGCAAAGAGACTCGATCGAATACGTGTACTAAGGCGCTGAACGTATTGAAAGTAGTCAGGCAGAAGATTACACAGAACGGCAAAGGAGTTGATTAGATTTACGCCAAAGTTATTTAAAAGAAACTGTTTACTCTTGCGGCGCAACCACGAAGGTGACTGCGGGTGTACCGCTGAAAAGTAGAGGCATGAGAAGTTATTTGAACTATGTCGTATGTGGTATGGACGGTGTATTTTTGGTAGGTGGAACAGGAAACTTTGCAGTGAGCACACTTTAAACTTTACTGCGGTTTCATAAGGAAGTAAAAAGTTTTGAAATTTTATCAGAAGTCAAAGCAAAAATATTTCCAAAATCAAGATACTGGGATAGAGATATTAGAGAGTTATGAGTTGTCAGTCTCGTGATTCAAAAAGGAAGTACTCAAGGCAAACTAAAATATTGTTTGTAACATGCACCTTTTAAAAAAAGTTGGAAACTTTACCGCAAAGGTTGTTGACTTCGCTTAAAGTCATTGGTTTCGAATTGTAGATCTTGGTAAAGGTAAACAAAGGTTTTCTCGAAGGCTTAAAGTAAAAAACAGTCATTGGCCTGCTCTCGGGTTTTTGTCTTCGCTAAAAATAAACAAAGAGTTATTGACCTCACCAAAATTAATTGATTGGAGGTTGTTGTCTTCGCTAAAGATAAACGATTTGCTTTGGATTGTTGGCCTCACTAATGGTAAAAAAGGTCATTAACCTCACAAAGGGGAGTTTCTCAGGGTAATTGATCTCGGTTAGTTGACATCGCTAAAGTTAAGCAATGGGTCATAGATATTACCGTAAATCAGTGTCCTCGGGTTATTGACCTCGCTAAAAGAAAGCAATGAGGGGCTGACGACCCCAAAATTTGTTATCTCGGGTTGTTGTCTTCATTAAAGATAAACAGAGAGTCATTGACCTCGTCAAAGATTAATAATCTCAGCTTGTTGTCTCCACTAAAGGTAAACAAAGGGCATAATTGACCTAAAAAAGGGATAAAGTAATTTTTTTTAGCCGAAAGCGTCCTTGGTCATCCACTAATAGACCGTCCAATCTTTCCCAGAAAATCTTCGCAACAACCTCCCATAAAATATACTTCATCGACTTGGTCATATGGTTTCCACTTTAATAGATCCCTTTTAAATTTTCGGTTTAAACTCCGGAACCTCTCACGTAATAACAAATATGCCGAACCCGTTTTAGAAAAATTTTCCCCCTCCCTCAGCCGGATTAATTTTATTGGAAGCCAATTCTTACATTGCCTCAGTCGAATCCTTAACACTCTATATCAAATTCATTGTGGTAACATTTAGCTGTAATATAAAGGAACGTCGATGGTTTTAGTCAATCTCGTCTCACTCAAGTTCATATTTTAGAAAACCGTCTCAACAAGATTCAAGGGTTAGGTTGCCTTGGCAATTCTTATGTTCTCAGACAAGCGTCCGACATTAAAGTATATACAATGGCCTAAATGTTAAACTACTTATTTTTCACATACCTGAAGATTACACACTCTCTTAAATGTGAACTTTGATAAAAATAAGATCTTCAACTCACCTGGAAAAGAAAAGAAAAAAATAAATGAATTTCATGAAAATCAAAATCTTTGTGAAGTTAATATTTTTAGGTCAGAACTTGACAGTTACCCTCTAAACCACAGCCTTTTAGCATTTTCAACCTTTTCTACCCTTTACATTCTTATTTTACACACTTTCTACACATCCTCTCACCAACAAATCACTTGAACCGTCTTCCGCCTTTTAAGTGAAAAATTTGCCCCGAGCAATTTACATACGCACATATGTACATACATATATGCTATATTATCTGCTGCCACTTTGCATTTGCATAATGAATTCATATGTTTCGAGTTCATAAAGGACTCAACCAAAGTACCGTTAGACGCTCATACCCAAATCAGCACCATCTTTGGTCCATTTGCGCACAATGAATGAGCGTGAATGAATGGATAAATGAAGGATTGTGCTATGGCGCGGGCAGACAAAGCGCAGGCACTTCGGTAATGCTCGCAGTCAAATTAAAATCGCATTAAATTTGCATACATTCAGGCGCAAAAGCATACGCAGTTTAATGTATACACAGCTAGGCATGAAGGCAGTCGCTGAGTGCAGCCGAAAAGTATTTATGAATTTCTGATTCAATTTTGAATTTTGTTTAGAAAATTTTTGTTGAGAATTCTGCACACAATGTGGTGGAGCGGTGTGGGTAAAGTGTTGCCTAACAAAGGGCGCCAACAGGCAGGCGAACAAAAGCAGGGCGCAAAGTGCTTGTACATAAATATGCGCACGCAAAGTATGTAGAAGTGTGTATGCATGCGATAAATACAGGAAAAAATAATTCGTTGCATACTTTTGGGCGAATAGTGAAGTTTGTGCCAAATAAGTGGCACGCATGCGGCGCGGTGGCAGCGCAGCATTTTGAAAGTGCCGGAAATTGCATGCTAAGCGGAAATTGTGGTGGCATTAGAATGCAAACAGTAATAAAGAGAGTTTTTCAATATTTGTCATGACAAAATGTGGCATAATTTTGGGCGAAAGGCATGTAATGCAAAAAACGGAAAATAATAATGGAGTTGAATGAAAATCTGTAGAGGTTAACCACAGCATTTGCTTACCAAAATGCATAAATTGACAATTGCATAAAACCATTGCATACTTTTAGCTGCATTTTCAGAAAAATGAAACAAATGAATGATGTATATGTAAGGTGTCAACAAAGGATGTGTGTTTAACATAAATATAGCGAAATTCAATACAAAATTCGATAATTTTAAGGGTGTTGCAAATGTATAACAGTTTCAACAAATTTTAAAAATGTAGCATACTTTTTGGAGCGGATAAAAATTTACAGTTTTTTATTAAAATCAAACGAATATATATAGTTATAGAAAAGTACATCGGTTGAAGTTAGTACAAGTCAAAGTTTACTGTAATTCAATTCGAAAAGCATAGTTTTAGGCACTATATGAATTTTATTAAAATTTGTTCAATAAGTACATGAAATCGGTTGTTAATTATACATTTTTGGCACCCTAGACACCACATATAAGATGTAAGCGCCTTGAAGTATGCTTTTGTTTCTTAAAGAACCCATTAATACACCACAACTTGATGAAACTAGTAATTTCTAACCCTAAGAAAAGATCGTAAAAATTATTTTCGCCTTATTTAACAAACATTATGGTACTTACACACACACACAGACACATGAATGCATAGAATACTGCATGTATAGTAAAAACATTGGAAGAGTTAACTATGCTGTAGCATAACTTTGCGAGCAAATAATCAATTGTGAGCCTACATATTAATATGTGTGGGCAATGAAGAGGAATAGGTATAAATTCAAAGACTACAGCCCACGCCTAAAAGTATACTGCCACAGCACGAGTTAACACAAACGGCGGGGGTGAAGATGAAAAGCTGGCTGGCAGGCAGACAAGTGTCGCATGACTTAAATAATGACCGTTATTGCGCAACAGCAACAAAAACAACAACTAATCACACTAAAATACTAAAACCAGCATACATATGTACACACATGTCTATACATGCATGTTTACTGCCATAATACAAACGCTAACTACTCGATTTTGTTGTTGTTGTAATGATGTGGCATGTAGTACGTTCATTGAATGTTGTTGTAGTTTTGTTGTTGTCGTAAAAGACAATTGACATTTTATATGGTCATACTAACGAGCACTTTGGGCATTCAATGAATACGCCATAGAAAAATTGAATGGTTGTGGGCGTGGCATAAACGTACACATACGAAGTGGAATACTTACACACATACTGACGTAAATTTTTGCGTACAGCGACACATATGTAAGCAGTACATACAAAATACTAACAAAGTTACATAAATATAGGCATATGTGCAATTATGTAGCATACTTTTAGGCAGCAAATTAATCGTGGTATAGTTGGTCAGCCGTGGCGGTCGTAAAACCGGCAACGGTAATAAAATTTATGAGCTAGTTACTACGTATACACAATGAATGCAGCTGTTTGGTATTTGTGCGCCTAAAAATAGGTAATGCAATTTTCATATTGTTAATTTCCGCAAATACATCCGCATACATTTTATGAGATTTATCACATGCGCGGCATGCAGGTATGTATGCCATGTGTTGTGGTTATTTATTTTATGATTATACGTGCATAATTTCAGGCGCATAATAATAAAAATAATAGCAGCGCTTTTTCGATTATGTGCTGGTATTTAATGCATACTAATAATAATTAGCTCACACAAAATAAATAACTGTGCTTAATAATTGCGTAGGCGCTGTATTATTTTGAAATAAAACTGTATACTTTCAGGCGCAAAAGTTATTAAAACTAGTTTAAAACAGAGACGTTTGTCCAAATGATTTTTCGAGCGTAAACATTTTGGAATGTGTTAAATATATAATATACTGGTATTCTTCAGCATACCATTAGGCGCTATAATGCCTTAAACGTAGCTGTGGTAAATTTTTTGGTTTAAATAATGCAAAATACACGAAAAGGTTTTTGAATATAATATTTTGCACTTAAATATTTAATTTAAAAATATTTCCAAAACTTCGGTGCCAAAAGGCAAGCACGACTTATGTAACCCAAATAGCTATTCGTCATATAAACTTATAGGTAAGTGTTCACACATTTTTTTTTGCTCTAACTAGCCATTTCAATTGCTATCAACACTCACTTTACACCCAAGTTAGCTGTGCAGCCCGAAAGTATGCAACAGCAAAAAATTTATTACACCATAAAAATAAGTACTTTACATTGAAAAGACATGGGGGAATACGCTGAACACTACTAAAAAGTGTATTTAATTTCAAACGACTTCGTTGGCTGCCGCCACGGCGGACCACATGGTTAGTAAGTTGTAGGGATTTGTGGCCTGACGACAGGCAGTCTACGCCAATACTGGCAGACAGGTGTGTGGCCTCTAAAAATACAGAAAAAAATACATTGAAGCTAGAGAAAGTAACAGTTGCATAAATTTGTGGATTTCAGCGACTTTCTAGGCAAAGTCGAATTTCACCACATGCCTGTTATTTCTCTACGTTGCGCTGGAAAGCATGCTATGCGTCTGTAAAACGCCTGCTTGATGGTACAAAAATATTATTTTACTAAAAACTTTTGAAAAATCATCGTAGAGGGAATTCTAAACCGCAATGCTGCCTGCCATCAGCCCAATGCAAGCAATGCTGCTCTAAATGTAAATTTTCCCACAGCATATATTTAGGCTGCGAAAATTTGAAAGCTAAAGACCAAGTGGCGAAAGGCGTACAGACATCGAGCTTTTCAATTCCAAGTCAAATTCGCGAATATTCACGTTTCCTTTATTATTTTATTTTTGTACTTTTGCTTTATTTTTTTAACTTTGAGCCTTTTTATTTTATATTTTTACGATTCCGACAATACAGCACGTGCACAAGATTTATTACCTGCCTTACAAAAAGTTGGTTTTGTAAATGTTAAAAAGTGGCTACTTTTTTCTTTGACTCGTTTTATTTATACAACTTTATTTATTGTTGCATACTTTAAGGCGCATTTGAACAGTTGTTTTGAATTGTGGCATGAATGTTCGTATAATTAATTACAATCATAGCTTTAATGGTCTAAAATGGCTTTCTTTTAAGTAAATATTTTTACAAAAAATTTCCCTGCCTTGGGTATTTTTGATTTTAACTCTTGTTAAAGATTAATAAGGTAGGTAATTATTATACAATAGCTGTGGCATTGTCAGTAATTTTTTTGCAAATTTCCCTAAAGGGAAAATTTTTTTTGCAGGAGAAATTTTATTTTAATAAGGCAGCATTTCATAAAGAAGACGTACATTGTAAAAAAGGCGTACTAAGAAACTAATCTATCTGCATTTAGTTTAACTATAAAAATCTCCTGGCTTTTCAACTATCTTTCTCAAATTTCTCTTAAGGAAATTTTTATTTTGCCGGAAGAAATTTAACTTCTTAAATGGATTAATTGGCGATAGTTGTCACATTAGAGTGCGAAAGATATAACATTTCCCTGAAAGGAAATTTTTATTTTGCCAGAGGAAATTTTATTTTCATAAGGAATAATTAGCGATAGGTGTCAAATTAGAGCGCGACAAATAAAATTTCAAAAATTCTCACTCAGAACGTGATTTCAATTAGCACACTTAGTTTTGGTTAACTGTAAAAATATCTTCATATTGAAAATTTATAAGAAAGTCCCATCTACAAATTGTCTACACTTTATTGAATGTGAAATTAAGAGCCAAAGAAAAGAAAAATTAAAATTTCCCCATAAGGGATATTTTTTTCGAATTTACAACAAATAACTAAATTATTTAGTTAACTCCATGTGTGTAATTTTAAAATATTTTGCAGCTTTAAACTAATGCTAAGGCAAGTTTATAGTGATTTAAAGCATACTGTCAGGCGCCTATATAAATTTGGCATAAAGAAAAAAAAAACTTGAAAATGCTGGAAATCAAACATTCAAATTTAAATTTCGAACAGTGAATGGAAGAAGGCGCCCCGCACCGCCACTACCTATGGGACCATCAGCACCCCCAGCAGGGTCAAAGCGCTCAGCATGTGGCATGTCATTTAGAACTTTTCATTCCCGCGGTGATTTATTTCAAATGATTATACGCAGCACAACAGAAATATATGAGAAGAGCGAGCACAGAAAGAGAAAGCTAAACTTTTTTCAGAAGAAGAATAATATATTTATTTGTTGTTGTAGCGCCCTACATTAGGAGCCCTACTCGCAAATAACAACACCTGATGAGAGTAGGGGTTATGGAACGCTTGTCATGTGCATAGTATATGGTTGCTGTAAGGCGTAAGCTGTTTTCAAGGTTATCTAACGGCGCCACGAAGTGCTCTTTAAAGCTACTTTTAGGCGTTTGGCGCACTCAGCCCTTCCTCAACCGACTTTCGCTGCCCGCTGGGAATTGCCTACAAATGGCAAAGGAAAGTTTTATTTGATATTCACTGAACTGAAAAGAGGCAAAGCGCGAATGCTTGCTTTTGTGGAGGGTTTAGGTGAAGGTAAGGTAATTTCGCGCTTGAAAGTAGGCAATACGGTGGCACGGCAGCGAAAAGGTCAAAGATTAGCAGTTATATAAACATTAGCCAGTCACTCAGGCTTACATAAAATATATTGAAGAGCGTTGTGTATTGAAATCTGCGACAACATATTGGTTTTAAGTCAAATTTTTCTCATTTGTGGCAAACGGGACATTGCGCCTAAAACTATGCCTTAGAAAAATTCAGACTATATTTTGGCAGTCATTGTAACTACAAATTTTACACGAGCTATTCTGCAGAAAAAAAACAAAAACCATTACAAATATGGCTAAACTCCCAAAACTATGCAACAAATTGCAATAATAGCGCTACCGGGTAGAAGTTTGGCACACGGCATTGTTCTAAAGCACTGACAACAAAACCGCAGATGCATTGCGCAAAACAATGCAGCGAAATTGAGGTGCACGCACAAAAGTATGCAATGCATAATGTCGTCGTAATAAATATGCCATTATGTGTGCTTTTTGGAAGCTTCATTAATGCTAATAAAATGCGAATATGCGCACTTTTGCGAATATAGCCCACAACTGTGAGGTTTCGTCCATATTAGCCGCGTTTTAGGCGCAAACCATTATTGTCCTGGTTTTCGTTCAACTCGAGTACAGTACTGCTGTGTACTACTTTGTTCAGTTTTTTTGTGCCAGACAGCCTGGTGCCACCTGCGGTCGACAGTATTTGCTCTGCTCCTCAGGCAAATTTCGTAACCATTCGTGTAGTTATGTGTGTCGCATAACGTATTCCACCCGACGAGTGGCGAGTATTAATGTGGTAATGACATGCAAGCCGCGTATAGGATTTTAACGACTCTGAAGCGCGTTTGGCATATGGCAAACCGGTAGGAATGTGCTTGGCATGTGTGGAACATATTGGTTAGTGAAAAATTTAGATAAGAAGTATACTGCATTAACAGGAAAGTTGAAGTTAAAAAAAAGCAAAAGTTACCTTTTGGGAAATTTTCCATTTCCTCAAAAATTTTCGCAGATGAGACTAAAAGGACGAATAAAAGGTATAACTGAAAATTAATTTTTTAGCAGAAAATAAATTTCCGATTAGGGGAATTTTTAATTTTGAATAATTTGTGGGACATTTTTTATTTCCCTATAAATGTTTGAAGATAAGACTAAAACAAATAAAAAGGATATCTGAAAATTATTTTTTGAAGCGAAACAAATTTCCCATTTGTAATTTTAATACTGAGGAATTTGTGAGTAAATAAAATTTAGTTGCTTAGAGTGTGTCTCCGGCAGTGTATAATGATTGGATAATGCAGTATTTATTTTCCTTTATAATATTCCAGTGAAATCGAAAATATTACAAAATTTATATGTATATACATACATATCTACGCTGTAAGAAATTTAGATAACATATTTAATTGTTTCCGAAATTTTCAAGTCCGATTCTTAGTTTCTTTTATATAAAAATATCCCTTTCGAAAAATTTGAATTTTAGTAAATTTTGTTTAAAGTCTTTGCAAATATATAACTTAGCATTATATTAAGCAAAGTTTTAATATAAAGAAAGGATCTATTTAGCCAATAACAAATATTTACAAAAAAACATATATTCAAACTGCTTCACCATATTTAAAATTTACTCATTGCTATTTAAAAACTACTTCTTTTAGTTATAAAATTTAATTTAAGCTATTTTTGAAAATTTCCTCAAAGGGAAATTTTGTAATTAGCTTGTTTTTTGCCTAGAATGTAACCACATTACTTCTTATTTAATAAAGTGACTTTAAAAAAAAATTCCTTGAAGGGAAATTTATTTTTCTGCGAAAAAATATTTTAATTACCTTATATTTTACTTTTTATTGAAGAAAGTAATTTTTAAAAAAATTTCCTAAAAGGGAAATTTATTTATTTTCGGAAAAAAATTTACTTACTTATATTGTAACTAGAATGTAACGAGATAAGTTTTTATTGAACAAAGTCACCTCTATAAAAATGACCCTAAAGGGAAATTTTGCGCATATAATAATTTTTTTTTTCTAAAGAAATTAATACAACTTACTTTTGATCTGCAATATACTTTTTTTCTATACATAAAGAAAAAAGACATATAGCCTCTTTTTCGCTTACAGAACCTTCCAACGTATTTGTAATTCAATAATTATAATTTAAATAATCACATTTCCCTTATTTGGAAAAGTTTATAATATGACTTAAGAAGTCAGCGTCAAGTTTTCTGCGCACACACAAAGTTTTGCCTACTTTTGGGGACATCCAATATAGTTTCCACACGTTTCAGCCTGTAGTAACACTTCACGCAAAACTTTTGCCGCTATTAAATTTTGAAATAAATGCGTACAAATTTAATTTGACAGCAAATACAATAAAAAGAGAAATTTGCAAAATACAAAAAAAATTCTGGCAAGAAAATGTAAATGGAGGTGTTTACAAAGCGGGAACAAAAGCCAAAATATCAAAAGTTATGAGTAAAAAGGTGGTGTGGGCCTATTTTCGGCAAATTCAAGCGATGTGAAACTATATAGGCGCAACATTTTTTAAGGACCTCAGCTAAATCCCACAAGTTATTAGTTAAAGTACAATAAATTTTAAGCTGACCAACAACGGCACACGCAAGCGGAAGTGAAAAAGTTTTTGGGGATATTGAGAAAAAACACTGCTGCGACGCAACGCAATGCCGCAAAAGTGTCAAAAAGTTTAAATGACCTCGAAGTTATTTTTGTGTCAGGGGGAGGAGGTGGCTTACTCGAAGGCTGTGGCCAATGCAAAGAAATAGAAATTTGTATAAATGCTGTGCAGAAAAACAAGATAATAGAAAGATGTTTTTTTTCATTGTGTATTTGAAAAAAAAAACGTGTAGCAAATTTACATTGCCTACTTTTGTGCGCCAAACAAAATTTTCATAACAATTCCTCGTAAGGCAAATGGCAAATGTCGCAAAAAGTGACACAATTTATTTTGTGTAGTTTTCCGATACTTTTTTGCTATTGTTGTTATTTTATTTTTTTTTTGTTCAAACATTTTTGTAACGAATTTGTATCCAGCAATGTTACAAAAACAAAAGAAACACAACTACTTTGCTAATAATACCACAATTGTGTGCAATTTACGCCGAAAAGTCAAAACAATTGGAGAAGAAAAATTTCCCCTGCACAAATACACATCTAAACACAGCTGATTATATACCGTTGGGCTGACATTCGGCACAGCTTTTGGTTTGGGGCACAGTAGTAACACATTACCCTAGTTAGCTGCGGCTGCAGGCGTTTATGGGCGATCCTTTTGCGACAGCACAGCTACTTGGTAGTCCAAGGCACTTTTCTGCTCTCTTACTTTTTGCATTTTTTCGGAATTTTTTTCCAAGCTTTTGTTTCTTAACCACTTTTCTTTTGTGCTATTTTTCAGTTTTTTCTAAGCGCTATCGCACAAACTTGAACCTAATTGAAGCGTAGACGCTTACTTAGTGCTAAAGATATGCGCGCACACACACGCAGAGACTCAGATGTATGTAAGTGTGTGTAGTGGACTAAAAGTTTAAATAAATGTCGGTTGGTATATATGTATGTAAGTCAGCACACAGCATGCGCCGCTAGCGTCACAAACATATTTTACCCCCTTTAGCTGCTCCCTGATGTATGCAACCCTTTTTTAGTTCGTTAGTTTGGTATTTTATGTTTTTGAATTCTTTTGCGTTTTGGGATTTCATCACTCGCCATTTGTGCCAGCGTTCTGATTTCTAACTAGACTCCTTTCTTCAGCTTCGATTTTTTTTATTATTTTGCTTGATATTTTTATTTTCATTCGCTTGTTGGCCGCATTGATTGCCGACATGTGGCTTGGCTGATAGGATTTCCCCGACAGTGTGTGTGGCGTTGAAATACTGCGAAATTGCTTTGGCTTGGCGCACATAAACTAGGGAGTTCTAGTGAATCGTCGGTTAGTTTGTTTTAGCATTCCAAGAGGGTTTTCTTTAACAAATATTTCAGTTATATTTTTTCTTTGGTTGTTGAACGGATTGCAAATTCCAATTTTGGTTTATTAAGCTTAAAGCATTTTTTGACGATTACTTCGGTTCATGTGCGTCCAATGAATGCAATTTACGAGTTAAGAAGTTCACTTTCTGGAGTAAATACTATTCAAAAAGTAATTGATAGTTAGCTGGTGAGTTAAGAAAGGTGGTGTGGGCGTGCGAATACAGCTAGAGTCCTCAAAACATGGATTTAATTATTAAAATCAAGTATTTTAAACAAATATACTGCCCGTATGTATTGTTGCTTTAACCATTTTTACCAAAAAACTGAAAATATATATGTAACCGCCAAGTAATTTCTAATTTACACAACGTTTCAGTTAAAGTCTTTATATGAAAACAAAATATATTTCATTTTACCATTTTAGTAGCAAAAATAAAAATTTCCCAAAAATTTCCTTAGTAAGAAATCTTGAAAAAGATTATATATGAAACGCAAATACTTCATTTTACTCGAGTTGTAAGCAAAACAAAAATTTCTTAAAAATTTCCCAGGGAGGAAATTTTAGAAAAGCTTAGATCTGGAGCAGAATTGCACAACTAAGCTATAATAAGCTAATTTAAGAGCATTTAGTATAATTTCCCCACAGGAAAATTTTGTAAAAACTGCAATTTAACACTGAAACGTTTACAGCATATATATTTTAACATGTCTGGCGCATATTTCTTTTTTTTTTTTTGACTTACAAAGTGAATACCTTTGGTATTTTTATTTTAGCAAGACACATATACTACTAACATTTATTTTTTAACTGAAACTTGTACTTGTACAAAATTGTAACCAGAAAGACCGTTTCCTTATGCAATAGTATGCAAAAATACGAAAAATTCCATTAAATTAAAAAATATTCACCTTTCTCAGCATATCCTCCAGCGATTCCATGTCGAGTCCTGCATAATTGTTATTAAATTGACTGGAACAATTCGATGAAGTGCTCGTGTAACGCTTACGCCTGCCCATAGCCGGCGAGTTGACCAACGAACTGGGTCCACTCGAGCCAACACCGCTCACCAGTAGCGGATAGAGTGTGTGATGCAGCGCCTGTTGCGGTGGCGTTGGTGTGCTGCTGCCGCTCAAACTGCAGCCACTTAAATTGCAACACACGCCCGTCATACCGCCGCCATTGCCGCCACCGGCCGCACATTGCTTCAAATTAACAATGGCTGGATGCTGATGCAGCGTGTGTAATGTATGCGCGTGACCGTTGTTGTGATGGTGATGATGATGATGCTGATGCTGCAGATGTTGATTGTTGTGGTGGTGAAAGAGCGCGGCGCTGACACCGCTGCCGACACCGCCACCAAGCATCAGCTTTGATGGTGAAGCGCTGGCCGAAGAGCAATTCGAATTGGGCGTTTGACCGCTATTGGCGGTTGTGGAGGCAGCGCTGCTGGTGTTTGTTGGCAACAAGCTGTGCAGCTGCTGTTTATGGTTGTTGGTTGTTGTGGTGTCAACGTCTAGCGTGGCGTGTAGGCCAGAGCCACTTGGCATTGGTGGCGACATACTGTTTTTGCGTAAGTGCTGCTGTTGCACCTCCAATTGCGCCGGTGTGGCATCAACGAGCATTACGTTGGCATCCATTTTAGGGAGTTTTATTATATTTTTCACTTAAAATTTTTGGTTATTGTATTTTTTGCACTATAAAATCTTTTCTTAAAACGATTTCTTTGCGGAAATATAACTTCACTTTAAAATCATTGCATACTTGCAGGCGCTACTGCTGCTTCTCTACACACAAAACTTTATTTGACGCATTGTTTATCATATTTATCACCTCAGTGATATCGGCGTATACAAATATGCTAATTTCAGCATTCATATTTCGTAAAAAATTGTAGCATATTTCCAGGCCACAATTGTTGTTTCATATTTTTAACGCATTGTTCGCATCATTGAAATTGGTTTTCAACTTATCTGCTTTACTTTTAAGCACAAACTTGTTTTCGATAAAATAACCTGCGAAATAAAATTTTATTGCATACTTTTTGGCGCACACTTTTGTTGTGTTTGGCAGGCTGTTTGTTTGGCCATTTGGCGTGGCTGATGCAAACTTTTAACTATGATTGCATAAATTTCGTATTAAAAAAATATAAAATTTTGCATTTTTGGTTTTTAAAATTATGAAAGTTTTGATAAACTATGCATATTTTGATTTGAAATGCTACTTTGAGTTGAAGTGGCCAAAATTGAGCCAGAGTGTCCAACACAGACTATAACATGCTTTTACTACCACTCTTCATACAACAAAATTTAAAAAAATATATATTGCATACTTTTAGGTATCCTCAGTCCTGTTTGAAATGCCATTTTTCATGTGCTACTGTTCAGAATTGAATGTCTAAAATCATTATCCTCAAAACCTACAAATTTAGACCAAACTGTGCTTTTCTTACTATTGTATATAAAACTAATAATTTAAAAAAATATTGCATACTTTTAGGAGAGTTCAGATCCGTTTCCAAAGAGATACATTCATTTTAAAGTCAATTTTATTTTATATATTCTACTTGGTTTACAATTTACAAAAATTTATTTAAGAAATTTTGGCAAATAAAGGATATTTATTGCATATTTTTAAGGCGCTGCGGTATTTTTTTAACTTGTGCAGCTTCTTCTTTGATATTTGATTTGGGTTAAAAGCGGCAAAAATATTCTCGATTATAACATAAAATTCAAATATATTATATTTTAGAGCAACTGAACAGTAATAACTGCATACTTTTAGTAGTTAAAGTATAATAGTAAATATTGAGGTGTAATATTTAATAATTAAAAGTTTTTGGCCAGAAATTTATTTATCAGACAAAAATTTAAATTATATTACTGTAATTTGGGATACTTATAAAATTTCCCTTTATCTGACTGATGATGTATTTGGTTTCATATTTTTCTTTGCCTAAATTTAGGCAAAAAATAGAAAATACGGTATTAAAAATTATATTTATTTGCTCCAGTATATTAAACATCAGGAAAAAATTGTTAAATATTTATATTTTAAATATTAAATGAAAAAAAAAATCCTTTTTCTGATTATAATTTATAATTTTATTTTTTCTTTGCATACATTTAGGCCTTAAAAATTTCTTAAAAATTGTAGTAAATGATAGATACAGGTATTATCAGGAAAATTTTACTTAAAAGGCTTAAGAGAGAAGAAAAATGCTTAAATTTTTGACGTAAAACAAAATAAAACTGCATACATTTAGGCGCAAATCTGCAAAATCGCATATTTACTTATGTTTTCTGCCAAATTGTACGTGCTTTGCAGTTTTCATTAATTTTTTAGTATAATTTAATATGTTTTTATAATTTAATGTATTTTTTATATCTTGCATATATTTAGGCGCCGAATAATTTTTTTTTTTTAATTTTACATAACTATTATATTAAAATTTCTGCAAATGGTTAGTTAGCAACGAGTTGTGTGGTTTTCTTGATTTTGTAGTTTCATATAATTAAAAAAAAAAATTTATTTAAATTTTAAAAATATTGTAAAAATTTAAATTTTCACAAATTAAATAAATAATGTTATATTTATAAAATCATCAAAAAAGTTTGTATCCGCCAGTTATTATTAATTTTTTGTACAAATATTCATTATACTATTAGTTTTAAAAGAAAATGTAGCATATATTTAGGCGTTAAGGCAGTATTTGCGAAAATTTAATAATTTTGGATTCAAAATTCTGCAGATTGGTGCCTAAACAAATATTTTGTGCTAAATTTTGTGCAATTTTGGCTTTAACTCGTTTTAAATATTTTCCATTTTTTAATTAAAATTTTTTTCTTTAATTTTATGGTTTGTCAGTGCAAATATGCCAGTTTAGGTAAACAAATGTATATTTACGTCAAATATTTTATATATTAAGCACAAATAGTCATTATAATAATAAATAATTTTAAAATATTAACAAAAACGTTGCATACATCAAGGCGTTAGGTTTTCAGTTAAGCTAAATTATAGCTGACTTTCAAGGTGTTATTGAAGTAAAAATTATAAAGCATATTCTATTTTATTATTTGATTGATTTGATTCAAGCAGAAAAATACACCAAGCGATAAAAAAATACAATCCAAAAATATTGCATGTGATATGATTTTTTAGTATGTAAAAATAATAAATAACTAAACAAATGTTAATTATTTAACAGTTGGCTTTATGAATATTTCATTTACTAATTTAATTGTTTCAGTGTAATACTATTTTAATTTTTTTTTCTATTTTTCTTATTATTCACTTCATATTTTTTTATTTTTTTAGGTTATGTCTCGCAAAACATTTGCGCTTTCCAAAGAAAAAGCGGAAATTTTAACCGCACAAAAAATTGCAACTGACCGAGCTGAAGCGGTCAGCCAACGTACAGCAGCAAGCAGTAACGGTATAATGAGTAGACTGCGGCGACATTTGCGAATGTGTAAGTGTGTGCGTATGTGATCATAAAAACTGCAGCGCCAGCTGAACTGTCTAAAGCTTACTGTATTTTATAACTCTAGTGAATTATGGTTGGATAAACAGCACACACACACACACAAATATATATGGTCAAACACATACGTACGCAGTCACATTTGACAGTCACCGGATGAGCCAACTGGTTGCGTCGGATCGGTTGGTGACCCGAGTTTGCCAGCGTCAGCAAAACCACAACCCGCACTCGAGTCACATGGGTTCAGCGTACTCAGACTACACGCCGGCCAGTGAGGGCCAGTTGTTGGACAACAAACAATGCGAGCGTGGCACTAAAACGCACACACACAAATATATAAGCATGTATGAGTGTGTGTCTATGGCAGGCCGAATGGTGTGGGCGGCGTGAAGCCTAACCGGTGCGGGCATTCTGCAGACCACAAACAAGTGGCTACTGCCTTTAAACTATAACATAACTGTGTAGAAAAACTAACGGCATTTGAGTGTGAACACATGCATAAGCAGAAATTTTATTTGTGCCAGCTCTTAAGCTTGATGCATATTTTTTAAATATTTATTTTGAATTATTTATTAAAACTGTCAATATTTTAAATTTTTTTCAATTTTCCTTTTAATTTTTTTTTTCAATTTTTTTCAATTTTTTTTCAATTTTTTTTCAATTTTTTTTTTAATTTTTTTTTTAATTTTTTCTTAAAAATTTTATAACATGTTTTTTTTTCAAAATTTAAATTATTTTAAATTTCTGAAATATTTTTTTAAATTATTTTTTCCTTTAATTTTCTCTGTATTTTCCCTGGCACAGAGTAGCGAGAGTAGAGCGCTTTCGCTTTTGAAACTGATATTTAAATTTTTTTCCAATATATTTATAAATTTTCTTTTTAAATAATTATGAATAATTTAAATGTTTTTTAAATTTTTTCAAATATTTTTGTGTTTAATTTTTTTTAAATAATTTTTTAATATTGTTTTTGCTATTATTTTTTAATAAATATTTTTTCCCTTAATTTTCTCTGCCTTTTCCCTAACACACCCTAAGTTCGCTTTCGTTTTTGAACCTTACATTTCAATTTTTCTTTCAATTTTTTGTCAAAATTTTTTAAAAGTTTTTACTAAAATTATTTAAACTTTTTTCCAAATTTTTTTAAAAACTTATTTAAATTTATTTTCAAAATTTTATCCAATATTTTTTTTTATTAATTTCACGTTTTCTACCCTTCTTTTTAAAAACTCTACTCTCTGTTTCGCTTTTGTATCTGATTTGTATGCAATTTTTAGGTTTTTTTTTTATTTTTTGCTCTTGCTCCACTTTTTGTTTCGCTCGTCCTCCACTATAATCGAATTTATTTGTTATTGCACTTGCTTGCGCTTGTTCGCTTACAAAAGTCTTCTCGTCGCTTTTACGCCTCACTAGCGACACTGACATTGACACGTTTGCTCGCCTATAAGTATGCAACAATGCAATAGTTTGCGTGTGTTTGCTATTTATTGTTGTTGTTTTTGTTGTTTTCGCTACTTTGTTGCTTGCAATTGAGTTATTTATGTGCAGCAATTGAATTTATTGTGGTTTCTGGTGTGAAAACAAAAATATTGTATAAGTAAATTTATTTATTTGCCGCAGACGGCGACCAGACAGGCTTAATAATTGTAAGCATACTTTTGGGATTATGACACACATGAGTGTGGGTAAGTTTTGTTTGCATGTTACGCCAGAGATATTAAAGCAGTTTTATAGAAATAGCTCAAATGTTAAAAATAAAAATTCGGTACAAATTTTCGTGAAAATTTAAAATTTTGTTCAATCGCATTTTTGATTTAATTTCAAGAATTTTCAATTTTAATTTTTTTTGGAAAATTTTTTGATTTCTAATTTTTTCATTTTTAAAAAATTAAGTCGCTTTCCAAAACTTAAAAAAAAAATATTTTATTGAAAATTTAAAAATTTTAATTTAATTTTAATTTTGTAATATTTTAAAAATAATTTTAAATAAATAATTTAATTTCAGTACAGCTTTTTTGAAATATTAATATTTTGTATTCAGACAAAATATGTTTTAGAAAATAAAAAACACTAAAAATTTCACTAAATCATTTTTTTTTAATTCCACAATTTTACTTTAATTTAAAAAAATTATAATTTTCAATTTTCAACGACTAAATAGTTTTCCAACTACTTTTCGAGAAAATTTTAAATTTTGTTATTAGAAAACTTGTGTTTTTTTTTGTAATTTTGAAAATTTTCAGACAACTTCCAGCAACAATTTTAATTAAAATATTACAAAATTCGGTAAACAAGAATTTTTCGAATGTCAAACTTCCCTTAATAATTTTTTTTTTTGTAATTTACACCATTTTAAGAAAACTTTTAATCAGATTTTTAAAAAATTTAGATTTTTAAAATTTAAAAAACAACATATTTTATAAAAAATTTAGATTTTTCAAAATTTAAAAAATTTAAATTTTGAAAAATTATAAAATATAAATAATATAAATTTTTAAAAATTCGGTTAATATGACTAGAAATCGTTTCGAAAATATTTTCAAAAATATCAAAGAATTACTTTATAAATTTTTTAAGATTGAAATTGTAAAAAACTAACATTTTAAAAAAACTAACATTTTAAATTTTTTTTAATTTTATATTTTTTTTCAATTTTAAAAAATATTTTTAATTTTAAAAAATATTTTGTTATTGTAAACTTGTTTTTTCTGTTTAATTTTATAAAAATAATTATTTTCAAAATTTTATAAAAATATTTTTTTTTTAATTTTTACATTATTTTATTAGCCTTTGATAAGAAATTCTTGCAAAAATGTATGAAAATCCTTAAAGTCTCTTGTTATTTCTCACACCTTCTTTTAAATTTAATGCCATAAAATCAATTTACAAACAAATTTCACCAAACTTTTATAATTAGTTTTCCAAAAAAATTAATATTTCAAAATCTTAGCTTGTTTAACTTTAATTATCATTTAAAAAATTTTTTAACCCTTCTTATTATGAACATTTTCAAAATTTATATTTTTTTAACAAAAAACTATTTTCTAATACCAGAATTTCCCTATAATTACTGCCATTATTTTGGTATTATTTAAGATTGATATTTCCTTAAGAGAATGATTAATTTTTTTGAATTGTGCAATAGGAATCGTTGAACGTGAAAAATATTTGCATACTTTTAAGCGCGTAAATTGTTTTCTAACTTCGCTCAATAACTTTTTTTATGCATTTTTCCTTATTTGTAATAAGTTTTAACACACGTGAAAAATTAAAGTGTATTTAAATTATATTTACGTTGCATACTTTTAGGCATTTTCATTTAAAACACCGCCTGCTGCTATTTCTTGATGTTAAAACTTAATATTCTTTACACAGACTGACAAAATTTATTGAAAAGTACATCTGTAATTTTTTTCATTTTTGGAAAAAAAATCGAAAGAATTTGAGAAAATTTCCAATTTCTAAAGTACTTATCATTTCACAAACGTATTCCTCACTAGTTATGTCACTAAAAAGTCTTTGAAATAAATCTGTGCACGCAGTGCCCACTGAAAACTAGCATTAAATTCAACATGCATAGCATATTTTCAGGCGTACTCAGTACCTCCCATTCCTCCAACGCCATATCTGCAATCAAAAATGCTTAGTAACGTCTCGCTTTGCTTGCTTTTGTTAATCCGCCAAGCATATGCCTAGCAGAAAGTACTTATAACTTCAGCACTGCCATTAGATGCCTAGAAGTATGCCTACTGTTTTAACTCAAGCGCAACAAAATAGAAGACAGAAAAGCTGAAGCAGCAGCGAAAAGCGGAAGACACTTGAAACGAGAGCACAGGAAGACACAAACGACCACAACACCACTACTTGTGTGTTTATGTTAACTTTAAAATTCTATGCATAAATTAAGGCAGTTAAACGCTCGGCATTGCGTACAAAAGTCTGTCAGGCGTATATCAAAAGACAACGCAACCAACGAACCAGCCAAACACTACTAAAAAGTATGCAGCCAAAGAAAAAATATATTAAACAACAAAGAGAGTTGATAATCTTCTTATTTTGTTTTCTTCACAAGCCAAAATGTAGGCAATAATTTCGTTTGCGCACTTTTTTCACTACCTTCTCACTGGGCAACCCTTTAGTAATCCATATTTCACAAAGATATTTTTGTATCGGGAGTAAAACGCGCACGAAAAAAACGCTACGCCACCGCAGAGCGTGCACACGAACGCGCTAGTACGCCTTGAGACACGCAACGCGTTTCACAGCAAAAATTCAACTGTCAGACCAGCGACAACAGCAACGCAGTCGTGGTTGTGATTTAGCAAATCCGAGCTGTATTGCGTGGAATTTCGTAGACAAAAACGTCAACCCTCAAACAGATGTTGCGAAAGAAAAACGGGGAAATTTGCGCAGAGAATTTACGAAGCAGCAACGGAAGCAGACTGTGAAAATGAGCGAGCGCAAAGTGAGAGAGCGCGGCTATGCACTGCTTTCGCAATATACGCTATTGTGGCTAGTTTTGTTGTGACCGCAAAATTCTTTGCATGCCTTTAGGCGCTGAAATGGTAGTGAGGCGTGCGTGGAATAGTACTACAAGGAAAGTAGCAGTGACCAGTTAAAGGTTATCTAAATTATGTGGTGCATGCACACTGAAGGATGAAAAAATTCAAGTTCAATTTCAGACTAAAGGTCATAAAGGGTTAAGGAGTAATAAATCAGAAATGAAGTGCTGCAGTTAAGCCACACAAGCTGGAAAAGCGAAAAAAAAGTTGATTACTTAATCAATCTTAAAGAAAGTTTATAACATTGATTTCAAAGTTAATGCAAGACTGCAAAATTTCATTCAAAAATTTTATTTGCAGCCGAAAAGTATGCAATGATTTTTAGTTTTATATTTATTTTATATTTTTTGCCAATATAATGGAAAAAAACAAAATTAAGACACTTACCAAAAATAAAAATATCATTTTAGATGTATTATATTACATTAAGAGCCGAAAAGTAGGCAGTGATTTTGCAAGACTATTTTTAATGGAAAGTAATTGAAAATAATTGAATTCAGAAAGTATTTAATACACAAATTATAGAAAAAAGTAGGTTAAAGCTTTTTCATTACAAATTGCATACTTTTAGGGTTGCTAAGCTATATAATGAAAATATAGTAATATGTTATGTGCTGAAAGCAGCGATTGAATCTTAATTATTTCATATATGAGACAATAAAATATGATTTTGGCAATTATAAAAATGTTGCCTACTTTTTGGCGGTTTAAGAAAGAAAATAATGAATACAAAAATATATATAAAATTTCATTTTGGAAATAAACTTTGATACAATGAATATAAATCCAACTAATTTCAGACGCCTAATCTTTTTAAAGCATACTTTTGTGCGCTATTAATCAAAACTCGGAAGCTAATATACACTTGATTTGAACAATACTTGCTTAGTCTTTTGTTGATCCTTTTTTATCATATCTTCACAAACATATGCATAAAAATATAGAAATTTAAGCAAACAACCGCAACTTAAGCATACTTTTAAGCGCCACTGAGTACGGAAAACAATAATTTCCCAGTATATTCATATAGCAAGCTCTCTCTTGCGCTCTGTCGTGCTCGCGCGCTCAACAAATAATTTCCCTTTTAATAGTTACAGCCAAACATAACTGCTCGAATATATCCCCAAACAACCGTCAATCAAAACTCAAACGTCAAATTTAATAAATTCCTATAGTGTCCTTCGCACACAGCAGCAGACGACACGAAACGTACGAAAAATGTACGTATGTAAGTATGTAGCAAATAAGGCACAGCGACAAGTTAACAGCGGAAGTAATCTACAACAGCTGTAGCATACTTTTAGGCTGTGACGTTGACGTTAGCAAAATGATTGCTCATTTCATTTGCTTTCTTCATTTAATGTTTCTTTCTTTTCTTCAGTTTTTTTTTTTAGAGCGAAAGGTTAGGGGTGTCAACACAGCGGGTGCACATTAATTTCGTTGAGAAAATTGAGGCGGCAGTGAATTTAAAGTTCTCGGAGAACGTGTGCGCACAAATGTAGGCAACGTTTAAAAAATTGCTGGCTTTAATATTGAAGGAGCACATATTTTAAGTAAATTTTTAAAGACTGGTCGAAGGAATACTTAGTTAGAGAAGATTCTAGCAGAGAAACAAGCGCTAACGAAGATTATTGGTTTTTCATACCTTCTAGTGTCTTCAATGTATACCTTACAGCAAGCATATGATGCGACAATGCATTGAATTTGGTGAAAGTGTGGATTTCATAAATTTCACCGCAAATGCAATCCGCTTATTATCATTACTTGTAGTATTAGCAGCGAGTGAGACGAAAGAAAATATATAAAGGCAACTGCTGTATGGACTTACAAGTACTAAGACGAGAACTTAGAGTACTTCTACGTAGAGGTTAAGTGCACAAAAACACATATCTACGCTGACCACGCTTAGAACTTTCCACATATGCCATATACAACAGGATTAAAGAAATAAAATCCGCTTAAAATGTGGCTAAGTTGGCTGCGGTTGCTTTCGGAGGTCTTTGTCTCTTTTTGACTTGACAACTGTTACTATCATGCACTCACGTTTATGAGTTTTGTATTGTTATTTCAAGGAATAATTATTATTAGAACAGTTCGCTAATATCTTAAAAGCATCAAGCGCTGTTTTAAGTATAAACATCGCGATATTGAGAGGTGACGACATAATATTTCAAAATTCAGCATTTGTGGAAATAAAGCTGTTGTTCTGAACTTCTAGGCCCACATTAAAAAAAGTTCACAACTTTCTGACGTAAGAACTCGTAGTCGAACCTATGCTCGACGGCTCCAAGCAAGCTAATACAGCATTGTTTGGCTTTATAAGAAAATTTGTTGAACGTAAAACATATCAGTCGGTCAAGTAGCAACCCTAGGAGCCCTAAGAGACACCATTGTCCATAAGTGAATGGAGAAGAAATACGAATGTTCCAGCTAAGAGACCAGACCAGAAGTATTGGCCACTTGTGACTGAAGCACGAATACGAATGGTTCAGGTAAGAAGAACGTTCGAGATGATACAGGTAACAGCATCTTAAACAAAGAATTAAAGAATAAGCAAGCGTCTTCTACAAAGCCAAAAGACTTCAGAGTCAAACTCACGGACAGTCAAAATATTGGAGAACATATGTGTAGAAGGTAAGGCGCTTCGAAAGTGCTGAAGAAAGCGAGTCATGGTAGACAACGTAGACTTCGTTCCTGAGAAAAATGGTTTTATGATTTCCCCGGCAGCATTATACAGGGACGTGGGAGAAGTTTTTGGGGAGATCAGCTTTCGGCCATTGGTTAATAAACAGACTAAGATTTCTGCGATATTTAGGGACTAAAACAGTACTGAAATATTTAACGATCCGAACTAAGAAGAGGACACACAAAGTTGTAAAACTTAAGAAAAAATCAAGGAACTTTAGATCGAATGCAGATAAGAGGCCAAGGTCTCAACTCTTCCAATATAATAAAGACTTAAAAATACGGCTGCCAAGAGAAAATCTGACAATAGTGAATGAGATCTTGCCAAATCTTATCAGACTATGATCCTGAATATTTAAGAAGTGTCTTTAAGTCAATAATTTTACGATATGTTATATAAGAATGGATCTCACCAAATTAGGATGAACTGTAAATATCTAGGAAGACGGAGACAGGAAAAGATACAGAACAGCTACGAAGCAGAAAGGGTTAAAGATGGACCTTGTGATAAGGGAAAGGAGTATTTAAAAGAAAAGTGTTTTGAAATATATAAAAAGTCGAAGCTGGGCAAGCGCTATAGACTTATGACTCAAACCCAACAAAACTGTGGCGTACAAAGAGACATCTTTAACACAGGATGTCCGATATACAGTATATATTCTAACCATCCTAACTTTATGATATACATATATATGAGATACATGAAGACAAGATATTTAGTGACTAAAAATAAAACTTGGGAAGGACAGTACTTGGGAATCTGCTCAATAAATGGAACCAGTTGCAAGAAGAAGAAAGTTTCTGAAGATTCTGAGTCTCAAGAAGGAAAGCTTCGCAAGGTTTAACCTTGCAAGAGCGAAGATTTGACATTACTACAAAATTTAATATACTATAAATAAACCAAACTCAGTACTCCAAGAACCTAAAAGCATGCCATAGTGGAGTTCACAGAAGCTGTGGAGGGAGATATCTGGTTGTGAAAAGCCTTAAAACTAGAAATCCAGTAGAGACACACGCAACTGATACAGCTTTAATCGAGAAATTCAGCACTACCCACACACTAAAGCACCTTAAAGTAGGCAACATACAGGGTAGGCCATTTAAAGTTGACCCATCTGGCAACGCTGTAACTTTTAACAGCGCTGACAAATCGGCTAATGTCATACCGCGTTAGAAGCGTCATTCGAAGACAATTTATACCATGGAACAGTACACTCCAAAAGAACGCGCTGAAATTGTTCAGCTTTATATTCAAAATAACTTTTCAATTATGTTAACTCAACGTGCGTTTCGCAAAAAAAATAAAGTGAAAAGTGCTCCAGTTAAGAACACAATTAAGTCTTTATACGCAAAATTTGTGAACACCGGTAATCTCAGTAATGCCAGTCATGCATCCAGACAACGCACAAGACGTTCTGATGAAAATATCGAAGCTGTACGAGCCAGTATTGAGGAGACTCCATCGACATCGAGTTATCGCCGCTCTCTGGAATTAGACATCTCTCGCACCACTCTCCGACGCATAATTCATAAAGATTTGAAGATGTTTCCATATAAAATTCAAATGGCACAAAAACTAAACCCAGCTGATTATCCGCGACGCCTTAATTTTGGCAAATGGGCCATCGAAATGGCTGAAAACGAACTTGACTTTTGGCGAAAACTCATCATGTCAGACGAGGCACATTTCTCGTTGAATGGAGGCGTAAACAAGCAAAATTGCCGATTTTATGCCACCGAAAATCCTCAATTAATTGAAGAACAGCCTCTTTACGACCAAAAAGTAACAGTTTGGTGCGGTGTTTGCGCGAATATGATCATCGGACCGTATTTTTTCGAAGACGATGATGGAGCCACGACAACAGTCAATGGTGAGCGTTATCGAGCCATGATAACGGATTTTGTGATACCCATTATTCGCGAAAATGACATGGATAACTTCTGGTTTCAACAGGACGGGGCTACATGCCATACAGCTCGACCAACAATCAATTTATTGCGACCATTTTTCCCCGGGCGATTGATATCGAAAAATGGTGATGTTGACTGGCCACCGAGATCACCAGATTTGACGCCACCAGACTTTTATTTGTGGGGTTATTTGAAATCCAAGGTATACGCTAATAAGCCAAAGACCTTAGCTCAACTGAAAGCCAACATTCGACGTGAAACAGCCGCCATATCATCCGAAACATTGGCCAAAGTCATGGAAAATGTCGAAAAAAGAGTGCATTTAGCTGTCAAAGCTAAAGGTGCCCATTTACGCGATCTAATTTTTAAATATTAGCTGAAACAAATCCCCTTGGACCAAAATAAATTATTTTTGAAATGAACAAAAAACATTGTTTTCTTTTGTTCTTTTTTTTTTAGAAACAAATGGGTCAACTTTAAATGGCCTACCCTGTATTTTGTAAACATACTTCATGCATTATTATAAGATTCACCTTCAAAAAAAAACAAAAAAAAAAAAGGAAAGACTAAATGATGAAGTGGCAACCAGGCAAAGAGGCTATCAAAGATGAAAAGGGTTATTTACCCCACGTACAGGCAAGATGAGGAAGTAAAGCTGAGTGGCACTGAAAAAGGAAGCACGAAACTAGCATGCTAAGTGCGTTAGCGTGTAGAAGTAGCGAGCGGCTGTAGAAAGCAAGAAGTTGGAGTACAAGTAAGATGTGTGGTGGGTGTGGCATAAGCTTGCGCCGGCTGTCAATGTACTGTTATGAGCACATTTTGACACAGAAAATATGTTTGCATACATTCGGGCGCAAACAGCATAACGTGCAGTCGAAATCTTACACACTTACAACCATTTACATAAGTATATGCATACATGCAAAACATCACCAAGTGTATGCCAAGTGAAAGTGCCAACCGCAGATTGCCTTTCACTTCCGCATTGCCTACTTTTGTGCGCGCACTTGCAGTTACACATATGTATACCGAAATATTTTTATGGCAGCTAGAAAATTGTCTACGCTACAGCAGTCGCAATTCAACACAGTGAAAATTTTTCTTTGTTTGTGTGGGTTGCAAAAATTTTGGCATTTGCTTAAGGCATGTCAGCGTGGAATTTTGATGACGATGAGTGGGCAGGCAGTCAGGGGAACGGTGCTGAAGATGTAAAACGAGTATTTGTGGTAGTAAGAGCAATAGTATAATGTGCACTGTTTTAGAATATATAGTAGCTTTAAAGAAATGGACGCTTTATGCACGATTTCTTAACATAATTGTGTGCTGGTGTCGGTGTTTTGAAGAGCAATTGTTGTAAAATGTTATAGCAAATAGAAAAATATGTTGCATTATTCTTAATTTCGGTTCTATCAGCTCAAAATTATCCTTTTGATTGCATAGCACACATTTTTAAGCAAAACTGTTAAGTGTGTAGCCTACCCACAGGCGATTTTGTATATAAGAAAGCTTTTCAAAAATTTAAATCGGTAATTTTCTACAATCATTTCTATTCCAACCATAGAATAAAAATTATACAAACCCATACGTTTAGTTAAAAGTATTAAGAATATAGCCTACCCACAGGCGTTTTAAGCCAAAACCTCAAATTATCTATCAAAATACAAATTTGTAGTCATATCAGTTCCAATTACGGCATAAAAATGTCAAAAATCAGCCAAAAAAATATACAGCCTACCCACAGGCGTTTATATGCGAAGAATGATTCTAAATAAATCAAAACCTTAAATTTTCCATTAAAATTTAATTTTTCAGTAATTTCAACTGCAAATATGACATAACAAACTTCATATCACATTACATTAGAAATTATAGCATACCCACAGGCGTTATATCGAAAAAGTCATCTCGTTCTTTCTAAAAACCGTTAAATTTTTAAGAAAAGACGATACATTTAAATACATAAACAAAATATTGAGAAATATTAACTGAAAAATTTTACTACGAAACACTGATTTTTTTTTGATAAAAATTATTATTTGAGAACGCTTTACCAAGGTGATATTTTTTCAATAGTTTACAAGATTATTAATATGTCTCTGAAGTCTTTACAATTATTATTTTTTATTTAAAAATATATTTTTAGCTTGGTAAATATTTATTAATTTATAATATGAGCTCGCAAAAGTATGCTTCAAATTATATTTTCAATGGTTTTGCCAATGAAAAAGTGCTCGCTTATTGCAATGGCTTACCAAAAAGTAAGAAATCATATTTCTATATAAAAAAAATTAATGTTTGTGAAACGGTGAGCCAAAAGGTATGCTTTAAAATTGTAACGACTTTAGTTTTAGACGCGAAAGCACTTTTTAATTATCAGAAACCAATTTGACAGCAGTTAAAGTAACTTTCTAAAAATTTGGCAAAAAATCGCCTAAAGGTATGCTTCGGTTAGCTATAAAAACAGTTATCATGCAAAAATTTATATACATATATTCAAATATTTATGCAATTATTCAAACAAAACTAATTTGAGGAAAGCATAAATTCAATTTTTTCAACATAAACAATTTTTAAGTCCAAAATTACTATATTTCTTTAAAAATCTCCTAAATGTATACTTCATTTTTTTGTTTTTTGCCATTTTTAAAAAACAATGAGCTATGTATTTGTCTTGAATTTTCAATACATCATACCCGACCAGGCCTATTTTTAGCAAACTATATTCACAACGCGCCCATAAGTATGCTTTAACAAAAATTCACTCAAATAAATTACGTTTTAGCAATACTGCTCACCTACCATCACCTTAGTTACCACTCTTACTTAACTTAAAATATTTGCTGTATTAAAACTGCAAATGACTGGCACTTTTTCGAGATAGGACATCTCATAAAGCATAAAAAATGCTGCGCCCAACCCTGATAATATGCAAAACAACAATGCGGGCGCAAAATAGCATTGGCGCACAAGAAAATCAAGTCACAAAAAGCAGCCAGCATAACTTCCTTCATCAGCACAAAATGACAATAAGTTATTTTGTGGTCGAAATATATTTCGAGTGGTTTAACGAATACATCATGAAGCGAACGAAAATATTTTCAGTAAACAAATTTTGCGGTGACATTCCACAGAAATTACTTCCTCAATGTATTTGGCAGGCAGGCAATCGAGGAAGTGTGCGCTCATTTCCCACTTTCGGTTTGTTGAGGGAGGTTATTGTGGCGCTTGAATACTTCGTTGGCATTTTTCATTTTAGAAAAGTGGGTCCGTGGTCTGGGCCCACCGTCTGAGTGCATTAACTGGCTGTCGACCGGCTGGCTATTTCTATATATTAAATTGTAAAATGGCAAGACTTTTCAGCTTGCGGTTTTCATTTGGAAAGTGAGTTGCCACATTTTCTCAACAATTGCGACTAGTCAATGGAGACTAGCAAAAAAAAAAAATTTATAAAAAATGCGGGACTGTGTTGGCAATGTAGATGTTTGTGTGTAAAAAATGTGGCTGGTGTAATGCTGCTGAAGAAATTTTGTACAAGTTAGAGTGGTGGGCTGGTAGCAACAGACAGTGAAGTAAATAGAATGGGTATTTGAAAAGAATATTTTATGTAAAAATAAAGGAAATTTTTTAAAAAAATTTTTCAGTAATATAATTAAATGAGAAGTAGCAAGCTCCAAAAAAATGCTAATATTGTAAAAAAAAAATATTGAGAAAAAAATATTTAGAATAAAAAGAAAGAAAAAATTAAAAATGAATATTACAATTTTTATAAAAAAAAAAACAACAAGAAAAAATTCTAAAATTTTATTTGATAATATAACTGTAAGTATTTAAGTAAAATTGGCCACAATTTTTATATTAAAACATA
The DNA here is from genome assembly GCA_037783105.1 of Bactrocera zonata. Classification (NCBI taxonomy): domain Eukaryota; kingdom Metazoa; phylum Arthropoda; class Insecta; order Diptera; family Tephritidae; genus Bactrocera; species Bactrocera zonata. The sequence continues at coordinate 143,400 of JBAWJQ010006309.1, forward strand.
AATTCAAGAGTTGTTGCCTACCCACAAGCGTTATAATTGAATTAATGAGCCCTTAGTTCTCAACCTGAGTATTTCATGAATACTTTCACTTAAATAAGCAATTTCGAACAGGTTAAGTCAATCTCAAATGTTTGAACAGTTATTTAAATTATTTAAATAAATAAATCTAAAGCATACTTTTAGGTTCAACAATTCTCAAAATGTCATATTTATTTAAGTAAATTTCTGCAACAATAAAATACAGCTGCATTTAGTCACTATCGTACGTTTAAATACAGTTATTAAGATTATTTACATAGATTAAAGCATACTTTCAGGTTCAATAAGTCAACAGTTCCTAAAGAGCTATATTTACTCAAATACCTTTTCACTTAATTAAAATGGACCTAAATTAAATCACTCTCGAACGCTTAACATCGTCAATTGTTTTATCTGTAAATAAGCTAAGCATACTTTTAGGATCAAGATGCCAACAAATTGCAAGTCTGCGCTCATTTAAGCTTGCATAAGTAATTTTCAGAAAAATTAGTCATTTTCGCATGCTTTAACTCGGTTTATAAAATGTTCAAGCATTTTTAAAGCATACTTTTAGGGAATTTAATATTTTCTGTTACAAAAAGCCCAACTTAAAGCACATTTGTCATCCAATCGTCAATGTTGCTGCTTTATATCCACATATTTGCGGGTTGGCAACTTACTTACGTAATTATAACTCATGCGGAAGTATTTATATATGTATATGTACACACACATGCACACACCGAAAGCTTTTTGGGGCTTTCTTCTTCTTTCGTAAATTTCGTATGGCGTTAATTATTTTTTGATGTTAAACATTTGCTCATTGCCGTTACTTAAATGCGCACACAGCAACGTAGCGACAAGCTAATACAGTTACATAAACATAAATGTGTGTGTGTGTGTGTACGCATGTCGCTCGTTGTCTTATGATAACATTATTTACGCTTATATAAATATAGTATATGTATTTCTCACTCATATGTATTCATCATTACTGTAAATGTATTTGTGCGTAATTAGTGCGCCCGAAAGCATGCAGCATATTTTATATAAGCATATCTTTGTCTACCGCTGGCCTACTTATTAACTCATTTTCACTATTAATGCTGTTAAATAAACATATATGCGTTAATACATGCCTACATACACACACGGACACATATATACACTCAATGTAAGTGTGATTTTGTGTGCGACTCACTCATTAATGCGCATTCATTCATCAGTCAGTTGTCCGACGCATTAGTTGTGCGCCGCTGAGGGAATAATAAAACACATTTGCGCCATCACCACCCCACCCCACACTCATACGCACATACAAAACAGAGTAGCGTTGGTTATATGCATTTGCGTGTGTGACACTGCGTATACGCAATTGCCGATCATTTAGTGCGTCCATCAAAATACACTCCACAATAATTAAAGCGACTCCAAGTATGAATGTGTTGGTAATTTCGCCGCCAAATTGTTGCTGTGGTTGTTGTTGGTTGGCAATATGCGGCCATAAAGAGTTCCCATGGGGCAAGTAATGTGTGGCAAGAGTTGGGGTTGCGGTTTTGCGCATGAAGGGGGTGTACAGAAAGTCAAACAAAAGCGTTTTTCATATGTAGCATTTGTTTATACGAAACGAAACTATTTAAATGTGCTTGGGAGCTAGCGTAATGTTTTGAAATACTTTAATATACATAAAGCGCCTAAAAGTATGTAAAATGTAAGTTGGAGAAGCTGTGTGACATAATCTCAAAATAGCATGCAAAGTTTTTTCAACTTTAATTATTTGAAAAAAACGTGATCCATTAGTAAAAATATCATAACTTTAACTTGCGCCTAAAAGTAAGTACTTTAGAGGTGTCCAAGCCATAAAGCCTGAAAAATATTGTAAATAAACCCTGAAAAAAGTTTAAAAATTTGCTTTGTTGCACAAAACTTGCAGACGTAAAATTTCATGAATAAAATCAGTTCACGAAAAAGTTTTGGCGCCCGCAGGTATGCTAAAGATTGTCATTATAAAAAAGCAAAATACATTTTTTTAAATAAAATATGTCATTTTGTGATTGTCAGTCACAGTTAAGATAGTTTAGAAAAGCAATTCCAAATTCTGAGCTATAACGCGCCTAAAACTATACATTATAAATATGTAGAATATATTTTTTAAATACACAAATGATATATTTAGTGAGTGACGCTCATTAATAACACACTTCAGTAAAGCAGTTCCAGACGTTAAACATACACGAGCCTAAAAGTATGCTTTAGATATTGTAAATCGTTGCCCAGTGGTGCAAATGCAACCGAAATAATTATATCACGCAGTTTAAAGGCCATAAAACTGGATATAAATTAAGATAAATTTTGATTATATAATTATATAAGCCATAAAATTAAATTTTAAAAGCCATAAAGTCAAATTTCTAATTTCCATATCTACGCAGTTTTATGGTTATTAAACATTTGAACTTCTGAAAGTGTGTAGAGATTTAACTTAATTTATGTAAAATATTTAACTATTTATATTTTTAAAAAAATAAGAAGAATGACGCCTAAAGGTATGCAAAAAAAAGAAAAAAAAACCCGGCTTGAATTACTATATTTGAATTTCTATATTTTCTTGGTAAACCAAACAAACTGTACTTCGAGATATTTTCTTCGTAATAAAACAATTCACTTTTCAAAGTGCTTGGTAAGCTAAAAAAGTCATGTATGCATACTTCACCTAACCTAAAAGTCGGTTAATGCACTTCAACTCCTCAAATACACAACCAGAGATACTAACTTCCCGCAGAGTACTTCAAAAACTTTAACTTTTTAGTTGAAAAAAACATTCGAAGGCGAAATGTAGCGCATTGAAGTTAACATAAAGTGCAACGCCTACATGTAGGCAATGATAAAGCACAGCAGCCGGCAGCTACTATTATCACGAATGACATATGTAGGTGAAATATGGCAATTTTTATGCAAGCCTATATATTTATAGCATCCGTGTTGCAAGGCTGCGGTTGTGTGTGCTTTAATGTTTTACAGATTTTGCATGCATAGGAAAAATGTGTGCTTCAACGCCCATTTTACTCGAGCCGCCCCTCAGCATGTCTGCTCTTCATATTGCCTGCACCGATTTCCCATTGCCTTTATTTCACTTCATTCGATCGCTTACGCGTATCCTTCCGTCTAACTGTCACTCGCAGGATGCCCGTGCGCTGAAAGCTGATACTATTGAAGCATACATCTAGGCAAATACATGTGTGTAAGTCAAACATAGTACATTGCAACAAAGCCATGCAAATACTAACACACTTCCCGTAGATGCGCTTTGTTTACACCCGCCAGCATCCCGCGCACCACCCTCACCTTATTGCTCATCTCAATATAATGCATTGCCTACATCGAGGCGCAATGACTTGTACGCCATTCATTGTGTCTATTTAAATAGAACAAGTCATGATAAACACGAAGCAAATATTCTACATACAATGTAACTACTTATATATATGCCCGTTAAGCGAACGGCGTGTTGAAAATATGAATACGTCGGCAACTGTTGCATATGCATAGGCGTTGAGTGTTGGTATGTAGTGTGAATGTATGAAGCGACTGCATATATTTGCATATGTATTTATGCGGGTGGAAAATTGAAATTTCGACGTGATAGCGATATGAAAAAATATACGGGTACCCGGTAATCGGTTTTATAAAAATTTAATACAGTTTTTATAAAATTATATGCTTTGTTATGCTTTACATTTTCAAAATACTTTACACATAATTACGAACACTAAGTAATAAATAAATTCCGACTAGTGAATATTTTATTTAAAAAATTAATCTTTATTTATTGATAAAATTAATTTGCACTAAAAACACGCACATTGAGATTTCGTCCCGATAGTGATGTGTATAAATATATGGTTATATGAAATGGATACCCGGTAATCGGTTTCATTTCATATAGGCATAATATTTCAAAACGAATACCAGGTAACCGGTAATAATAAATGATATGAATATTTATGTATTGTTAATCTTTAAACGAATTAAACATGTTTAAAATTTTTGTGGGTAAAAAGTAACCGGTTTTTGCTAAGTCAGTTTTCATAATTTTTTTTTTTCCAATTTAAAAAATAAATGGAACATTTTTTATTAAAAACAGTTGCAATTTTACTTCGCAAATCGAAAATGATAAAAAAATTATTACAGTACAAAGTACGAATATAGTATCCGGTTTTGGATATTATATGACTTAAAAAATATTAAATGCTTTTCTAGCGAATACTTAGTATCCGGTCCTTATATTGTATTATATGATGGACACTAAGTAACCGGTTATTATTTTATGTGTCCAGAATTACAGAAATTCGTTTTGCAGAAGTAATATTAAAAAACGTTATATGGTTACCCGGTAACCGTTTTCGAGATTGAAATAATATTAAAAAACGTTAAATTGTTATCTGGAAACCAGTTTCAGGTATTGAAGTAATACTAAAAAACGTTAAATGGTTACCCGGTAACCGGTTTTATATATGAAACAAATTTTTTTATTTATAAACATAAATATTTTAAATTCAAAATTTTTTTTTATCTTTCATTAGTTTCAAAAGAAATCGATAACACTATTCGTTACTTTTGACACTAACGATAGCGGCAATTTTAACCGCAGCAAATCATGTCAAACCGTAACAGTTTGCCAATCGGCTTTTATGCAAGCATAAGCACCGTAACAAATAACGGAAAAATGTAAAAATAAATAAATAAATAAATAAATGAAAAAGTATACCAACAACAATGGCCTTAAATAATAAATTCGCTTTTCAGCAGCGGAAATGCACGGGCGGAAGCGCGAGAAATGCGTGATAAAGTTGCTCCACGAACGGAGCGATGCATTCCAAAATTTTATTCCAGAAAAAAATTTTAAAATATATACTTCTTCAACATAAAATATAAAAAAACATTAGTATTGCAAACCTTTCAAAAAAATATATATTTTTGAAAACAATATTTTTTTCAAATTAAAATATTTTTATTAAAAATTTAGGAATAAAAAATTCTCAAAAAATCCTTACTTTTACCTCGATTGCGGTAGCTTTTAAAAATTGATCATTACATGGCATCTGCGCTCAAAAGTATGCAACACCATTGCATTGATTTATTACCACACTATAATTTTTATTTTTATTTGCTTGCGTTCACGTGCAGATTGGTTATGGAAATGAATTTATTAACAGCCTATAAGTATGCAAGCGGAAAGTGGAATTCGTTAACAGCTTAAAAGTATGCAAACTGTAAGTGGATTTTTGTTTCAATAGTCAGCCAGCGCGCCAAAGTTTTATGGAATTTTTGAGCAGCAACTCATGAAACAATTAAATTTGAATATAAATAGCGTATTTGTTTGCAATTGGAAAGTTTCTTGTTAACTTTGTTCAATCTAAAAGTATGCAATAAACTCGGTATGCGAAGTAACATTAAAGTAGTTGCATAGTTTTAGACGTGGAATGTGGATTATAAGAGATATTTGTGGTGTTGTGATAAATTTTAAAGATTAATGAGTATTAAAATGGAATTTCATAAGCCAAAGATTTGAAAGATTCGATAGGGGTTCGAACATCACTGGAATCACTCCATTTACAACCCTGATGCCTTTAAAAGACTGCAGACCATGACTCTACATATATTCTCACCTCAACCGAAAAATAATACCAAAACAAATGGTAATTAGACCCAGCTTTCCAGGATGGCAAATGTTACCTCCAAAATACTTAAAAACCTAAATCAGAACTTATATTCGCCGGGTTTGAACCCTGAGAGTGACTTTGACCTCCATTGCAGTAGTGATCGCTTAGCTACCTTTTCTCTAAAAAAAAAAACTTGCTAGCCGCCAATCTAACCTATTACCTGACTCGTCATACTATCGAGTCCAGAAATCCATTAGACGCACTAACCCAAGGTTATAAACTGAGCATGTAAAACAATCAAAGTCTTAGTTAAAAACTACTCACCCCTGGATTTGGACCCACGAGGACCCCGTATTAATCACGCGTGCATTTCACTTAACTGCGAATGTTTGGCAAACATTGATAACGGAACCGATACTTCATAAATTGAAGTAGTATGCACTTTTTTCGTTCATTGACAACATTCAAGTGGTACTTCTCCACTGATTTATAAATGAATTTATATACAAGATCTAGGAATAAACGCTCAAGTTCACCAGAGTGGACTTAAATTTTACTGCCTGTCATCTTTTGTGTTATTTGTGCATTTTTCATTCGCTTAATCAGTAGAAATATATACTTCTCAACACGTTTAAAAAATTCATCAAATATTTTATAAAAGTTCTTGAGGATGTTAGTCTACAACATCTTCCCCATGAAAATATGTAAGTGACACAAGGGTCAAATTCCCAGCTTTGGTATATATCAGAAAATATTCATGGGATGAATACTGCAGGGTGTACCACAAGTTCTAAAGATTCTGAGGACCCTTCTCTTTAGCTGAATAGGTGCGACAAGAAAAAGTTCTGAAACACATAGCAAAGAGTTCTAGCTTTGGTATACTGTATGAGAAGACATTTTTGAAATAAAAAGTGCGGCGAGTACTAGAGTGATTTAAAGCTCTGAGGACATAAGCCGAAGTGACCATTCATCATCGTCACGAAAGCAATCACAATAATAAATATGCCAGCCAAGTGCATAGATTCCGTCAATTATTTCAGCAAATAATATAGCACATAAAAAACTGAAATCTCCTTAAAATGCCCGCATCAATAACAGTACAACTTAAACGCAAAACACGCCAATATTTCATGCTCATGTTGCAAGCAATTTGTGTGGCAATAAATAGTGATGTTACAACAGCAACAGCAAAAACAATGCAAACACAATAATAATAAAAGTGAAAATACATAGTAACAACAACAAAGCGCATGCTTTACAGCAACATTGTAAACGCTGGCAAACTAAAGCTGTTTTGGGCAACAATGTTGCGCCTGAAAATATGCAGTAAAACATCAAAGAATGTGAAAAGGACAATTGGCAAGATGCCCAGCTAACTAATAACAAATCCGTAGTTTTGGAAAGCAGGTGAAAATGAAGAGAAAGAGAAGGAAAATAAAGGTGAGTAAGGGCAAAGAGAGAAAAAGAGGAAAATATGGTACTGTAAAGGCAGCATTTGAGGGGACGAAGTACTTGTAAGGGAAGTTATCACATAAAAAATATGAGAGAGCAATGCAAATGCAGCTAAAATAAAAATTTAGCATTAGAAACCAGCAAGCGAAGCCAAGAAAATTAAAAACATACGAGCATGTAGTTGACCTTCACTTGACTTATTATATTTTTTTTAAGCAAAAGATTTTGCACCCAAATATTTTTTATACACCAAATATTTGCCAAAAAAAAATATATGCACTTGCCAACAATATTACAAAAACAAAAAAATTTCATTAAAAAAAAATGGCAACAACTGAAATATGCACTCAGCCAGTTTTCCGTTGCAGCATTTTAGGCGAACTGACCGCTGAAAAGTAAAATTGTGGCAAAAAAACACACCAACAGTTAACTGCATAACGGTATTTCGCAACAAAATTATGGCCAAACATATTGCAACATTCTTGTAAGGTAATAAAATACAAGTTTAGTACCGTTAAAGAAAAAACTGCGCATAAAATGCCGCACAAATGCCACAGCGGAAGAATTCGTAAGAGGCACAGGGTAGCCAAGTTCGTACGAAAACCGAGGCAAATCGCAAACTGACAATAAAATTTTAATGGCAATAAAAATTTGGCAACACATGCTTAAAAGCTGGAAAATTGGAAACTAGAAGCGTTTAGTTTTACTTGCTGGGGGTAAGGGGATAAAGATTTGATGGTAATACCAAATCAGCAACTATTGTTGCCAAAACAAAATTTGCTTTTGAAGAGCAGATACTGAATATTAGCTTTAGCCACTTTTAAAACTAGCCACTACAGTAAAATACCGTTACATGAGAACTAGGTGAGGCTTCGAACCAATTCTTCATATGTTAGACTCAACATCGCCGTATGTTTGATCGTCGCGCGAAAGGTAGCAATAGATCTCACTTGAACAGATGTCAATGTTGATCCTTTGTAATACCCAAAAACTCCTAAAAAATGCATCACCAGATCCTCAACGATCGGCGAGGCTTTGAGCTTATCACAAATTGGCAAAGACGATTAATATAAACCTCAGTCACTTCGCTAGCTTCGCTGGGTTCGATAGAGGTGTGTCAAAACATCATTCCACCACGCCTTCCTCTATTCAACTTTGTCCGTCCGTATCGTCCGACAAAATATTTAGCCAAACTGCGTGTGAGCGCTTTGGACTGGACTCTACAAATGCGATGTGATTAACTTTGCTAAAAGTACATAAGTCGGTCAGAGGACTTCTTGAGGTTTACTCTGGACCCGAAGATGATCGCATCCGCACAAGTTGTGTTTGTTAACCCTCTCACGGGAGGTCCGGCGTTAGAGCGCAAGAGCACATCCGCTACCAATCAGATGAAGTTGGATCCCTAGCAAGCTCATGGGCTTTGCAGTTTTCGGAGATTCTGAAGAATACTTGATGCTATTGCTAATAAATTGCTAATAAGATAATGTGCTCTTTGATTAGCTTTCAGCGCACAATCCACGAATTCAAAGCCAGAATATCCGTTACGCTATCGAAATGAATGTACACCTCACTGAAGGAAGCTGCACTTCTAAGCAGTACTTCTAGTGCGACATTAATGGCAGTCACCTACACTTGAAGGACACCACATTGGTTCGGAGTTGATGGAAATAGACGGAGCCTTACTGCTTTCATAAAAAGAGAGGAGCCAACTCTTAGATGAAAAAATGAGACCAGCCTGAGAACAAACTCCACTCGATGCTAAGTGTGAATGTTTGACTTCAATATAATAGTTATGAAGAAAAAACTATTTGATCGGTGTCTATCTGGATTATAAGATCTACAAAAAACCATGAGTTCAAACTCGTCGAATCTCAAATGAAATGACGTCGACTACAAATGATTAATATAATCGCTTCAGTGTCATGGTGATGCGAATAGACTGGAATCTACCGTCTTTACAACAACTTTATATGGCTTCAAGAGCTCGAGAGTGAGCTCCCAACAGCTTTGTTTGTTTAGTTATCTGTCCACAATTCCTAGACGAAGCATTTTCCTTGAAAAGCTTACTGTTTTGGGTACTTTCTTTCGGAAGGAGATCGTTAGTATACACTGAAAGTTACTAATTTAGGAAATTGGATACCAGAAGTGATGTTTGGATGACTTCTTTACAGGAAATATGAAATTCAGAGGCCAACAATATAGCTTCAATGGAATGGGATTTCCCTTTTATCCCAATGGAATGGGATTTTTCTCATATCCTCATATACTATACCATTCCCATTCCATAACGATTTAGTCTTGTCGCGCTGAGGCCTGAGATGTTCTATGAGATCTCAGTACCTCTTTAAGAATAAAGAAACTTATATCATTTCTAGCTACGAGCTGTGGAAAGAGCTTTTTTCTAATCACTCACTTTCAATAACGTTCCAAATCACTTATAACCGCTCACATTACGCAAAAAGAATGTTCCGAAACTCAAATCCTGCCGAGCCAACCACACTTTACTCGCTCATTAGGATTCATTAAGCATGACGAGTGGATGACTTAATTGATTATTTCATTCCTCAAATATTTGGCGAGGCATGTTTGGTAATGAAATTTACTTATTAAAAAAAAAAGGCTTAACTATGTCGGAGCAATTGAAAAATGCGTAAACTTCGTAACGTAAAAAGTATTGAGCACAATTGGGGTTGCGCTTGCTGCGTTCGCTGATGCGCTGACAGTTTTATTGGGGTTAAATTATTCGGCGATGAATTAATATGCGCAGAACGTACGAATTTTTGACTCTAAGAACGTGAAATGTGACAGGACTAAAGGGTGCTTGGGGATGAGGTGAAGTGAGACCCGGTAACTCAGCTTATTGCGGCTAAAATTATGCTTGATGAAATGCAATTAATTCGAAACCGTGTGGACTTCCAATTAGTGAAGGAACAAAATTAGAGCTCAACCAGTATCACACAAGGTCACACCAACAAGTTGCCGGCTAGAACCAAAGAGACACGAGTCCAAGCGCATATTATAATTGGGAAAAAAGCTAACTTCATTCCACTCGAAGCACATAAAAAAGCCTTTGATTAGATCGAGGATCTTTCGGAACCAGTATGCATCAAACAACACGTTCCGAAAAGTTCGCGCAGAGCTCCGACAACTCAGATTATTGTTTCTATTCCATATTGCAAGTTTTAGCTGGAGCTCTAGTTTTCATATTTTAGTAAAACAGATTTTTTACTGGACGCAGAAACCTAAAGTAACATTCAGGGTAAATTTTTTACAAAATTATACTGAAAAGGAGAGCTAAAGCTCTACACTCCTTACTATTACAATAAGCAGGATCCTTAGATATTATTCATGCTCGCGTAGAGCTCCAACAAATGAGATTCTCGTTTCCATTCTATTCCACTTCCGTGCTCAACCAAGAAGCCTTAAGCTCCAGCAATTCAAGAGCTGTAGGTTCTAAGTAAAGTACCTTTTATTCAGCCGACGCCCTTAACCTTAAAATCTTATTGGACCAACCGTTTGAAGAATACCAGCAAGTCAACGACAACAAAAAGAGAGGGTAACTGCAACAAGGAACTGGGAGACCTGTATACTATATGCTAGAAACCATCAAGAAGTCAACAACGAGCAACCGGACTTTTCAGTGATGGACTTTCTTACAACAATTTTTGAATGTCCTTACATTGAACGCTTTAGACAAAGAGTAGCTTTTAACTTGACTATCCTTAAAAACAAAATCTAAAATACAAGAGAGGGATATGTAGCAAACACCAGTAAGGTTGTAAGCAGTCCAAAAAAGTAATTTGAAGCAATGTTTTCACGGAAATTAGTTCTAGGAATCCTTTAAGCGGCCAAGAACTACTAACTCATCAGAACTTCCAAATTTAAAGGAAAAGGTTTTCCTGTACTCCTTGGACCCACAAATAAGTTCTGGAAGCTATTACTACATAGTCACACACCAATTTGAAGGACTATTAAAGAACAATTTATAGGACGCTAGCCTTGGAAGATCCAGTGATCTATCAACGCTTTTTCACTTCAAAATTTTTCGCACATTTTCCCCGAACGTACGGAAGTAGACGCGCTAATATGTTTTCGGAGGCCACTGCTTGAGTTCAACAGCGTGTAGGCGATGCTGAACGTGCGTATGAGCTAGTGACGAGGATTAAAGCATCCTTGGCAGCTGTCGCAAGAGCCACTCTACACACACATATACATAAGCACAACAAACGTGCATGCCAAATTAATGACCAAAATAATAAATGAAGCAACGCCTATGAGTGGCACAGTATAAAAAACAAGCACTCATTCACAGCCAGGCACACAAATATTCGGCAAGTGAGGCAAGCCAAACTAAGAATGCCAAAATTCACCACAGCAAACTGTATACCAAACTCTCAAAACATTCTTTTTCATTTCGCTCTATTAATTTCAACGGCTGAGTGTCGCCACTGGGATAATCTTTCGTGACGCACACACTTTTTTGTTCTTAATTTCTCAATGTCCTGTCGCCTGTGAGCCTTGCCACGGCTCATACACACATTTGAATTATTCCCAAAAGCGTATTTAATTTTCATTCTACGTGACAGCATACAAGCTGCCCTCACCCGTGATATGTTAAGCCGAAAAATGTGTCTAGTCTACTTTTAGGCACATAATTTACAATATTCAAATGAGTGAGATTTGAAAATAGAGGATAAGAATTCAGCACTCACCTTTTCACGTAGCATATCACGTATGCGGCCAGCTTGATTTTTAGAGCGATGCAGCTCGAGTTGAAGTTCCAGACAGCGTTCTTGCCAGTTAATCTGAAAAGCGAGAATTTAAAGAACACATGAAATACAATGAAAATTGCTTTAAAAATCACATAAAGGAGAAATCTTAAATTTTAGTTAGCGTCGGACACAATATAATCAAGCTTCGAAATGTATTATGTACCTCCACTAAGTGATTCCATTAAGTTGAGGCTATGAAAATCTTCAGGAAACAATTCTGCAAAAGACTACCCGACTTTTAAGCACTAAGAACTCTGTGATCTCTGTGATCTCTATGATCTCAGCAAGAACCATCCAAAATTCCTACAATTTTTTATCTATAAGGACGCACAAAAACTTCAGTCTACAGAAACAAGATCAGTGACGAAAGACTTTCCGCTTCGTGAACTGCGCAGTCACACAAACAAATGTTGAAAAAACTTGTTCCATTGTACCTGAGAACATTCTAAGACTAGACTATCTTGGAAGCAGTCATTACTAAGCCGATTTCTTTAAATGGAGACCGGGTGATTGGCTTTCCTTGTCGCCGCTTGTGCTTCTCAGACCAAAAAATAAAAATATAAAAAAACAAGATCTATTGGCTGAGCGCTAGAGCTCCAGAGCTTATCAGTACCAAATATAGAAAAGGAAAAGGTGGGGCGTCCTTGCCAAGAACACTTTAAGCTTTTAAAACCGCGCTATTTCCTTAACATTTTAGCCACAAGAACATTTTAAGTCTAGACTGTCTTGTAACCAGTCATTACTAAGCCGATTTGTTTAAATGGAGACCGGGTGATTGGCTTTCCTTGTCGCCGCTGGAGCTTCTCAGACCAAAAAATAAAAATATATAAAAAGAAGATCAATTGGCTGAGCGCTAGAGCTCCTGAGCTTATCAGTTCCAAATATAGAAAAGGAAAATGTGGTAGGGCGTCCTTGCCAAGAACACTTTAAGCTTTTGAAACCGCGCTATTTCCCTAACTTTTTAGCCACAAGAATAATCGAACCAATACACCTGAAGAACAATGATCAGTCCTACCCTCTTGCAGTGTATCTCTTTTTTTATGAGTTCGGATGTTTCATTCTTAAACTAAAGATCATTCTTGTGTATAGGACGGATAAAAACTAAGGCTATCTCTAGTTTAAAGTAGACATATGCCGCTCGAGGTAAAAAAACTAAGAATGTCTCTAGTTTATAAATTATCTTTCCTGGCAGACCGGAAAAAGAAGATGTTGAAACCGAAAAAGAAAAATATTTATTCCTTCTATAGTCTATAGTCAAGATATGATTTCCAGGTAGAAAGCTATTGAAGTCAAGGACGGAAAAAAGTCAGGTTTCTCTAGTCCTGATTCTATAGTTTTCTCTAGTCTGAAGGTGAATATTCAAACAGGAAGTGGGAAGCTCATGAAATCAAGAACAGAAAAAAGTATGATTTTCCTAGCCCTTATTCTATAGTTATCTCTAGACTAAAGGTGAATATTCAGACAGTAGGGGGGAACTGATGAGGTCAAGAATGGAAAAACGCTTACTCCAGTCCTTATTCTTCAGAAGTCTTTAGCCTAAAGATGGGTTTCCGTGCAAAACAGGAGAAGCGGATGAAGTCAAAGACGGAAAAAGTAAGGTTTCCTTAGACTTTATTCTGTAGATGTCTTTCAGAGCTATATTAGGGAAGGTGATGCAGTCAAAAACCCTAAAGTGTAGTTTTTCAACCGTGGAAAGTTTGTTTATTCACAAATCTATATATGTCTGCCTGGCTAAGCTATGCCAAGCAGTAAAAATAAAAGTATTCCTTAGGTTAAAAACTCACCTCTGGCACGGGTTGCGCGTAGTTGTTCACCTGATGCACGTCCAAATGTTCGGTGATGGTAGAGAAATGCGGCCAAGGCGCATCAGTATCTAATGCGGCTAAACCCGGATTAATCGCCGCACCGGCAGCTGACTGCGCCGCGCCCGAATCTGATTTTTCAGATGCATCGCTGCCGGTGGCTGATACAGGTTTCTTAGCCATAGCACCACTACCGCCACCACCAGCACTCTGTAGCGATGCCGCGTTTGGCTTTGCCGGTATAGGCGGTGGACGCTGCACACGACGCGGCATTAAACGCGGACTATTTGGAGTCGATTGCGAGACGGCATTGCCACTCGCGCCTGATGTGGCTGCAGAGATGCGAATTGCGGCAATATTTTCACAGTGCGGACGCGTTAAGGGCATGTTACCGCTAAAGGATGTGGCGCGTTTGGTGAGCAAAGGCGATGAGTTCAACGACTGTGAGGCATACATGGGTGGCAATGACATTTGCTGTTGCTGCGCCCCGCAGTACAGTTGCTGCTGTTGTGCGTTTTGTTGCTGCGCATAGTAGTGCGCCGATTGCATGTGATGCAAGTGATGGTGATGGTGCGCTTGCGTCGCCGCCGCCGCCGGAAAGGTATGCATATACGCGTTGCCATCTTGCGCGCGCATATAATACGCATGCGCATGGTTGCTGAAGTACTGATGGTGAAAGGCAAACGGCTGTTGACCAGCGCTGGCAGTGGATGGCGTGGCGCGGCCAGAATTCGCTGGCGAAGGCGATGATGACGAGGCAGAGCGGCGACGCACTTGTAACACTTGTTGCTGTTGTAGATTGGTGAGCGAATCGAAGATTTGCGATAAGCGCCCCGAAGGCACTTCGTCAGACATTTGTGGGCGCGTCGCTGGTGATCAAAACGGAGTGCGTCCTTAGAGTATTCGAGGTGTAAGCGCTTGGTTAAATGTTTTGCGCGCGCAAGGAAAGCATAGCGTAACTGTAAAGAGAGGGAGAGAGAGAGAAAGAGAGACGTATAAACAAAAGTGATTACAGCATACCAGAAATAAAATCCATAATACCACACATATAATTATTCTTCAATAAAAAAATGTAATTTAGAGTTGCCACACTTTTGAAAGTTTTTTAATTATTTTTGTATAAAAAACGGCGACAAATAAGATAAATATAATAAATTTAAAGAGACATTTTTTAAAACATTTTTAAAAATAATTTAAAAATAATTAAATAAGGTTGCCACCTTTATAGAAAATGTATTAAAGTTTCTCATATATTTTAAGCAAGTCACATAACTTTATTTTATAACAGATGGTTTCTCAAACTACAAAAAATTTTACGTTAGAGTTACCATCATTACCAAATTAAAAAATGAAAACAATAAAAAAATTAGATCTAACAAGGGAATTTATGTTATAAAAACCGTTTTTCAAATTACAACAAAAAGTAAAAAAAGGTATGCTGAAATTTTTGGTATAGAGTTGCCACCACTATTAAAAAATTAAAGACCATAAAAAATTTCAGAATTAATAAAAAAAAACTTTATTTTGTGAAACACGATTTCTCGAATTCTTGAATTACAAAGAGTATTCTGAAAATTTTATAGTAGTGTTGCCACCATTAAAAAATTTTAAAATAGTACAAATTTTCAGTATTAATAAAAAAAACTGTTTTATGAAAGACGCTTTCTCAAATTACAAAAGGTATTTTTCAAATTTTAGGATAGAGTTGCCACCATTTAAAAATTAAAAAAAATATTAAAAATTTCAAAATTAATAAAAAAGAGTTTATTTTGTGAAAAACGGGTGGGACAGACGACCAATACCGAAATTTTTCGGAACTTTTTTATGCTCAATAGAAAACAAAGTTAATATCACAAAATTATGAAAAATGTTCCAATAGTTTCCTTTTTCTTTATACGCAAGTATATTTGAAAAATTGCAACAGAAAAATGTTGCCCTGAGGCACTTGAATACCTCTATACACTTGCTAACACTTTCTTCATAGAGTACCCTTCGCCATGAAAGTTTTAATGTAACACATATTGACAGTCACCAATAATTTCCTGTACACGTTACATGCCACATTATCGGAAATTTCAAAAAACACTGACAGCTATTGAAATACGGGACAATCGAATATGTAAAACGGGAAGACACCCTTTTCATAATCAATACGATTGTCAAGCCTGTTGACAGTGTATTCAGCTTGTCATTGAGGTAGGCAACGGAAATTACATGAAATGCGTCATCAATGTGGCCACGAATGTAAGAACAATAAAGTGCAATTCTATTTATAGGCGCGAATTCGCAATGAATCAAGGAGTAGTTTGCTTCTGCAATGAAAATCTTTTGGAGCGCATGGAAGAACAGTGACGTACTTTTGCGCGATTACAATGCTCATTTTGCATGCAACACATATGACTTCCTTCTGCGCAGACGCGAGTGACGCTGTTTCAGAGAACGGAAGACATACGTACGCGTCAAGAATTCTAAATAACCGGTACGTGGGAGCTTAAAGTGTAAGTATATTCGTGAAGTTCGTATAATGATCACATATAAAGAAGATTTCAAAATATGAAGCCCTAAAAAATTCCGGTTTTGCTTCTAATACTAGAGTTCCAAAAGCCTATAACAAACTCACGTCTGGTTCTATATCTCTGGCAAGCCAAATAAAAGGTTAAAGATCACGAAAAGTAAGCGTTTGAAGATACGCTGTTAATATTGCGAGCTTGTTTGACTCCGTCAAGCTCCAAAAGATTCACAAAATATCAAAATCACAACGAGTTTTTAGTCTCAGGAGCTTTCAAATGTTTCGGAGCTCCTAAAAAAAAATAAGCGTGTATCTATGTATGGTTTTCTGAGCTTTACAAAGCTTTCAGAGACCACCCAGTATCTATGGATGGTTTTCATGAGCTTTACGGAGCTTTCAGGAGCTTTTATGGTTTTCAGACACTAAATGATCTGCGAAACTTGTATTTTTGTCTGGTATTTACAAGTTTTACAGAGCTTTTAGCAACAAACCTTCATATGTGTGTGGTTTTTATAAGCCTCACAGAGTTTTTAAAAGCTTTTGAGGTACTCAAATAGTAACGATCTACGAAACTCCTAACAAAGTGTGGTTTGCAATATTTGTATAGAGCTTTCATAAGCTTTCGAAATACTAGTCAACTCATCTTACTTTAAAAGAGATGCAAACCCGCGCGAAGTGACTAAAGTAAGAGAAATGAACAGCGCAGAGTCAACTTGGAAATCACAAAGTCTCCTTTCAGACTCTACATTTCATAGCAAACATCCTTCGAATTTTTCACCATCAGCGGTTGTTGTGGACGAACAGATTTAAAAACTGAAGAAAATAAACACAGATCGTAACCTATTTCTGTCTTAAACATACCAGGTCGAATGTAAAAAAAAAATTAAAAGAACTACCTAATTTTTCGTGTTTATGGTTTGTATTAAGAGCCTTAGACTACGAGCCTGAGACTACTAAATATTAATATATGGTCTTTCAGAACAGTTAAGAGTGGATCGAATCAGTTATTCAAGGCAGTGTATCTACATTTGTCGTCAACTTTTGTCTCTCTCATACACTCCCTTTCTCTCTATTGATTATTCAGTAGTCCGTTGGTTTTCTCACTCACAGAGTCATAAACAAAACAGTATTGGCATTTTCCACTATTCCATTTATAGTTTACCGTTAGCTTTATATTAATTTTCGACAATTTCTGCTGCTGTTGCAAAAAGTCACTGCACTAATTTGCCTCTCCGTGATTTCGTAGTCAAACTTTGGCTATTGTATAATCAGATATTCAGCCTGCAATATATTAAGGAACACATACACATACAGAGGAAGCTCTTATTAAATATTTCTGTGCAAGTCAAAGGCATTCCATTTAAGACTTTATTAGGTGATGCAGAGCCAAAGGCGAAACTGTGAAACAGGGTGCACGATATGCACGAGAACTATTACTATAAAAGCGAATTGTGAATATTGACTTATATGTACATACATACATACATAAATATGTTTATGTTCGTATATGTATATACATAAACATGTGTGAACATTTGTGTCCATATTTAATATTATTTTTATTAAAAATATTAAAATGCGCGCAGAAAATTTTCCACCAAACAAACTTAGAACTGGAAATAAGAGCTCTGAGGCCCAAAGGCTCCCTTAATGGAAATGTTGCATGTAACCAGGAACTTCCTTTTTTATTTTATTCTGAAATGAAATATTCTTTAAATAATTTAATTTAACTTTCGTAATATATCCAATCCCGAAATATCCCGAAATTTTCAGTAAACCAAAATGATTTTTTCACATTAAATTTTTCATCTAATAAAAAAAATATAACGCCAATCAATAGCAAAATATTCGGGATCCCGAATCGACAAAATTCTTACTTTAATATATTTCAACTGAACTCATGAAATTTCAAAATTTCTGTCTCATTTACTATAAAATTAAATAATTTCCATAACATAAAACCAATCCCGAAAAATCCCGAAAAATTTTAGTCAGCCAAAATTGTTTTTAATTTATTTCTATCTAGTTAAAATACAGTCCCGAAAATTTTCGGGATCCCGAAACTTAAAAAAGAATTTCAGAATTTATTATAAGCATATATAAATTCTTTCGTGATCTCTGGTTGGATTTAAATTTTTAATCCCGAATAAAAAGCATTCTTCATTACGCTATATGCTAGCATGTACTTGTTGCTCAGCGGTATCAAAGCATTTTGCTACTATATATTGCCAGCTAGCACTGGCTCTCCATGTATATCATACACTTCTTTAAGCAAGTTTCAGCTACTTTTTATGCTGCTGCTTCTTCTTCTGCATGCACCCACATACGTTTGTAAAATATGCGCGCTCATGTGTCGCGCATTTTAATTTAAGCTGCAGCAGCTACACGCTGCGCGCACTGCAGGTGGACGCCACTACTGCCGCACAAATGTGGCAAGCGCAGCAAATAGTCAATAACAACAACAACACCAACAATAATAATATTCGAAAATTATTTAAACAAAGCGAGTCGTGGCGCGCGTTTTAATGGTCCGCCGAGTGTGTTACATAGTGTTTTATGTCACATAACTATGGAAAAATATAATATATGTATGTGTTTGTGTTGGTGTGCAAATTTAAATGTAAATGCATGTAAGCGTGTATGCATGCCACAAAGTGCGTGCCACATTACTATTTTATTAATATGTTGCATTGCTGCTTGCATGTAAATATCCGCCTGCATGTGCAAGTGTGTGTGTGCTTGTGACTTACGTGACAGCGCCGCGCGCTATGGCATTTATATGCTCTTTGCCTTTGGATACGAAATGGCAAGCAACGCGTCTTTTCAAGTACCCTCCTCTCTCTCCTTCCGTACACCTAGCGACAACCAACCCAACCCAAGAGTGCGAAGCTAAATATGGCAACGCGAAGAAAATCGTGTATTGAAGTAAGTTTAAATTGATTTAACCTCGCGCTATTTACAAATATACATACATACCGATATGCTATGCAAATGAATGCAGCGAGAAAGTGTCGCGTAATACCAAATTAAAGCTTAAATGTGGCACTAAAGTCACATTAAGTATGAAACTATAGGATACAAGTCTCGTATGGCCCGTACTAGTGAGCATTAAAGAGCTTTGGAAGCCAAGTTTTACTAAACTTTCTGAAGCTGCTAGAGGCTCTTAGTAGTAAAATATCTACGAAAATTCTATCTGCGTGTGGTTCTAATGAGCTTTACAGAGCTTTCGCGAAGCAAGCTGTGTCGTTGGGTGATTTTCATGAGCTTCAGAGAGCTTTCGCGTGCTTTTGAGGTTCTTAAGCATTAAAAGATCCTTGATAAGTGGTTTTGTGAGCTTCACAGAGCTTTCACGAACCAACGTGTAGAAAAATATCTACGAAATCTGTAACTATGTGGAGTTTAAATTAGCTTTACAGAGCTTTCACGAACCAAGCTGGATCTTTCGGTGATTTTCAGAAAGCTTTCCCGATGTTTTGAGGTTCTTCAGCATTAAAAGATCCTTGATAAGTAGTAGAGGCTCTTAGTAGTAAAATATCTACGAAGCTTCTATCTGCGTGTGGTTCTAATGAGCTTTACAGAGCTTTCACCAACCAAGCTGTATCTTCGGTGATTTTCAGAAAGCTTTCGCGTGCTTTTGAGGTTCTTAAGCATTAAAAGATCTTTGATAACTGGTTTTATGAGCCTTACAGAGCTTTCACGAACCAACATGTAGTAAAATATTTACGAAATCTGTAACTATGTGGAGTTTAAATTAGCTTTACAGAGCTTTCACGAACCAAGCTGGATCTTTCGGTGATTTTCAGAAAGCTTTCCCGATGTTTTGAGGTTCTTCAGCATTAAAAGATCCTTCATAAGTAGTAGAGGCTCTTAGTAGTAAAATATCTACGAAGCTTCTATCTGCGTGTGGTTCTAATGAGCTTTACAGAGCTTTCATCAACCAAGCTGTATCTTCAATGATTTTCAGAAATCTTTCGCGTGCTTTTGAGGTTCTTAAGCATTAAAAGATCTTTGATAAGTGGTTTTATGAGCTTCACAGAGCTTTCACGAACCAACGTGTAGTAAAATATCTACGAAATCTGTAATTATGTGGAGTTTAAATTAGCTTTACAGAGCTTTCAGGAACCAAGCTGTATCTTTCGATGATTTTCAGAAAGCTTTCGCGATGTTTTGAGGTTCTTAAGCATTAAAAGATCCTTTATAAGTAGTTTTATGAGCTTCACAGAGCTTTCACGAACCAACGTGTAGTAAAATATCTACGAAATCTGTAATTATGTGGAGTTTAAATTAGCTTGACAGTGCTTTCAGGAACCAAGCTGTACCTTTCGGTGATTTTTATGAACATCAGAGAGCTTTCGCGAGCTTTTGATGTTCTTAAGAATTAAAAGGTTTGTGAAACCTACATATAAGTGGTTTTTATGAGCTTTACAGAGTTTTTACAAGGGTGGTTTTGTGAGCTTTACTATATATGGCTTTCAGAAGCTTTTGAGGTATTCAAATACTAACAGTCCCGAAACTGTC
Source organism: Bactrocera zonata (assembly GCA_037783105.1). Taxonomy (NCBI): domain Eukaryota; kingdom Metazoa; phylum Arthropoda; class Insecta; order Diptera; family Tephritidae; genus Bactrocera; species Bactrocera zonata. The sequence continues at coordinate 164,134 of JBAWJQ010006309.1, forward strand.
CGCCAAACAACAAAAATTTAAATGATGGAAGACAAGCAAACTCGGAAATTTATTCAGGCACGCCGAGCTTTTTTAGAAGATTGCTAATTCGAACTCCCGTTCGGAAGTTTAGCTTAATTTGATTAATCCAACTGGGTGCAGGTCACACGGTTGTAAAATTCAGTCAACAACGATTACATAATTAATGAAACTGTACACCCGATATAGAAGGCTCAACATCGGTCTCAAGCCGTTAAGTCAGAAGACTAGTTATTGTTATATTGACTCAAAGTAAGACGAAATGCGAATTAAAGGAATATTCTTAAATTCTGAAGTATGAACGGTTCAAGGCAGTGCTCTTGAATTTCAAGTGAACTGAATCCCTGGATTAATAATTACTCCGGAATATTTGGCTGTTTGGATGGAGCCAATCATACTTGCTTTGAAAGTATTTGGTAAAGTAGAACTTGGACTCTCTTAGTTTGTGAGGTCCACGTTTGACAACTGTTATGGCATTGCGGACTTGGTAAAACCTGCCGAATATTTTAAAGTCAAACAAGTGGAAGAAGTTTATCTAAAGATTTAGCGCTTCATAAGCCTTTGATCTCCTCAATAATGAATGGACTTGAAGGAAATGTTTGCGGATTACAAACAGCGGTGGACTGAATCTCTGGATATATGTACATATTATCACTGCGGTAAAATTGTCTGTTTAGATGAAACAAAACAAAAATATGCGCATCAAGTTGAAGAATTCATCTTAAAGCTTCAGCACTTCATAAACTTGAGACGCTGCTCAAACTTTAAACACACTCAGCCTGCTGCCACGAACCAAAATTTATTGCTATTTGAAGTATATATCTATGAGTATTCATATTTATTAAATGCAGCAGACATAAATCGGCTAAAAGTGATTTGCAATTCACTTAAACGCACTTAAGTTCATAATTCATTAAGTAAGAAAATTGCGCAATTCCGGGAGGGCGAGCTTTTGTGGCAAAGAAACGACTACGAAAAGCGCAAGGCAATGCTGCAAGTGTTGCAAGCGAATAATACATTGGGAATATAGAGTTATTTATCTGCATGCATGCATACTTAGATGAAAACTTAAGTGCTTATGCGAGACATTAATAAACATATTGAGCATATGTTTGTTGGAAAAATGGTACAGTTAGAAAATATGTTTTTGTAAAATCAATTAGAATTTTTCATTAAGTATACTCAAAGCATATGCTTAAGTGGCAACCACGTGGACACTTGATGGTTAGCTGGACGTTGTTAAGATGCACGATGGAGAGTTTTCATAAGATTTTGGAGCTTTTTGATGTATAAGCGAAGTGTCTATGCTTTTGCATGTGTATGGGTGAGTGTGTGTGTGTGTCTTAAGCCAGCTGCTCAATTACATTTGCTTAAGTGGGCACTAGAGCAACGTGGCAGCACTAATAAATTAAATTATTTTAACAATTTATCAAGAAGGTGAAGAGAGTGTATACATATGTATGTGTGGTGTGTTTGGGAACCAGAGAAAAAGATAGTGAGGGTGTGGGAAAAGTAAAATTTGAAGAAATCATATCATCTACACACAAACACACACATTTTAACACGTTGAAGCGCCTGCAAGTATAGCAGCGCTTTGAAAACACACACATATACATACAAAATGCATGCATATGTGCCTATTAGTGAGCATGTGTGTGTCGCCTGCACAGCATTTCCAGTTATTTTTGTCTTTAGTGAACTTGCCTTTCATTAACTTCTCATATTTGCTCAACAATATGCACATTTGCTCTGGGAGGTGGTGCTTTTGCTGTTTTTATTTTTGTTATTGCTGTTGTTGTTATTGTCAGAGCCGCACAAACAGCTGCTTGTTGTTCGTTGTTATTTTTGTTATTGTTAAGCAGCTTGGCAAATATATTCCTCATAGCAAAAATGTTCCGAAAAGCAATGAAGTATAAAATTTGTAGCAGCATCTTAGGCGCAAGCGACGAGAGATCAAAAGGAATATATGAAAAAGATTTCAAGCAAATTACAAAATTGCAGATGTCTTAAGCGGAGATGGAAATGTAAGCATAAATAAAGGCATGAGTGTTTGCATATGTACATATGTATGTATATACAAATATGCACATATACACAAACACACATGAAAGCATACAGATCCACGCTCATATAACACTTATTACGCATGTCAAGTTGATTGCCGAAAAATTCCAGCTCAACGACACTAGTAATTTGGGAAATTTGAAGACACTTCCACCCGCCTGACTTCAGCTTCCTCAGCTACTGCTAGCTGTCAGCTTGAATTTCTTACTTTATTTGCACTTGCAGTTGTTTATGCTTTGCAGTTTGTTTTTTTCGTTTTATTGTTGTTTGTTTTATTTTATTAAACTTTAGAGAATTTATGGCAATGCCAAAAGTTCACTATCTGTTTGCAAAATCTTTGAGAACAGCTTTTCATGTGTGTGGGTGGCACTACGACTACCAGTGGAAGAACTGAGAATTAAGAAAACACGTTGTGTTGCTGACACCGAAGCTTTAATAAACTTCACGGGTGTATGTGTTAAAGTATGAAGGGTATAAAAATATCTTTATTTTGATTTTGGTCGCTGAGTTTGTGTGGTAGCCATATGCTATAATGGTCCGATAACCGCGGTTCCGACAAATATGCAGCCTCTGGCGGAGAAAAGGCCGTATGAAAAACTTCAGATCGATATATCATAAACTGAAGGACTAGTTCGCTTATAATTGTATACAGATGGGAAGACGGATAGGGTTAATTCGACTCAGTTCAGATTTTTTTCTCCTAAGAAACTTATTTCGAAGTCTACCACAGAACTAAAATAAAATTCTTACACCGTTAGCTCGCTGAAACAGTCGAAACAGGGCTCCATTATCAACAGAATTTTCACTACGATGGTTCTATGAATATGTCTAAGCCGAGCGGGGTACATCGGAGACAAATGATGTTGTCATTTTTCAAAAGTTCACTGAAAAAGGCATGACCCAGATCGTGGGACGCAATGACATAGCCTCACTACAAGAGTCAAGTAAGACACGTTCGACTTACATCTTACAGATGTGACGGGTCCTGTCTAGTTCCAGAATAAATAAAAATGGATTCGACACCATATGCTCTCCAAAAATGCCTGAACTTGAAGCTCATAAATACATCTAAACTGAAATAAGGATCCAACAAATATATCTGAATCCACAATAAACGGTGTCAACTTAAAGAAAAGCTTGGCTTCTATACCCTACACGAGGATGACAAAAACTTGAGAAATATTATGACTTCATATTGCTATTGGAGACAGTTTGGACTCTGAACTATACTATCAATATAATCCTATTACTTCGGTTGCCTTAAAAAATGTTCTACGAAGATATCAAAATTTTCTTTTGACTGAACTGATTACCGAAAAGATCTATTAATTATTATGACCCATGATTGATGATTTGTGACCGAAAATTCGATCATTTAAGATTGATGATTGATAACTGACAATTAATGATTGAATATTAGTGATCGATGACTGGTAACTGAGGATTAATAATTCATGATTAAAGTCTGATTAAAGATTTGATTGATGAAATAGGATTAATGGTAATGAATGGTTTGAAAACTGATGACTGATAACAGCCAATTGATGTCCGAAGACTAATAATTAATTAACTATTTGTGATTGATGAATCACGATTGACGATTTTTGATTGATGACTGATAACAGCCAATTGATGTCCGAAGACTAATAATTAATTAACTATTTGTGATTGATGAGTCACGATTTACGATTTTCGATTGATGACTGATAATAGTCAATTGATGATTGAAGATTAAGAATTGATGAACTATTTGTGATTAATGAATCACGATTGACGATTTTTGATTGATGACTGATAATAGTCAATTGATGAATGAAGAATAAAAATTGTTAAACTATTTATGATTGATGAATCATGATTGATGATTTATGATTGACGACTATTTGTGATTGATGAATCACGATTAACGATTTTTGATTGATGACTGATAATTGATGATTGAAGATTAATAATTGATGAAATATTTATGCTTGATGAATCATGATTGGCGATTTTTGATTGATGACTGATAATAGTCAATTGATGATTGAAGATTAAGAATTGCTGAACTATTTGTGATTGATGAATCATGATTGATGATTTATGATTGACGAGTGATAATAGCCAATTGATGACTGAAGATTAAGAATTGCTGAACTATTTGTGATTGATGAATCACGATTAACGATTTTTGATTGATGACTGAAAATAGCCAATTGATGAATGAAGAATTATAATTATTAAACTATTCACGATTGATGAATCATGATTGACAATTTATTATTGATGACTAATAATAGGCAATTGATGAGCGAAGAATAATAATTGTTAAACTATTCATGATTAATGAGTCATGATTGATGGCTTATGATTGGCGACTGATATTAGCCAATTGATGATTGAAGAATAATAATTTATGAACCATTTATAATTGATGAATCATGATTGATGATTTATGATTGACGACTGATAATAGCCAATTGATGATTGAAGATTAATAATTGATGAAATATTTATGCTTGATGAATCATGATTGAAAACTTAGTAATAAGCGATAGGGCAATGAAAGATGTTGATTAGTGATGAATGAAGAATAAAGAATGTTAAATTAAAATACATAAGAACTAAATAAAAAAATATAAAAGAGAGGAAAGATGAATGTAGAGAAATATGAGTACACAAATTAAAAAGTGATGAAAAATATTATGAATTATGCTGAAGTATAACAAAAAAATTAAATTTTTAGCTTCTACAATGTTTCTGAACAAAATTATCTCGGCCCATTTGTACCGAGGCCTACTCGTGCTTAAAAATATTCACAAAAATCCACACAAATGCGGGGACACAGCACAATTGTAAGCGGCTTCGCAAGCAGCTTTTCATTCATGCATTAAAATAAAGAAACCAAAGCGGCAAGCGGCCAACAGCGACCAACAGCGACCAACAGCGACCAACAAACACGAGTCAGACACCCAGTCAACCAGTCGGTCAGAGAAACCATCAGCTACCCCCCGACATTTAGTCAGCCAACCAGTCAGCCATGCATTCATTCATTTGTAGGGGATTTGCCATTCTTCTCGCATTCGCTATTGTTATTTTTGTTGCTGCATTATTGGACGCCTGCATTTTGTGTCGCCAGCATTTTTAAGCTGCAGCAATTTGCATAATGCAACAGCGTCAGCAACAATAACAACAAATGTTAAGTAATAATACTACAGCAAACAACAAACAATGGGGTTAAGGTAAAACATTATTGTTGTAACGCTCGAAGGACTCGGTTGCGCTGAAGAGGCAGCTGGCGAAGGATTGAAGGTTGTGTTGAAGGTGTTACGCTCTTGGCAGCTCGGTCAATACGCCATTTTTTATTACGCATTGGCGCATGTATATACATATGTATATATGTACGAGTATGTGTCGCTTGGCAACCACAAAGGCCTGGTGTATTGATTGTTCGGCTGCGTGTGCTTGTAGGCGCGCTGCTTGACAGTGATTAAGGCGCATTGTAGGTGCAGAAAAATTACGCGGATAAAAGGAATAGGAAAGTGAGAAAGCAGAAAGAACTGAAAGTTGACTTATGCAATGGATTAAGTAAATATTTTGGCGTATATACATACAGAAAAATATACATATATAAATTTATCAATGGGTTTAAAATTAACGCAAATTGGTGGCGAATAATAATGCGTATGTGGCTCATATAACGGTGGAAGCCGAGAGGATGATTTGGTTAAAGATCAAACGTATTAAATTTTATTCGATTTACGACACAAGAATTGCAAAATCTCATTTATTTTTAAGTGAAAAAATATTTTTTCGAATTCGCTTTGCAGAGACTGACTGAGCTATGACGTCACTCTAGCCAGGTTTTAGCAGCTAATGCTTTCTATCATAGAAATATGAAAGAATTCAGGCTCTATAGCGCTCAAGGAAGATATTTCAAGGGATTGGATTAGATTAAGGTTTTCCGCTGACTTCATGACCAGGACGGGCAGTATAGCATACTATATAACAAATTCAAACCAAAGACCTACCATAGCAACTATATTCGAGCAAATGTTTTCTTCGACTGCTTACAGATAAGATTCCCACAAGGTTCCACCTTCCAATGTAGCCAAAATCCCTGAACGACTTTAATTAATAAAGATAAATAAAAAATGTATGAGGACCTAAATGAACAACATTTTATACCAATCAATTCTTTGAAAATCTAGCATTCTGTTTATTATCTATTTTAGTAAAACTCAAGGAATCCTTAGCGTAGAACCCTTGATCCCAATATGTGCTTTTCCAAAGGAGTCAGAGGGAAATGTCCAACCATTCTATGTACCATTTATTTTGTACGAGCTCGAAGAAACCTAAGCGACCACTACTTCTTCTCAATATATTCTTTCCTATACTGGTAAAAGGTAAATGTTCCACACTGTTGTGAGCAAACAGTTTTAATAGAACTCGAAGAAGTTGAGACCAACCACAATACTTAATGGATCAAAAATGGTATAAATATTTCAGATATTTTACTAGATCACTATAACCCCAAATGGACCTTCAATCAAAGAAAGTTAAAGCCAAAACTTCAACAATCACATCCAAAATAAAGCAATAGAGGTTTATGACTACAGAGAGATTCCTTCAGTTTCTTGTAGTTCAGTTATTTGTGGATTAATTTATTTCTTGTTTATACATCTTACAGTCTAAAGCCCTAAGTTTGCTATAATAAGCACCAAATAAGCTTCGGACTCCGGTTGTAAGCAGCAAGTGATGCTTCTTTCACGGTTTATAGTCGACAGCTCTATTTAAGGTTTAGTCTAAGCGACTTGTGGAAGCCAATGCTCAAGGCAAGAAATCTAACTTTTCCAAAACCTAAACTTTGTTGCAGTAAAGAAAACAAGAAACAAAATAATTTTCAAGCCTTGGAATAAATAGTATAGAATTTATTTTACCCACCCAATCTATGAGACTGGAAGACAATCTCCTAAGTAGTCTCTATACAATAAATTGTTCTCCTCATGCGAGGCTTCATGGCCTTTTAACTATGACACATAAGGCTTCTAGACAGTTCTCAAAATCTATTCTAATTTGGTCTTTGGCAGTACTTTCAAGATCATTTGATTGGTCATCAGATTTTATACCCTGTAAAGTTCTCCTGACGAACAAAGACCTAACTCTTCAAGTCACTGCATAGTACATAGACATGGACGATGTCAACATCTGATTAGCCGAGACGAGAAAACAATTCTACGCAAGATTTATAGTCCTTTGCGCATTGACAACGGCGAGTACAGCAAACGATGGAGCGATGAGCTGTACGCGATAGACTGCAACATTGACATATGTAGTTCAGTGAATCAAAAAAAAAAAAAAACAGTGGCTGCGCTAGTTAGATCATGTTGTCCGGATAGAAGAGAACACTCCAGCTTTGAAGTTTTTAGATTCAGTACCCGCCGATGATAGCAGAGGAAGAGAAAGACCTCCATTCCATTGGAGAGATCAGATGGAGTAGGAACTGGCTGTACTTGGTATATTGAATTGGCGCCAAATAGCGAATATTTTCACGAAAATTGGAATGGTTGAGATCAAAACACTATAACATATAATTATCATATAAGCTTATTGAACAAAATCAAGATAGAGACATTTTCATATCCTTTAATGCTACGAAATCCCCCTTTGTAGGGTATTATGGCTTGGATGTGACCGTGGTTAACGTTTTTTCTTCTTTTTTATTATTTTTATTCTCATAACTGCTACTCTTCGGCTCTGTATCGACACACCTATAGCATTTTATTAATGCATAACCTTGCAAGTTATATAAATTTAATCAACTAATTTGTTTTTTCAATTAATTTTGTGCTTTAATTACTAAACTGCCGCGCTTACGTTTCAAAAATCAACTTCACTTGCCACAAATTAGCTAAATGAACTTTCTAGACAACGAAAATTAAATAAAAATAAATTATTTGTTTGTGTTTAATCAGCGCTTGCCGCACAACAATCAATCGTCATATGTCGAAACACGCCAATTATGGTTGAATCGATACGGCAGCGCGGCGCTAACGCGACATGAGAACGCCCTCAAGGCAGCACAATGCTATTACCTAATTATACGCGGCTACCTACTTATCTGATTCACCACACGGCTCACTATTTACGATTTAGCCACGCCTCCGCCGCCACAGTCCGCGTTACTCTGTTCACATGTCAGCTTGTCTGCTCTACCGTTGACTGCACGTCATAATACCTTGTTTCGTGTTGTTTTTGCAACAGTTGAAATTATTTTCAGCGCCTTTCCCCTGCGCGCCAACACTTCTGTGCTGTCAAGCAGTCTGACGAGCGCACTTCAATTTCAAATTCAATTACCGAAAAATGCGCGCCAACGGCAAGAAAGCAAAAACCACATATGTATGTGCAGGTATGTACGCTCTTACCAACCGACAGCCCGACAGCTAATATAAACAATAACACAAATAATAAGCCAAGAAAAAAATCAGAAAACAAAATAACAAAGCGCTTCGGCCAAGCAACAAAAAATGTAGATATGCTTGTAGACCAGCTGTCCCAGCTGACGAAATGTGCCGTTACAACATAACGAGGCATTGTTTTTGCGCCATGCTCCGCGCTTGCATGTTAGCCGTCAGAGTTTTTTACTTTTTCGTCGTGTTGCAACGTCATTGAAGCGTGCGCCGCTGGATCAGTCACTCACTCACACGAATTTTATGCTCCAAGATTATATAACATATTTACAAAGAATTTATATAAGTTTTTTTCTTCATAAACCTGTTGAGAATTAGTTGGGCGAATGAGAAAAGAACGTAATCTAAAGATTAGAGCCCAATTTTTTTACAAACAATCTTATTTTCTCCCAGCCATTACTTCTTTTCTGCTTGAGTAAGCTCTATAACTCGCCAATATGGACTAGTCTTCAATCTCTTATTCAGGGATATCAAATGCGAATCTAATACAAGTAACTCTTGAATTAACATCTATGAAACGGCAAAGCAGCAATCAATTAGGAAGCAGGGCGACTATGGAGAGTGTCACCAGGAAGAGCCAGGTCATAAAGGCATCGAAGGTTACGAGATATGGGCCGAGTTTACCAAGAGTGGTGTACGACTATCATCCAGAACTGTCACACGACACAATGGGTGTACAGTGAAACAATGGAGCAGCTCTTGTGCAGTTGCTGAGTAGTGGCATGGCTATGCTTCAAGCATTTGTGGATCCCACGTGCTAAGACAATGGAAGCGGCATCGGTAGGAATGTCACAAAAACGATTGAAATTCGCAACAAGTGCTGGAAACCTAAAGGATGAGTACTCTTCAAAGACTATATGTGGTTTACTATCTTGTTATATAACCTAACCTAACCTAAATGCGAATATAGTAGCTCTTATATTGCTTACAGGAGCTTTAGAGTCAACAAATCAAAAGTAGTAGTTAATACATTCCTTCGGCAGACATCTATTCAATACCAAAGCTCCAACTTCATTTATGACATAAAAAAGCTACTCATAGAGACTAAAACGCGTTTAAAGCAGAGACAGATTTTCCATTAAAAAGCTGACTGAGCATTAAAAATCGATATTAAACCTAATGAAGAAGATTTCTTCCAGTCCTTTTACTACTACATCATATGAAGGCTTTAAAAGCTTCTAATAAGCAATTTATCGGGCTCATAAATATAACAATTTTATACTAAAGCTCAAGTTTTGTAACCCTATTTAAAACTTTTTAAATATTTCTTAAACCAGTTGAGAAGTATAAAACCAAACGAACGAAAACGAGTAAAAAAAATAGTCAGTTCATTGAAAACTAAATTCCTCGAGGCTTTATAAATTATTTTTTAAAGATTGCAACACTGTTTCAAATCACTCGAACACTACAAAGATTTTCAGCATCGTGCTTAAAGATAGACAAGATAGACTCTTCGAAAAGAACTAAGTCGCCAAAAGCCACTCTTTGCTAGCTACCAAATCGTAATTCGTATGAAATCGCAACACCGAGCATTGCAATGCATACGAGTTTGCTAGCAACAGAAACGTACAATTTTACACACGCAAACCTCATTACAAAAACACATACATATGTATGTACATACAATAACATTTCAATGACCCCTTTTCCGATAAATATTTAATTTCATGCCTATTTGTTGCTTCGACGCTGACTTTTGCTGCACCGTCGCTGTTTTGCTACTGACCACTCGCCGCAGTCACGAATTATCACGAAAGTGTTGGTATTTTATTGTTTCTTTTGTTGTTGCTGTGGTTAGTGGTTACTTCTTTTTTTTGGTGTTGTTTTGAGCTTTTCTGCTCACATGCTTTAAACACCTGTTGTTCGTCGGCTGCCAGCCAAATGTGAATGAGTGGTGTCGGCGACGTTTGGTCAGCCACCGCAAGTTCCACCCCCATTTGGTTGTTCGATTGTTAACTTGTTTACCATGTTTTGTGAGCGGCATGCATGCCTTCTAAATTATATTTAAATTAGTTTATATATATTTTTTTTTTATTTTATGGTTTTTGCGGCGTCAGATGGTAATTATTTCTGTCTTTGAAGGAAATTATTTAAAACTGAGTTCTACTACTTGGCGTTCATAAAATTTAAAAGCGGAAGTGATTTCCTAAAAAAATCAATTAAGCTTTGGAGGCATGCTTTGATCTGGCTGTGACTTGAAACTTGTGAAAATATTATAATGCATTTGAGTAGCTCAAAGATATATGTACATAACGTAGCACTAAAGTTTAATTAGTGTCTGTCTCTGAAGACTACTTTCAAATCTTAGTTCCAGCTAAAGACTTAGTTATTTGTCAAATTAGTCAGAAAATCTAAATTTGTTGAAGATTTCGACATAGTAAGTTGTAGTTAATAGATTATTAACTATTATTAAATGCTTTAATAAAATCTTTCAGTTCAAAATCAAAAAAGTTTTCTTTAGTTACAAATTAAACAATTTAGTCTCAGTCATAATTCTATACATATACTATATGAAGTCAATAGAGATGTCTTTTTTTTCTCAAAAATCTATGAATTAGTCTGATCCAAACGTTAATCGTAAGTCATAATCTTATTAATCTATTAGATAAAGTCAATAGAGATGACTTACTTTACCCAAAAATGTCAAAAATAGTCTTATCCAATCGTTAATCGTAAGTCATACTCTTATTAATCTATTATATAAAGTAAAAGATGACTTAGTTTTCCCGAAAATCTTTGAATTAGTCGTTAATCTTAAATCAAAGATTTATTCAAATTTATAGTCTCTAAAAAATTTTATCATAAAAGCTTTAAATAAGTCTCAGTCACAAGCCAAATCAAATTTATTCACAGACTATAGTTATTTTTAGTCATAATCAATGGGAAAAAAAACTTAGTCGTTAGTTTGCAGTCAAAGTCTTTACATAAATCTTATTTAAGCGACAGCAAAAAGTACAAGTTTTGAAATAAAATCTCTAAATCGGCTTATTCCAAGACTACACATCAGTTTGCAGTCAGAATTTTTGGGCAATGATTATTCAATGGTCTTAGTCTACTAATTAACATAATTGGCAATTAAATCAGTTAAATATTTGGCAACTAAAGTCACGAAAAAATTTGTATAACTTAGTTTTTGTTAAAGATATAATTCAGTTATGGCCAAATTATTCTTGACCTTAATCGTATTATTAGTTCAGATTAGTCTTAGTCAAAGATATAATTTAGTTATGGCCACAGTGAATAATTTCATTCGATTTTAGACAAATTATTCTTGGCCTTAATCGTATTATTAGTTCAGATTAATTCAAATATTTTTTTAGAATTATTAACAACAAATTTCAAAGTCTTAATCTCAGTCGCCCTAAGATAGATCATTTAGATAAAATCAAGTGATTTTTCGTATATCGACAATAAAAAACATTCTCCCCAACCAATTGATAATTCTAATACATTAGGGTGGTCTCAAAAGGACCTAACTCAATGTAAGTGAACGACCTTCTCTACAATTATATACAAAGTCATCATTTTGGTGAAGTTTGCTGCAACAACTAAGTACTCTGATGGTATTTGCAATATGATTTTTTTTTTAATTTAACACTCAGCAACAAACGCTCATTGCCAGTTTTGTCTTATTTTTGCCACCAACACACAAAAAAGCGCTCTTACAACTCTCTTGCTTTACGACACATACTGATACTCTTAGAAAACCGAAACACCAACATATGGTCTGCTCTTGCACACTAACAAAATTGACATATCTCTTCGCTGATAACACACTCACTCTTGTTTTTGACTCTCTTCCTGCTTTTAACTTCAATTTCAAAGCTCTTTCGTCAGCTGCCATGGCGAACAGCTGTTTTTGACATGCGGGTAAACGCCTAAACTTGACATTAGCAGAGTATGCATGCTCTCGCAGGACTTGACAATCCTAAGGGACATAACTTGATATGTTTGTGTGAATGTTGTGAGACTTTGACGTTTAGATTTTCTTAAGCCGAGACGTATCATATGTTCTAGCTGATTTGCGGCTTGTGTAAATATGTCAGTGAGGGCTACAATTTATGACAAAGTAAATGTGCACGCTTGCATTATATTTTAGCTACCTTTTAGACCGCTATTTAATGAACTATATTTTTAGTTGATATCTATTTGTTAATATTCAGTGTTGGCAGCTTAGAAAGGCAACCGTTTCCAAGTATTTTAAGAAAAGACCGTTTATATAATATTTGGTACACAGGCCATCGTTATCGCATTTCTACAAAGACATTTCCTAATTTTTTTACAGAACTTATTCTACTACTACAGAACTACTTATACTACAAATCCAGTATAATAAATTTAGTTCTCTACAAGTTTTAGACATTCCTGAAAGGCTGGTGAGTTTACTCACACGATTCAAAGGTGACTTAGAATATCAACCAAGCATCGTATAACTACAAATGTCCCCGAGCTTACCCATTCCAGAAATACGAATTCTACAAGTATCCATAATAACGGGTGATTTTTTTGAGGTTAGGATTTTCATGCAGTAGTATTTGACAGATCACGTGGGATGTCAGACATGGTGTCAAAGAGAAAGATGCTCAGTATGCTTTGACATTTCATCATGAATAGACTTACTAACGAGCAACGCTTGCAAATCATTGAATTTTATTACCAAAATCAGTGTTCGGTTCGAAATGTGTTTCGCGTCCGTGTCCGATGAGCGATGAGGCTCATTTCTGGTTGAATGGCTACGTAAATAAGCAAAATTGTCGCATTTGGGGTGAAGAGCAACCAGAAGCCGTTCAAGAACTGCCCATGCATCCCGAAAAATGCACTGTTTGGTGTGGTTTGTACGCTGGTGGAATCATTGGACCGTATTTTTTCAAAGATGCTGTTGGACGCAACGTTACGGTGAATGGCGATCGCTATCGTTCGATGCTAACAAACTTTTTGTTGCCAAAAATGGAAGAACTGAACTTGGTTGACATGTGGTTTCAACAAGATGGCGCTACATGCCACACAGCTCGCGATTCTATGGCCATTTTGAGGGAAAACTTCGGACAACAATTCATCTCAAGAAATGGACCCGTAAGTTGGCCACCAAGATCATGCGATTTAACGCCTTTAGACTATTTTTTGTGGGGCTACGTCAAGTCTAAAGTCTACAGAAATAAGCCAGCAACTATTCCAGCTTTGGAAGACAACATTTCCGAAGAAATTCGGGCTATTCCGGCCGAAATGCTCGAAAAAGTTGCCCAAAATTGGACTTTCCGAATGGACCACCTAAGACGCAGCCGCGGTCAACATTTAAATGAAATTATCTTCAAAAAGTAAATGTCATGAACCAATCTAACGTTTCAAATAAAGAACCGATGAGATTTTGCAAATTTTATGCGTTTTTTTTTTTTTTAAAGTTATCAAGCTCTTAAAAATTCACCCTTTACTTGACATTAGTAGCCTTCGAGTCCTAACTGAGCTGTAATGGTCTCTCTGGTTTTTTAGCTAAAAAAACCTATTAGGAAACTATCAATAAGACATAAAAGCTTTTCTTTACTTTTAATGAAATGTCTCAACTTCACAGTCTTCCCGTAAAATCACTGTTTCCCTAGCCACATCTGGTAAACTTTTCATACCTAAAACTCACTTATTCTTTTCGTCTCCACAAATTATTTATCTAGTTGCTCACGCTTTTCAGTCGTTCTCTATTTCGCTATTCATGACATAATCCATAATCATGTCATTTTCAATACAAAGCTTCACTCCCTCCTCTGGCTTGGCTCCTATTTTCACGCAAGCTCCGCCGTTATCATCATCAGCCAGCCCGCATTTCTGACAGCCGCTGTCATTTCCGCACACAGCAAAAGGTTTCAATTAATAGTTCTTTGTGGATTTTTCTTTTATGCTACTTCTTACTTCGCCTCAGCTTAAGCTGTACTAGCTTTTTCTTTTGATTACTTTTATTTTCATGCCACCCACACGCTTTCTTGAGTACATTTGTACTCTTAAATGCGCTGCATTCTAATTAGACTCATTAAGTTAACGCACTGCTCTATTAATTTGAGCATAACGGTATATGAATATAGTATGTCACAATGCTGCCAGCTTCGTAAGATGACTCTTTGGTTGTCCTAATTTAATTGTAAAATAAGGGAAGTTCGATAAGTCAGCGAAATTGTGGAATCGCGACTGTCAAATACTTCGACAGTTGAACACTTAAATCCCCTCGAGCGGCAGCTGAAGATGATTTTTTTCCCTCATACGACCAGAGTAACCGATACAGTTATAGAAACCGCACCGAGACCGAGGTGTTGTAGTTTCCTGAGCTTCCTGACCGAGTTTAATACAATCTTTAGAAATACAGTCACTAATTTACTGGCAACAAAATTGGGACTCACCAACAGTTTGAGGTCATAAATAAGGTTCTACACAAATGGTCACGAACGGATCTTCTAAAAAAGTTCACACTGCAAGAAATTACAAACATAAATTGAATATTGAAGAACTAACTCAAGTGGAAGACCTATCGGTTGCTCAGACTGTGAATGTCTTATATAGGTTAGGTTAGGTTAGAGCTCTCAGTGGTTACATAACCGTTATAATGCCGTTGTATGTCGTTACCCAAGTGATATTTTCCGTCTTTCTTAAATATAGACAGAATACGGTTCGTCTATAATGGACCAGCATTCAAATTATACCATAGGTCTTAAAAGAAATCAAGAAATGTTTATCCAGGAAGTAACGAATATCTTTAGGGTACACATTGAATACCTCGAAAGATGAAAAATAGAGCTCTCAGTACAGTCAATAAACTGAAAACCACACTGATTAACACAAAGAGTCAGAACTCTACATAGTTGGACCAGTTTCATCAAAGATTTAAGGCGCAACCGACGTATTGTTGAGATAATCATATGGAGGTCATCAACTAAGATAAGCCAGAATTCACTAAGGAGCATTCTATTATCTTGGAATTGGTTTAAAATTGTTTTCACACCCTAAAAATATGGTACAGATCTGGACCCCGCGAGAAGTTTCAGTCTTCATATATATGGGTACTGCTTGGTGATAGAAGTTTCGGTTCAAGAAAAGTTTTCAACATCTACACAAACATCTTCCTTAAAGATTTAAAAAAATATACTTGTCAAGAGGCTTCAAAATTGCTGAAAAAGCCGGAAACCAAACCGGCAAGACCTCTTTGAAAATTTTTTCTCGCGCTTTTACTTTGAAATATCACACCACCCTCGTAGAGGCTTCTATAAAAGTAACCTAACTATTCTCAATGCAATAATTTTTCATTTACTATTAATCCCGTTCGACACAAATGCACACACACACAAACATATTTTACTTCTAGTACTCGTACACGTAAATGATTCCTGAAGTGACCACCGCTTTTGCGGCCAATTAAAATTCCTCCAATGTGTGCAATTAAAACTATATTTACATGTGGTTTATGTCAGTGAATAAGGTCAGGGTCACATTGCTGCAAACGCTTCAATTTACTCAGGCAATTTCTATTGCGAAATGGAAAATTGCCGTAGAAATAGATTTACTCTATCATATTGACGCTTTCCGCTATTTTTTTTTTTTTTTTGTGTCTTGTTTATGTTAACGGTTGTTTAATCGATATTTACAGATTCTCCACAACTTACTCATGCAGACACTTGTTGTTAGTTGTTTGTTGTGCGCTATTTTTGTGCGCAAATGAAATACTTTTATTCAATACAAGTGTGGGAGTACTCGGGAAGCGGCCACACGCGTCTAAGTGTTACAACAAAAGTTGTAGCAAAACAAAAGATATACTGACGTCAGAGTTTCAAGTGTTGTTATTGTTGGTGGAAATAAAAAAAAAATATTGGATATGATTGGGAAGTACTACTGTGTCCAAAAAATAAGGTGTCTTTAAACTGCGCGCGTCGAAGGATTTGTAGAATTAATTTTTTTTTAGGTTGGTAGTACTATCAGTCACATTTATGTCAAATTTCATGTCAAAATATTCATTAGTGTTTGAGATACGTGTCGTTTTGTGAGCTGCTAAAAGTGAGTTTTTCGTTTTTTGCGATGTCGAAATTTGTTGAGCAAAGAATTTGCATTAAATTTTGTTTACGGAATCAATTTTCTGCTGCGTATACGTTGAGGATGGCGCAGAAAGCCTTTGGTGATGAGGCTATGTCTAAAAAAAATGTTTACAAGTGGTATAATGGGTTCCAAGCCGGCCATGAACGTGTCAAAGACGAAGAGCGTCCAGGGCGACCATCAACCTCAACCGACGAAGCTCACGTTCAACAAATCAAAGATTTGGTGTTGAAAAACCGTCGTTTAACAATTAGAGACCTTGCTGATGAAGTTGGCATATCGAAAGGCTCAGCCAATACCCTTTTGAAGGATGTTTTGGGCCTCAAGCGCGTCAAATCTCGACTGGTACCGAAAACATTGAATTTTTTGGAAAAAAGGCGTCGCCTTGAAGTGTGTGAAACGATGCTTTCCGACTACTAGGGTGTCATGAAATGCACTATAACTGGCGATGAGACTTGGATCTATGCTTACGACCCCGAAATAACCGATCAATCGAGCGAATGTCGTGCCAAAAGAGAGCCGAGACCAAAAAATCGCGCTAAAGTTGCTCAAAAATCAAGGTCATGTTGTCTGTTTTCTTCGATTATCGTAGTTTTTCCAATCGGTCAAACAGTCAACAAGGCATACTATTTGAACGTTATGCGTCGTTTGCGTAACGCTATCCGCCTAAAATTTACAATAACAATTCTTGGTTTTTACACCACGATAATACACCATCCCATACTGCCCTCGTAATTCGTGATCATTTCGCCAAAAACTCAACCCATATCGTTCCGCAACCACCGTATTCACCTGATCTGGTGCCGTGCGTCTTCTGACTGTTCACCAAGCTCAAAAGACCGCTCCGGGGACACCGTTTTTATATGATAGAGGAGATTCAAGCCGCAGCGAAGACGGAACTGAAGGCCATCCCGGAAAGTGACTACAACCAGTGTTTCGAAGATTGGAAAATCCGTTGGCATAAGTGCATTGCATCGAGAGGGAATTACTTTGAAGGGGATGATATTGATTTGAAAGAATAAAAAAATAATTTTCAAAATAAATACAATGTCACCTTATTTATTTATTTTTGGGCACAGTAGTATATACTTTCCATGTGGAGAGTATTTTAAAAGGAATGCAAGTGGTGGGAAGTAATGGTTGGGTTTTGAGCTTCTAAACTATCACTCACAGGTAATGTTTAGTTCTAAATATTCTTAAGAAGAGTTACCCGTCTTTTTTCACATCCATCGAAATATTCAGTGTGGGTCCTGGTGAGATCATTTTCTGAGCCTATATCTGACGCCGACTTCAGAGGATGATTTGGAAAGCGATAAACCTTATTAAAAGTGACATAAATTCCACTCAGAGGCTATTCTGTCCAACAGTAAGATGGCTTGAAACATAAAAACCTTCTTGAAAAGATTTGTAGTAAAAATAATGATCAGTGCCTTTGACATAGTTTGGAGTCTCAACATGACATGGGCAAATTTAGCATTAGTATGTCAGTTAGGTTATAAGAAATCCAATAAGAACTCCTCAATCAACGATAGATACCCCAAACGCTTAATTCGATTTCGCTCGAATTCAATTTAGCACCTATTATGTCAAGGAAATTCAAAAAGAGCTCCTGAAACAACATCAGTTGCCCCGACCGCACAATTGTTCCGTCAAAATTCGGTTCCACTCGAATTCAACACGTGTTGAGAACCGACTGACCACACAAAAAACTATATATAAATGTATAAAAATATAAAAAAAATGTATCTCTGTATACGAAAATAAAAAATTATTCACGAGCACCACCATTACTTCCATCCCTTTCCACAACTGAACGTGCCGCAGCACAAAGTAAACGTATTATTTTCAAACAATGCTTTCGAAGCGTGATCAGGAACTCCAATATCGTTTAATGCTTGCTACCGAAATACAAACAAATGTTAAAATCGCTTCTATTATATTTTGCCCTATTTTTGGCAAACTAATTTGCATTTCAAAAGACTTGAATGAGTTCTAGCAAGGTATATATGTATACACACTCCACTAGTGGAACGTATGCACTAATCCAGGTGCCGCTAGTTACTACAGCAACGCACAGCTGCAATGTTTCCAATTGTATCAGCTGTTCGTCAAAGTATTCAAATTGAGATTTGCGAGTATATAAATTCTGTTTCATTTAGTTCAAGTACTGGGAGAAATTATAAATATACTAGTAACTGTTAAATTTTGGCGGATATTACTAAAAGTTATGAGAAGAAAACATCAAGATTATAATACTGAAGCATAATCAGTCGCTAAACCCCGGTTAATAAGAAATTTCAGTCTAAGAAGAAGTCCAACCCTCCCAATTTAAAAGTTATTAGGAGCCTTATCAAAAAACTTTGAATTTTTCGAATAAAACTTGAGTCAATACTTCTAAGCTTAATTTCATAAACCGGTGCAGAATTTCAAAATAAAGAGTTAGTTGAACGAAAAAATATGTTTAAGGGTCTTAGACTCACATTTCCCAACTAAGTTATCATAAATAATCAAACAATTGAAAATATTTAAAAAAAAAAGTCCGGCAATTAATTAAAATTAATTAATAAAAAAATTTAAAAAAATTACAAAAAATTTAAAGAAATGAAAAAAAATAATTAGCATTAATAAATAATATATTTCAAAAAATTGGGCTACTTAAAATTATTTAAAGTTCCAAAATAATTCAAAAAAAATTACCAAGAAATTAAGGGATTACAAAAATTTAAAAAATTACGAAAACACATTTAAAAAATTAAATATTATTATACAAAATTTGTAAACCAAAAAATACGTCAAACAAATTTTAAAAATTACAAAAATTCAAAAAAAAAATTATAAAAAATTTAAAGAAATCAAAAAAAATTACAAAAAATTTAAAGAAATAAAAAAAAATTAATTAGCATTAATAAATAATACATTGCAAAAAATTGAGCTACTTAAAATTATTTAAAGTTCCAAAATAATTAAAAAAATTACCAAAAAATTAAAGGTTTACAAAAATTTTAAAAATTACAAACACATTTAAAAAATTAAATATTATTATATAAAATTTGGAGTCTAAAAAGTACGTCAAACAAATTTTAAAAATTATAAAAAATAAAAAAAAATCATAAAATTGAAATAATTAAAAAAATTAAGAAGGTACAAGAAATATAAAAAATTACAAAAAATTTAAAGAATTAAAAATTAATTAAATTAATTAGCATTAATACATATGTAAATAATACAATGCAAAAAATTGGGCTACCTAAAATTATTTAAAGTTCCAAAATAATTAAAAAGAAATTACCAAAAAATTAAAAGATTAAAAAATTACGAAAACACATTTAAAAAATTAAATATCATTATATACAATTTGGAAACCAAAAAGTACGTCAAACAAGTTTTAAAAATTACAAAAATAAAAAAAAATTACAAAAATTAAAAAAAAATCATAAAATTGAAATAATTAAAAAAATTAAGAGTACAAAAAATTTAAAAAATTACAAAAAAAAAATTTTAAAAATTAATTAAAATATATTATTGTTAATTTTTCACTAAATATCTTCTATGGTGGCTCTTCAAGCGCCACTCTCTTCATGACAGCATCACTCACTTGTCATATCAACGCCCACACGCTGACAACACTAATTACTGCCCTACTGAGCGTCACACATACACACGCACACACCAACAACCTACTCATTAGCGTGCACGGCCATAAACAACAACAAAAATATGGAAACAAAAAAGATTTAGAAGATAATAAAAATAATACTATGTGTTATACTTTTAGGTGTCATGCCCCATGCATTCATATACATACATACATACATACGTACATACACACACATTTATGTAAGTATATACATTGAATATGTGCTAATAATATGTTCATTTGTGGCTTGAACTTTGCACCCTTTCGCCTTTGTGTTTGCCATTCATAACTGTATGTATAGCTAAACAAATAGCTAAGAGCAACAACAACAACAAATAAACACATAGTGACATACATACATCTGTGTGCTCAACTTAGCTTAGAAAAAACTTCAACTGACGCAAGTAGCTCAAGTGAGTATGTAGAAGTGTGTGTAGAAATATGCGTCTGTGTATGTGTAAGTGGGGAAAAATAGTTGAATGCAACATGCAACATTGTAAACATGCAACGCCAACAGCAGACTATGACACACAGCAGCGCGTCAATGTCACAAGAAGTCGGTTTTATTATTGTTACTATTTTTTTGTTGTTGCTAGTGTTGCTGTTATTGTCGCAATTGCCTACGTTGTTGTTGCAATTGGCTGTCGTGCTATTAGTATGTAAAATAGCGCACGACTTGACTGCTCCAACTATCGCAAAACTGCTACAACAAGCACCACCAACAACAACAGTGACAACAAAATGTTGTCTAATAAGCTACAGTAACTTGTTATGTCGCCGCTGACACCAAGTAACAGAGTGCAGTAAGCCAAGAAAGCCGCCATGCCCCACCAAACAACAGCGAACCAACGAAACGAGCCGAACCAGGAGCTCCACCAAGGCAACTGTTCATTCTCCCAGTCTGGCAACATCAGCGAAGCTCTTTCTAACTTGTATACCCTTGCTTTGAAGATGCTAAGGCTCTATAAACTTTCCTGAATTATGTGGAACACACAGGGATTGGTTAAGAGAGAGTATGGATGGGTTTTTACCCCCCGACCAGACGGTCGGTCCTCCAGTCCACATTTATAAAGCTCTCGAGTTGGAACTTCGCAAAAATTAATATTTTTTCTAGCATTTCAATGACTCTGAAATCCGTGAGGCCGGCTGAAAATGTATCCTACTTGTCACATAACTGTTTTCTCAGCCGGTCCTCCAGTCCACATTTCTAGAGCTATGGAGATGAAACATAACATGAATGCTTCTTTATAGCTAGTTATTTAATTATTCTGAGATCCATAAGATCGGATGAAAATCACGCGTAGTTGTCTTATAACCGTTTTCTCAGTCGGTCCTTCAGTCCACATTTCTAGAGCTATGGAGATGAAACTTAACATGAATGCTTCTTTATAGCTAGTTATTTAATTATTCTGAGATCCATAAGATCGGATGAAAATCACGCGTAGTTGTCTTATAACCGTTTTCTCAGTCGGTCCTTCAGTCCACATTTCTAGAGCTATGGAGATGAAACATAACATGAATGCTTCTTTATAGCTAGTTATTTGATTATTCTGAGATCCATAAGATTGGATGAAAACCACGAGGGTTGTCTTATAACCGTTTTTTCAGTCGGTCCTCCAGTCCACATTTCTAAAGCTATGGAGATGAAACTTGACATGAATGCTTGTTTATAGCTAGTTAATTAATTATTCTGAGATCCATAAGATCGGATGAAAAACACGCTTAGTTGTTATATAACGGTTTTCTAATTTCAAAGCTAAAACACGTAAATATAAAGCTCGAAAGTTTAAATTCGATGCACAAGCATCTCTGGATTAAAGAAATTATAGACCTAGAACTAGAAGCTGGTTGAATCACTTGCCAAAGAAAGTCTTCGCCTTTGCTTCGCTGAAATCAATGGCTGAAAAACTACTGGCAATAGAATACTGAAAACTCGGCAGGGTCTTAAAAATCTTTACTCGGAATAGTCCAAATTGCGGCATAAAAGCTGCGGTGACTAAGTTATCTCTCTCTTTTTCCTTTTTTAACTCCCATCCTCCTACTTTCTACCCCAACCGAGCAGCTTCTCTACCACACACTTACTGCTGTTACACTTTTCTGCACTTCTCTATATTCCATACCTACACCATTATCTTGCTACCCTCTGCCTCCCAACTTATCTGTCACTAACATCTACACTATCTATGGCATCTCACCGAGTGCAACTACTTGTCTCAGCCACTGCTTCTTTGCCGTTGCGCTCAAGTATTTGTTGCCACTTTTTGCTGGCGTTTGCCGCCTCGTCTTCACTTTGACGTCATTGAGGTCGCACACTTTCCATCGACTGCACGTGACATGTGACCGCCGCCGTCACAACAACAGCAATAACAATAAGTTTAGCGCCTTTGAGCTTATCCTCCTCAGCGCCTTGCATGCACCCGAGTACCTCGACGGCAGTAGCAGTTTGCATGCTTTGATTTAACTACGACTTCGCGTCTTGGCTTTGTGGTGTTTCCGTTATTTCTAACTTCGCATGCTCTGCCGTTTTTGCACAATCATTGCTTTGTGGTTCTCATAGTTTGTATGCACTTATGCATTAATATTGTTATTGCTATTGTTGTTGACCTGTTCCGCTCTGTGACCTCGTACACGCTAGCTGTGCACTGCTTTGTTTCGCCCGCCCGACACTTCAGCAGCGAAATAACTTTTTAATGATTTTATCTATTTCCCGACTGCATTTACGAACACTTGTTCGCGTCCCTTTGGCGTGTTCTACTTTTTGTTTATTTTACTTAGTGTCGACATTTGTTTTTTCTACTTCAAAAAGTTATTTGCGCAAACTTTGGTATTCTTAGTTGTTTGTCGCATTGACTTTTATCAAAAGTGAGAACGTCTCAGGTGTCAGAACTGCCAATAGTTGCCGGATGCCCTGGTTTTTCATATACTAAAGTGAACTGGAGATCCAAGGCAACTCATTTGAGACTTGGATATGAAAGTTTCCCTGCTTCCTCAAAAGAAGACTTGTTCCAGATTTTGACAGTACGGGAGGTCTTCCTCTTCATCTGCTCCCCCCGGCGAGTACTGCGTCAAGGCGACCAAGCCACAACTTTAGATCAATGACAACCTTCGAGTCACCCCTTCATAATTTCTTTGACTTCCAGTCTCCTTTCCACCATTTCATTAAAATTTCGCTGGAGGATATCAACTTTCAGATTGGAAAGGTAGTCACTTGTTGACATCGCAACAACTTTGGGTACTCCATAACTTTAAAAGATCTCTTTGTTGCTTTTAAAATAATTTAAAAAACCCCAGTAATCTCAGTTACACTCAAAATCCATAGAAGGAAATAACCCATCTTTTCTTCCATCATTTCTCTAGAACTTCATTGGAGAAAATTAAGTTTTACACTGAAAACCAGTCACTTGTTGATACCGCTGGATTTTGGAAAACAGGAGTTGACATTATAGCGTTCACTTCTCCAATTTATCAGATGAGTGTAACAACTTTAGGTTCTCTACAAAGCAACTTTGGATTGCTTTTAAAATCCCAATAATCCCAGTTAAGCTCAAAGTCCATAGAAGGAAAGAACCCATCGCAGAAAATCAAATAAGGCATTCACCTCCAAAGTAAAATATAGGAATCAAGTCTCAGCTCACAGCGTCGCACTTTTAGTTCCGGAATCACAAAACAAGGCTTCCTAGAATTAGGCTTTGATAAAGATGAGTGGAGTTTGGTTACTCGCAAGTTTGTGGACTTTTCCCTAAAGAGAAGACTTTCTTGTTTTATAACCGCAGAATTTGTCAAAGCGCTTGTTCCACTAGGCGATTCAATATTAAGAAAACCCGCCACTCATCTTTTTTTGGTAGAACGTAGTGTCTCCATTTCTATTTCTTTACTGCCTTCCTTAATTAATTTCATGAAAACCCATTAAAGGTTAAGAAATCAGTTCTGCTAGGTCTAGCTCGAAAGCATGCCAGTTCAAAATTGAAACCTGTTCAAGAGACTCTTGGAAATTCAGTAGATATATTTAAAAAGTAGATTTGAGTTTTTTCGACATAAATGGATGACCAGTTTAGCATGAAGACTGGATCATAAGACAGTAAGATCCATATTGGATGATTCCAGTTGTGTTGTGTTGACACTAATGGACGCAAGACTTATGTAATGCGAGACACTTCTGTTTAGATGTCGACCTCAGCGGATTGTTCCAACGGCAGGATAATAGCATCTTAAAAATCTAGGCCATCCGACCACTATGAATTCAAAAGTTAATACAAATCAAGCTGGTTCAACGACTAAACATAAGAAAATACAAGACAACCACCACTCATCTCAACAGTTCCACGTATGTATGTACATAGGAACCCCTTTTAGTAAACTGAACCGCAGCAATAATAAAGGACGCTCCATCTTTGTGAATGCAATGCCTGTGTTGTACATTTAATTAATTATTAATGCAAGACGCCGATACGTGCTGCAACAACAACAGTAAAAATAACAAAGTCGCAACCACAAGCGAAAGGCAGCCAACTCAAAAGAAAGCGAGCTAGGCAAGGAAACATTTTCATTCACAAAACAGCGAAAGGAAAAAAGTAAGTCAGTACAGCAACAAACATAATAACGGCGCACATATACGACAGACACGACATGCGACGATTTACGACAACACAACACAAACAACAAACAGCCGCCGTAGCGAATGTAAGCTGACGTCTCGCATAGAGCGACGCGATGCCGTTACATTATATGTGAAGTGATGATGAGTGCAGCAGCCCGCGTGCTCCCGCACTTACAGCACAAACTCTGCAACCGACGTCTTTTATTGTGGGCACTTAGTATTCGTGTGGCCCCATCAAGTGACGGCGTTGATACGTTTTAAAGGTGTTCATTTTTATTGTGAATCATTTTTTGCATAATTGATTAAATGACCGCCTATAACGGTTGTAACGGTAAATTGGTTAACTTTGGTTTAGACGCTGTAGGCGATAGAAGTGGTGAACATGTGAAAAAGCAGCTTGAAACGAGTGGAGTATATGTGAGTGGTGGAGAGAGGAAGCAGAAGAAGGTTACAAATAAGGGAAGTTAACATATAAGGGCAACTCGTAGTGATCTCCCAGCTTTATTTTAAGTAAACAATCATGGCTGATTACGAGCGCTGTAATCGACTTTATAAAATATGCAAATATATGTATGGAGTTTCCTCTTCTGAGAAATAAGGGTGTGACATATTATGTTGTTACGCTGGAAAGGGAAAGAATTAAAGGCGGTACTGGAGCTGAAGCCGAAATGACATACACAAGTTTAGGCGCAGTTTAAAGTTTAAATAAGTCAGTACGGATGGATTTCCGGATTATTGGTGGTCAACACTGAAGATGGGAGCGGAGAGCTTCTGTTTGCTTAAGGGTGCCCGCAGAGTGGACGCTTAAAGCCGAGCCGAGCGGAAATTCACGTGTTGCGTAAATGGGAAAATGCGCTCGGCTCGGCTTCTAGCGTCCACTCTGCAGGCACCATAAGCCTCTGAAGTCTATATGTCGTGTCAAAGAAGTCGATTACCCACTCTATACTAAATGGAGCCCGTGGTTTGAATGATTGAGCGCCAGCTGAGTTTTTTAGAACCTTGTTTAATAAAACTAAGCCGGCTGGTAAGGTCAGAGTCCATTGCAAAATTATCTCTGGGAGTTTTGTTGGACGTTTGGTCTGCCTTTTTAGTACTGCTACTGGTTGTCCGACTGTGAAGCCACAAGTTTTGTACTATAATACCTTGAGTATAAAACTTTTACTAAAATGAAATTCAATTAAAGTTTTGTTAGTGGTAGAATATTGCTTTCCGACTACCAGGATGTCAAGAAACGTGTTGTTACTGTCGATAAGTCTTGAATCTAAGCTTTCGACCCGAAAACAGACGAACAATCGGCCGAATAATGACAAAGTTAGGCCGTAGCCGAAAAACCCGCTATCAACAACAACAAGATCGGTTTTAAAGATTTTAAGGTTATGGCAGAACTGTGTAAAACCGAACCTGTCGAGCTTTTATACCAAATTTTTTGGAAGCTTCGGTATTTTGGAAATATAGGCCGCAGCTTTGGAACTGAGCCTCTCTTAATAAACTCAAAAACTCTAGCGGCTGAGTTAGTGACGCTGTATTTGAACCACTGTTTCTCGCTTTTCTTACTCAGTTTCCATTTCTTTCAAGCCTTTAAGTGGCCTTAAATTCTCAACTCACTTACTATAATGATTTTCTGCATTTTTCTCAAACTCCATTGTGTTTTATTTGGCTAACAAAGTTAAACAAATGGAACCACTTACATAAATTCCAAGCTCCATTGCGCACACTGCTTCGGCGACAACAACAAAACATGAGCAAACGTTGTCTATATTTATTGTGTTGCCACACCATTTGTATGCAAAATACGAATGGAATAAAATACGATACTGGAAATGTTCAGTATTACAATGTTGTAAGTCCACAAAACTATTATATTAGATATGCGGAAAGTAGCGTTACATTTAAATAAATACTTGTACCCACATGCATACAGTGTGTGCGAATAGTGTGTATATAGTTGAGGCAACATCCTGTCAAGAGTAAATTTAAATTTATGTCATGACAAAAACTGTATGCCAAGAAAAACTAAATATATCCACAACCCGGCAATGCAGTGCGGTGCTGGGCCGCAGTGAGCGGGTATGGCAAAACATTTTCAGGGGTCTATGAAAGAGTTGTGTTTATTTGTTTTAAAATTTTTTGCAAGTAAACATTTGAAATTGTTATGCTGCAATGAGGCTGTCTGTGCATCGGTCTATATATAGAAGATATGTAAATGGCAGGCTGGTACAGTGGTGGACAAGGAAATATGGAAAGACATTTTTCCTAAAAAAAATTGAAAAAATAGCCACAACAATAAATTAAGTTAAGTCAAGATTAGTTAAGCCAAACATACTCGTATATTGGTATAAGTTATGTTAAGTTAAGTCAAAAATACATAGACTCAAGTTACGCTAAGTTAAGTTAAGTCAATTTACGTTAATTGAAAAAAATTGGATAAGTTACGATGATTTAAGTTAAGTCAATTTACGTTAAGCGAAAATTGCGCTAAGTCACATTAAGTTAAGTTATGCTAATTAAAGTTACACAGAATTGAAAAAAATATAGTAATGTTAAAAACAAAGTTAAATTCATTCAAATTAAATTATACTAAGGTCACGTTAGGGCTTAGTTATACTACTTTAAGTTAAGTTATGTAAATTTAGATTATGTCAAGCTGAGTTGTTACGTTATAAAAATAGAATTTAAATATTCTCAATGGAACTAGATACGAATTTTACTAAGTTCACGTTAAGTTAAGTTACGTAAATTTAAAATTTTTGCGTTAAGGTATGTTAATTTGGTGCTTTAAAAAAAATAATTAAGTATTTTCATGAAGCTAAATTTAAATTTTACAACACTGACGTTCAACTAAGCATAATTAAGATCTAAGTTCAAAATAATTTATGTCAAGTTAAGTTACGTTACGTAATTACGTTAAAAAAAAACTTTAGTATTTAATTGAAAAATTAAAAAAAAAATTAAATTTTACTAATTTGAAGTTAAATTATCTTGCGTTAAGTTACGTTATGTCAAGTTACGTTAAGTTATTCAGCTCAAAAAATAAAATTTCAGCATTTTAAATGAAACACAATTTAAATTTTATGAGGTGCACGTTATGTTAAGTACATTATGTTAAGTTATGTCAAGTTAAGTTACGTTACGTAAAGTGGTTACGTTAAAAAAATAAATTAAGAGAAGCAAAAACTAAGCGCATGGTAAAAATGTTTGCGCTTAAACAAAAAAAAATTAAAGCCCTATTAAGTAAGTTACGTTAAACAACCACATTTCTCTGGCCACCACTGTATTTCAACATAAATATTTATGCATTATGCAGGCGTGTGAATGTGCATGTGCATTGCTGAGTGGGTGTTTATTTTGGTTTTTCGCATTTCGGCCAAGTTTATTGCCTGCCACATGCAATCGCAATATATTTTAACAACGGCTGCAACAAAAGCAACGCTACATACATACATACATATTCGCCAACCAATGCACTAAAGAGATTACCAAAGTCCGTTAGTTTAGACGGCAAAGCAGCAGAATTTGAATGTCTGCTGGAGGTGGAGAGAGCGCACGGACAACGCGCCGCACGATGTCTTGGCAAATAATGGCAATAATGAAAAACAGTTAAAATGGGTGTTGACATTCGATGTGGTGAAGCGAAAAAGCAAAGCGGCAAAGAAGACGGCCGTCGGCCGCGCTCGCCGCAAACTTTCTAGAAACGGCGTAAAATCCGGGCAGACAGACCAAAAGGAGTCTTGCAATGGTTAAAATAAAGTAAAGTAAAATCAGAACAACAACAGTGTGCGATAAATAAGCAACAAAAAGCGGCTAAGCGACGCGACCGGAAGTGCCGGCAAATTCCCCAACGCGGGTATTTATATAAAAGTGGCGATAAGCGGCAGCGTCTTGTTATGCCAAATGCAAATAATTGCAGCAACAACAATAACAAGAAGTACTATACAATAAAAAGCGAGTGTGGAAAAGTAGCAATATCAGAAATGCTATAGTTAGACGCCGCGAGCGATTTCAAGGTTGATTCTGGCTGGATATGAAAATGTGCAGACATTGTAATTGCAGTTGTTGTTGCAATTTTAAAGTAGTAGTAAAGCGTAGAATGCTTTGGAAGGAAAAATTTATAAATTTCAACATATGTCTGTTCAAAAAATTTAAGAATGATTTTGAGTGAAAAAATATTAGAACAAAAATTTAATAAAAATTATAAAAAAAAACTCAACACTGATAAAAAATTTAGGTATGCGTACCAATTTCAAAACTACAAATTTTAATTTTTTTTTATTTATTGAAAAGTTGTTTATTCATTAAAAAAAAAAATTAAAAATAATGTTCCTAAAAATTTGATTGGCAACCCTAAGCGCATTAATATTATAATTTTGTGCTGTTGAAGAATAAAAAAACAATGAATTAATAAAAATATTTATTTATATTTTAAAATATTACTTGTAAAAAATTTGTGGGCAACCCTATACCTCATTTTTTTTTTTTAATTTTTAGAAATAATTATTTTATAATAATTTAACAGAAAATTTTTAACTTGCAACAAATATATGTATGTATACACATATGCATATATGTATGTATATGGCAACCCTAACAGCAGAGTTTTCGTAAATTTATGGAAAGAATAGTTTTATTAGCAAATAAAAATGTATCAGAAAAAAATTATATTTATGGCAAATGAAAATTTTAATTTTTATTTAAATTTAAAAAAAAAACTTGCAATAAATTATATGGAAACCCTATCCAGTAATTTTTTTTTTTACTTTTAAACAAATAATAATGTTAGTAAAAAGTGAATATATATCAAAAAATTTAATTTTTATTTACACTTTAATTAAAAAAAACTTGAAACAATATGGCAACTCTATGCTATATAAAAATTTTTTAAACAAAGCTTTCTTTACTGCACGCTTGCTACGCGATTTGTTTTACTTAATCTTAAAATATGTATAACGCTTTAAAAAATTTCATAAATTTGGTAATTCTAGTTTAATTTTTGTTTATTAAAATTATTTCAAATATTTTGTTTTCCAACAAAACTTCCTTCCAACAAATTTTAAATTTTTTCACTACATAAATTTTCTAACAAAATTGATTAAACCCACAATTGCATCAACACTTTCTAGCGCCCACTAAAACCCTAGAGATCGCCACTGTGCAGTTGGCAACTCTGACATTAACAAAATTATTATTCAAATTGCGGCTGAAAACTGCGAAACGCCGCCAAAGCACAAAAACATTAAAAAAAAACAAAAGCCAACAGATATTTCACACACAACAACGTTAGGCCCACACAAAAAGGGTGGCAACATTCGCACTATCACCAGTCAATAGCAAAGTGAAGCCTCAACGCTAACAAAAAACAACGAGCTGCCAGTCAGCATTAGCATAAATTCCAGTTGTAACGGTGAAAAAGTAAAACAAAACGCGTAAATGCAAAAGGAGTGTACGAAAAAGCCGTCAGGCCAAGGTGCCAAGCCAACCAACGGTACATGGCTAGTAAAGGCTGCAACAGACACGGAGTCAACTAGACAAACTCTGAGGACTTAAGCACAACGCGCCGCAGAGGCAAAGCAATAAAGTGACAACAGCAGCTACAAGTCCATTTGAAGTTGCCATAGACACTGCCAATTCCCGTAAGAAAAATCAATGACGGTGACAGCGTTGAATGGACTACTGACGGCAGTGCCCAGCAGACAGGCAGCTGGTGGCTGTATTTACTTATTTGGTACTGACTTTTTACTCGACAACCGATGCTCGTGATTTTTTTTTTTTTTTTTTTTTTGCTCTTTCGTCTACTTTGCTTTTATTAGTGTTTTTATTTCGTGCTTTTCTCATTTTCTATTTTCGCACTCGCACTCGCTTCTCTTTTGCCACCGTCACACTTGTCTACATTTTGCCATCATTTGTTTCTATTATGCCATTGTTCGAGCCATTTCATTGAGATTGTAATGCAAGTGACACAGTTTTTGCTTAGTCTTCTTCGCCTGAAATTTATTAGTGAATGCCCTGGATGTTGTTGAAAATGTGCAAAATAATGAGAACGCTCGCAGATAGTTTTTTTTTTTTTGTTTCCTCTAATGACAAAGAGCTAACAACAAATGTGTGCCAAAAATATATTTCCAATGGAGATTATATGAATGAGCCTTAAGGTGGCTGTAGACGATGCGAAAAAAATCGATAATCGATATACATACATAGTACATATAAAATTTGGAAAAACTGAAGATTTTTACGTTTAGTTTTTTTTACCCCACAATGACTGTTGAAGTTTTATAACGGGCTACTGAAAAAAGGATACTGAACCGGAAGGGATCCGTATTTTTTCCCAACAAGCTTGTCAATTCGCCAACTGTCCTCCAAATTACTTCCGAGTTGTAAAAACGCTGTTACTGCCGCTACGAGAACAGCAGGGCCCGAGTTCAACGCCAGTTTCTCACCAAAAATATGTACTTGGGAAGCGAAATAGCAAGCTTTTGCCAGAATTTCTGCTATAAAAATGCTCATGAATGATTCAGTGTGTCGCATAAAATTACCAGTAAAAACAGAACGATTGTAAAACGAAAATTCATAAGTTTAAAATCAGAACGGAATTTTCAAACTAGGCCGTTTGACTTCAGTATAAGAGCCCGAATCATCGAAGATCAAGTAAAGTTTAGGTTATGTTAAGTTATACTGCCCGACTATCACGTTGTATATAGACTTAATGGTCCTAAGTAATGCAAGAGGTTCAGTTTAATTTAGGGTGAAGTTTTTGTCACACAGTACGTCAACGTTTTTTGCGAGCTTTAAGAGCGACTACTTTTGATACTTCGTCTAGTTTTTTTCAAACTACTGAAAACTGTAAGGCCGATGAGCTCGCAGGAGAGACATCGCACTAACATTGCATTAGTAATGAGCTCCTCTTGAATTCTGACGCTGGAGCTATGGACTTCAGAGCTCAGCAGGTATTGGTAAACGACTAACTCCCTGCAACTGGTAGATCTTTCTTGTATAGCGTAAAAAGCAAGGGATTCACTGAACTACTTGCAATTAATAAGGTTCATCTAGTCACAACCATTGAAAACCTTACCAAACTTTGTCCCATAGGCATTCATGCGCTAAGGCTACAAAACGTATTGAAAATCGTCAAAATTGTTTAGAGAAATCTGAGATGAAAAATTCTAGACACCAGCTTTTCAAAACTGTGGTTCGAAATTGATAACAGCAGTCGTAACAAAATTTTGACAGGCTCCAAGAGCTTTGTCGATTTATGAGGGTCTTTTTTATCAATACAAGAAGTTTTAAGTATCACAACGGATCGGGATTCTAAGCTGTGATCTTCTTGTTGCGGTTTGTAACAAGATCGACCTTTCAACCTAACCTAGTATACAAACCGAAGGGTTTTATACTAATAGCCCGTTTCGGATAAAACTATCATAATCTCTGTGGCAAGTGAGTCATCGGTTATCGAATGCTTAAAAGTGATTTCTTCTTATAATTTGCATCTGTATCTGCGGCAACAGGTAATTTTAAAGCCAAATATGGTAAGTTTGCTACTTCGTTGAGGAAACTTAATACACAATGTCTTTTACTAAATAGAGAGATGGAAACATCAATTTCATATAGTTTTAATGGACATTGTTCGACTCTTCAAAACTGGAATTCGTGAAAAACGTGGAAATAATCAAGCAGAAACTGGATAGAAACTGAACTAAGGAGCCTATTATATAAAGTTATAGGAGCTAGAGTTAAGCCTAGACCAATTTCAACTACTTTTGACAGTAAACTATAGTAAAAGTGATCTTTGTGGACTCTGTTCTGATGCAACTCCGGGTTAATTCGAATAATTGATACAGGTCCAGCCAACCAGTCTAAGGTCCGAGATCTTAACGGGTCGAAATTAAGTTTTAATTGATGCCGGTTTAGAGGGGTCAGAGACCTTAACACGTTGAAATTAAGCTTAAAATCTTGAAATCTGAGGTAAGCTACTCACAAGTTATTACCGAACCTCGTCGCTTATTATATCTGAGTTACCCGTTAATATATCCCAACCCCAGTGGACTTAAAGAGTTTTCAGCGATCTTCGTGTCGACTCTTATTATTATTTTAGATTTTAAACTGATTTTTTGATGAAAGTGATTAAATTTTTTCTTTCCGAGCACTTTAAGCCTTAAGCCTTCGCGGCATACTTCACAGAAAATGCAGAAAAAGCAAAGGTCCAACTCACCGTTCACTGAAAATATTCGCTAGAAGCGCGCTCCCCTTCACCGACTCAACTTGTGGCTCTATTCATAAATACTGCAACGCAGCAAAACCGGAAACGTTGAGATTTGCCAGCAATGCACAGACGCCGGCTACAGCACAATCACACAAGCACGTACTATGGCAACTTCCGCTTATTTATATGCATTTATGCATATGCTTATGAGGCAAAGTAAATTATCCACTTAAAAGTACCGCTTTCGCGGGCACACTGAGCGCTGAAGACGCAGGTGGGTTGGTAGCGCTGTTTGAGACCGAAGCCTAGGTGCGCTCAAATATGGCGGATTGAGGCTTGCTGCTGCTTGACAGCTGATTTGCTGAGACGAAATATAATATGTGATGCTTTGTGATGCTGTGCTACACATATGCACTCCGCTGTTGTTGCTGCTGCTGCTCCCCTTCTTGCATTTGCTTGATGCTCCTTGTCACAGTTGAAGCACCTTTAATCCTTAAGCCTTAATCCCGGCTGATAACGACGAAAACGTGCAGACTGAATGGCGTCGCTGTGGTTCTCATTTAAATGCAACAGCAGCAGCGTCAGCGTTTAGCAGACGCCAGCCAAGTAACACGGTTTTGCGGGCAGAGCGCGGAGCGTGCAAGTTGGCTTAGCAGCTGAGTTCGGTGGATAGAGGAAAAGTGGAAAAACAAAAACGAATTGTTAGTGTCAGTTACTTTGTGACTTTTAAAACGAGAGAGAGAGAGAGTGATAGCGAGGGCGAGATGCCGAGCAGAGCGTGCGTGCGAACTGGTGCGTGCAACGTCAAAATTCCAAATCTTGCACAAAGAGAGCGCACACGAGAGTGGGTGCAATGCACCGCCGCTTGGCGCTACGTGGGAATTTCACTTATCACTACGCCTATTGTTGCTTGTTGTTGTTTTCCGTTTGTGTTGTTATTGTTTCGTTACTTGCTTCTCACTTGCATTTAAAATAAACAATAATAATTGCAGATAATGCACTTTCTTCTGGGCGTAAAAATAGTTACAACAACAATGATGACTAACACATGGAAAACTGTTGTTGTGCTGGTCCATATGTTGCTGATTGGATGTCTTGCATGCTATACGCTTAGTCAGAGGCTTTGAACTCTTTGCGCTGATAACGGCATTGCAAATAACGGTACCATGTGAATTCGTATGCATAACGTTTTGTGAATCACAATAAAGTTTTTAAATAATATGCAAAGAAAGCAAATTATGCCTAGATTTGTGCTTCACGACAGATTTTAACATATAAATATCCAAATATCTGAAGCTTTCACCGTTTTTTACTCTATCTTCGATAAGCCATACATAATCCTTAATAATTTGAGCGTTTTCATTTGGCTACAAATTCGTTAAGTACACATTCACAATAGAAAACTGCTCAAAATAGCTTTTTCGCTTCCGAAACTGTCATCATATCGAAGCTTCCACTAAGCAAAGCTTAGCCTCAGAATGAATATACTGCTCCAATAAAATAATTGATCAATATATAGCAAATTATTAAGATCTTAAATAATTATCTAAAAGCTCAACATTCAATTCGTTATATTATTCACATAAATGAGCTTTTTAAGCTTTTTTTAAAGACGCTATTTTTGAAAATAATACCTGAGCGAAATTTTTAGAAATTTAGGTCTCAAAACATGACTAAAAAATTTACTTTGGCTCTAGTTCGAAAACTTAATTACGACTATTTGAATAATTAAACGCGTCCTGCAGAGCTTTTGGTTACACGAGAGCTTTTTTTGAGCCGAATTTGATCTAGTATATGTCATATTAATAGTGTTAAAAGCACATTGAGCTCAGGATCAATCAGTGTGTATAGAGAGAACTTTGCATGATGGGTAGAGAGAGCTTTCAGTTAACCGTTATATATCTGTGTAATAGCTGCACTATCCGAAAACAGACTCTTTAGAAATGATATGGAGGTTTAGCCTTTCGATGACATTTTGGCAGATACATACATATGTATGTATAGTGACAGACTTTAACAATTATAACAGTAGAATGCATTGGTGCTTTAAATAAATTTTTATCACAGCTTAAAAGCTTTTAGTAAAATAAAATTATTCCAAGTTTTCTAAATTTAATTTCTATTTAAAAATTTTTTAAGATAAAATTCAATACTTTCGTTTGTTTCAATTTTTTTTTTTTTTTTGAATATTATATCGCAATTTTAAATTTCTACACTTTTCTACAATTTTTTTTTAGCAAATTGGGTTGTTTTCTTTTTTTTTTAATATAGACTTCTAGCATATTAATTTTTAAAACATTTTCTTAATTTATTTTTTCTTCAAAAATTGTAAATTTGTTAGGATTTTATTATGTAGTATTACAGTATTTACTTTATGAAAACCCTTTTAATTATTCTACTACTTCTAATTGCACTTTCTTTGCAACTACTCCACCCTAACACACAACTGCATCAATTGCCATCTTTCCCGCAATCACTTGCGCTTTGTTTCTGTTATTATTTGCATAAATATACGCACATTGCATATGCACAAACTCTCTGGCGCTTCAAATCACTCGCTCTCTCTCTCTCGCTCTCTACATTTGCTCTGCTCTTTTGTGGGTGGCTGGCTGCGCCAATGTTTTGGGCTGTGCCAGCAGGTGGCCATATGTAAGTAGTTGCTATTACTTGTCTTTTGTTGTTGCTATTGTTTGTGATTTTTTTTTTCTTGTTTATGCTGTTTGTTGGCGTAAACGTCAAAGGAAGTTTGGGAGTTGGTTTTTCGTTGACATTCGTTTTTTGCTTTTTTGTTTTGTTTCGCAAAGCAAAGGCAAAGCCACAATTCGATTTTTCGCACAAAAATTTAAAGTTAATATTTATTGGAATTTATATTTTCGGGATATAAATATTTATTTTTGCTAATATTTAATAATTTATGGAGTTTAGTGTATTTTACAGAGCAGCGCAGCGCAGATTTTCGTTTAAACGCAAGCCAACAGCTGTCAAAGGAGCACGCTTACCGCCGTTAAACGAGCGTTTTGCCTTTTTTATGCACGCATGCCGCTGTACATACATATGTATATTATATGTATGTACATATATGTATATATTGCATGTGTGCAAGCATATGCAATTACACGCCGCTGCTTGCAGTTGTTTTCGCACGCCAATTCGCATATGTCGGTATGCAGCCGGGCGTATTGGCAGTTGTCATAGGCCTTCAGCTGTCACAGCCCCACATTTGCACGCTTATGTATACATAAATATATGTATGTATGTGTATATGCTACATTTATGTGAGCAGTTGCCACACTATACGTCAATGCACTTTATAAAATTCAACACTTGCGACACCCTCACATGCACTTACATTGCTTTTTTGCTGTTGTTGCGCGAGCACTGCAATTTTTTGTTTTTTTTTCCTTCGCGAATACCGTTACACACACACGCTGCTTTATTTATTTTATATACGCTTACGCTTATTTCACACTAAAAATGCACAATAACGCGTGTCAAGCAATTTGAGTGCGAATTTTTTATAAAACTTATTTTTTCTTCTGAATTTCCTTTACACAGAATACCGCACCGATAAAAGTAACGTGGAAAAACACAAAGCCGAAAAACGGCAAACCAAACCCAAACGCATGGGCTAAGGCAACGAACAACTAAATAACTGACAATACACCGCGCGACGGCTACTACGACGACGACGACAACGACAACACAACTTTACTGATAGATGACAGCAGAAAAACTGCTCTTCCCCAACGAGTTTCGGCGACGGCTATGTAAGCCGAAGCAACAGCGAGTAGCAAACAATCAAAGTGTACACACACACACGTACAAGTGAGCGCTGAGTTGGGCCATGCCCATTAGTGTCGGTGAGTTGTGGCAACAACAGCAAGTGACAGTGGCAAGCATACATACATACATATTTACTGTTGCATGCGAATTTCTCATGCTCAGCCAGAGATGTTGTTGTTACGTTCTCTGGCACAGCTGTGTACGTATTAGTGGAACTTACGCTCTTTGAGGTCATCAACAACAGCCGCTCTGCAGGCCAATGCATACGCACATACTTACAAATATGCATATATGCAAGAAAATTATTTGAAAACCTTCTGTGAAGTCAGGCTACTTAATGTCACTACTTTATGCTTGTTTACTGTGCCAAACCATTGAGTAGTGGTCTAGTTGGAGCGGATTAACAGCGCGCTTGTGCTCTTTACTCTGCGCTCCACAAACTGCAAGTGTAGAAACACATGCTCTTCAGCTGTGTGAGCGCGAACATGCTGGTGTTTTGTTGAAGAGAAAATTGCAAGTGTTTGTAGCGGGTATTTAGTGTATGCGCACAGGGTGTGCCAGAGCACAGAAAATTTTCTTTGATGCCTGATATTTTTTAACTGTCACGAATCCAATATTTTTATAGACAAATCTTTAAAATATTGAACATGTGTCCAGCTGAGCCAACCAATTTAAGGAAGCGACTGCCTAAACTCTCAAAATGATCTGAGAAGGAGTTGCATATCTATGCCGATAGTCAAGTGGTCCATTTTTGTAGAGGAAAAAAAAAGTCTGATTTTATCATTAGCATTACAGTTTTTACTAATTAGAATTTTAAGCTCGTCAGCGACCTTCACGAAGCCCCCCTCACAAATCTTTAAACATAAACACAGACAGTTGACTAACCGTTTCACAAGTTCACAACACATTCGAGGTGGTAATTGCAAACCCAGGACAGATACACTCAGAAGTAGTTCACTAACTAGCTTCCATTTTTTCTTAGACCTCTTTGTTGCAAAACTTGCTTTGATAAGAAGAGAGAGCCTACAAATATACGAACAAAATTTATAATTTATCCCTGTGACAGCTAATTGCAACATTACAAAAATAGACTGAATTCATAAATTTTAGCTATTTATTAGCCCAACGAAGACAAGTCCTAAATCCTAAGATAAGTAAAAAATTTAACCTTAAGACCCTAATAAAACTGGAATAAATTTCTCTACACATCGCTGTGCGCCTTTAAAGAGTATATTGAGCTCGGAATATCGAGGATCTCTAGAAGCAAATGGAAATAAAAACTACGAAATTCCTCCTTTTTTATGTTCTAGAAAATCGTAAACCCAACGGTCTAAACGAACTGGGATTTAATGACACTGAAATTTGCTTTAATTATCTAATGAAGAGAAGAAACCTTGTAAAAAAGCTCAAGTTTCTTCATCAACTGATGTATCGAATTGTAATCTATATTCCGCTTAAACTGACTCAGATTAGAAGAAGTCTTCTGGGGTTTCAAAAACGGCCCATTCCTTGAGAATAAACTTTATGAAATCTCTTTCTCAGGTACTTCAGGGCAACATTCTCCTTCGATCGTTTTATGATACATGTACTTCGAGGTAAGATAGAACTTATGAAGTCTCTATCTAAGTTACTATGCAAATTTGTAACCAAATATACTCTCAAGGTCTCTATTTTAGAAACCTAAGCCAGTGAAAGCTCTGTCCACCCACCACATATCACAGTAATCCAATTGAATTCGCACATTATTTCGTGCTTCCTAAGTCAGGTCTTTAAATCACAGTCTCCACTCAGTCGCGGGTATTTTTTTATTGCAAAACATCATCACTCTGAAACGCTTCATTTGAACTGAAAACTGCTTTTCATCAGCTGTGATATGTTTATTTGCTGTGAGCTGTAATTCTTACACGCTTGCGCTCACTCTCTTGCTGGCAGAAGGTCTAGGCTACACAGCTCATTGCCAAGTTACGAGCGCAAATCTGCGTTCACACGCTGATGCACTGTTGCACCTGCAACTTTATGCAACTTTAAATGCCATTAAATTCACTTAGACGGCAGATAAACTGGCGTACAGAAGCAGAAGCTCATTCAATGAACACACATAGTCGCACACTATGCGAGCTCTATATGAACTGCTTCACATATCTCACTTGGTTTGCTGGAGATGTCCATTTCATCGACAGACCGACCAAGTACTTTGCTGTTTTACAAGTCTTTTATTTTTGCCCAGACGCTGGAGGCGTTGTAGGTGTGCCGAGCTGTGGGTTTTTGGGTTGAGGATGAAGGGATTCGTATGTTATTTATGGCCAGGAATTTCGCCTGCAGACGGCAAGTGAAAAACGTTTTGGAATTTTTCCTAAGTGTTCGACTAAAAAAAAAAAAAACAAACAGGAATACCGCATTTCCCAGTGAACAAGAAATATGCTTTCCTTCAGAGAAGTAAACATGCAAGTGAGGTCAAAGAGTGCCTCAGCGCAGTGGAATCGCAGCAAATTGTAAAGCTGATGAGCTAGGCCATTGTCTTATTGGCGTCCACGGAGTAATGCTGGGAATCCTACAAGAAGCTGACAAGAAGATGAGGTGGAAACAACTCAACACATCTTTCATCTTCGGAGGTTTAGACTCACATGGAAGCCCACACCTTCAGATATCCAACCGAACTTGCGGGAGTTGAAATGTAGTGCCTGTGCAAATTTGTATCGACTATAAATCCGAACACATCGGTCCCCATTTTCCATGATTTCACAAAGGACTACATATACCAGTCCACATGCGAGCATCGATCAGCCATCTAACCTAACCGAACCTGGTAAACAAAGGACATGTGCAAAAATCCAGATCAATATCTCAAAAGTTGAGGGACTGAGGGTTGGGGGTTCGCGTAAATAACTTAAAGTTTAGCCTCTATTCAGTATATGAAAATAAAACTTGTTGGGTTGCTTCGAAACCCAGTGGCTCATGGACAACGAGTAAATCGCAAATCGCTGCTTAGATCTATTGATTGAACGCTACACAACGGCCTCTTCAACTAATCCCTATTTGCAACGAAATCGTTTTCGGTATTGAAATTTTATTGTTTTGTGCTACAAAAATTGCAACCCTGTGGAGCACCATTCAACTTTTCGAAGAAGACAACAACTCAACATGGCCAATTGTCAATGGCACGCAATGGACACCTCTCAAAGGCACAAACAAAGAGCGAAATCAACAAAAATACCTTTGGTCGGTAACCGATTTCGGACAATAACTGGCAGTTCCGTTAAGCATTTGTCAGTGCTGCTATACGCATAAATCCAATTTCACATCAATCTCAGTTGCAACGTAAGCAACAACAGTAACTGCAGCTATAGCGTACGCTAACAGCTTTAGCACCAACACCACGACCACCAGCATCATCAGCACCACCACCATCAGCGTCATCAGTTGGCACATCAACGGCATCAGTATATTCATCAGTGGCGTCTCAACATGATTTCCACTGACTGCAAGCAGCAGATAGCTTCTCACTTCTTGACTTTCTCATTTAGCACGTACGTTGGACACATAAAATTCCCGACAGCCGGTGTATGCGTGTGTCTTCATTGCCAAGCTCATGTGGTGCAAGCACTTTCTTTTGCCGTGTCTGCTCACTTCACTGCACTTCGCTGATTTGTACCGTTATACAGGTGTACGGTTAAGCCGGGTATATGTATGCTTTGCCAACTGCCGTCAAGCCAAGTCAACATTACACAACACCAAACCGCACAGCGCTACAAACACTAACGACCAACTTCAACTTCAACTGCAACTTCAATATCC
Organism: Bactrocera zonata; assembly: GCA_037783105.1. NCBI lineage: Eukaryota > Metazoa > Arthropoda > Insecta > Diptera > Tephritidae > Bactrocera > Bactrocera zonata. The sequence continues at coordinate 204,729 of JBAWJQ010006309.1, forward strand.
TTTACCGCTCTTAGGTGAGTGTGAACGTGTGCGTGTGTGTCTGTTGGCATTTATTTGCCTCTTCAGTATGTCAACGGTATTTGTCCAACGTCCTGTGCGCCTTTCCATGTCCTGCTGCCGTGTCTGAGCATTGTTTAATGGTTTATATGAGCACATATGTGATGACGTTATGGCATGTGAGAGAGATTTCAGGGAAGATGTCAGGTTGGGTGCGGAAAATCATGCAGTCATAGCGCAAATGTGCAAAGATTTAAATTATTACCGACAAACCTGCAATATATGGAAAGCAATGTTAGGCGAGGGGGTTTGCAACCGGGTACCTATTATACCGTACTTTCGGGATTAGAATGAATGAATATTCAGCGAAGCCTACTTTTGGACGAACTACTTCGAAGTTCATTGTGAATGGAAATACAAAGCTAGGGTCATCAAAGGTACATAATAAAGATAATAGCACGATAGACTCTTCGGATGAAAAAAAAATGGATTTATGCCTAATTGGAGTTCACTCCATAGTGTTAAACGTATTTAGAAAGTTACAGAGGTCCAGCTCGAGGAATAAAGCAATCAATAACTCAGCTGAACCTTAAGACAAGAGTCTTGAAATGTTTATGATCTCTACCGGTGAAGAAAAAGGGATTTCTGACTAGTCCGAGCTCACTTTATAGTGTTAAACGTGTTGAGAAAGCTACAGATGTCCTGTTCAAGGGATAACGCAGCCGAGCCGCAGGACAAGAGTCCCGAAATTGTTATAATCTCCACCAGTGTAGAGAAATGGATTTGTGACTATAAAGTGAATAGTATAAACGTGTTGAGAAAGTTAACGAGGGTTAAACCAATCAATAACTCAGTTGAGCCGTAAGACAAGAGTCTTGAAATGTTTATAATCTCTACCGGAAAAGAAAAATTGATTTCTGACTAGTTCGAGCTCACTTTATAGTGTTAAACGTGTTGAGAAAGTTACTGATGTCCTGTTCAAGGGATAACTCAGCCGAGCCACAGGGCAAGAGTCCCGAAATTATTATATTCTCCTCCAGTGTAGAAAAAAGAATTTCTGACTATAAAGTGAATAGTAGAAAACGTTGCCGAGCTCAAGTGATAAAGCATTCAGTAAGTCATCTCGTCTACTCTCTCGGTCTGGGTTTGCCACGGAAGGCCCCTAAAACCTCATGAAAGAATCCAGGAGCCTTAATTCGAACGTACGGCACTAAGGCCTTGCTATGGGACGGAAAGTTATTTTCGTTTTGTCTTTACTTTATTAGGCGTGATCCGACGTCGGAAATACCGGCACGACCTTTCCATAGAAACTAAATATGTTTCTCTTTCGACTTTCCTTTATTAAGCTTGATCTGAAGGACGGAGTATCAGCATCACGTTTTTAAAGGATGGCAATATTATTTCCTTTCGACTTTCCCCTTTTAGGCTTGATACGAGGTCCAGAGAATCTGTATCATTATCAAAGGTCGAATATTTCCGCGCGGTCAGTGCAAAAAAAACAAAACTGAAGATTTTAAAAAGTCATTTTTTTGGCATTTTTACACTGAATAAGTTTTTAAGTCTGACTACTCGACGGTGAAGCTTTGATTCGTAAACGGAATAACATGCTCGACCGTAACAATGAACCAAGGTGGCCAGAAATATCAACTGACCAGCGCTTCTTTTACAAAAATCTTCGTGTCAGGTGGTCACTTTTGTAGCACTCAAACGCTTTCCAACCCGCTACACTATTGCGTGGGATATAAAGCTCGGACATAATACATCTTTCGCCTAGTATACCATTGTCATTGTGAGACCCCTGCATCAGCTTATATCATGTGACGCTGTGATTATATTTGATTGAAATTCTCAGATTAATTCTGCATGACATTTAGGGCCAAACGTGACGCTGGCACAATCAGCAACGGCACAACAAATATTAGGGACCTTCCTTGCGTCCGTGTGTGGGTGTCTGGGAAAATAAACGCCAGAAGTGGCCAGCCTGCCATTTATACAAATTACTACATTTACGCTCGCACGCATTTAGTCATATGAGTATCCGAACGGACGGACTGCACACAGCACACTCATTTACCTGGCGCTTCGCATGCCATGGAGCTGTTGACTGTTGACGACACGACAACACGGCGACTCTGTTGCACGCAAGTGTTTATGATGAGTGTTTCCTATTTATACCTGTACAATAAAATGTAGCCGTAGTGGCACCGTGAACGGCGCCCCAACTGCTACTTACGAGTATACATACGTGTCAGTGCTCGTCCAGCGCTGCCGTTCTGCACTGACATTAATGCGCGCTCGCATATTTCGCACCAACCGCGCGCAGTCGTCACAAATGTGAAATGACGAAATGCTATTTTAAATGTAACTACAACAATAGCAATGGCATGTCATAATATTTTCAGCGTGTGTGTAGTCAACCGGCACTTCTGCGCCATTTCAGTTGCTTTTCATCCGCTTGCGCCCGACCCCAGCTTCCGTTTCCCACCGTTTCCGCACGCACGCAGGTGTTTTTGGGTTTGTAATGAGTTTTGCTGAGCTCCCCTCCCGCGTTCACCTCTTATATATTGCCATTGCCGCAATCTGTCATAAGAGCTTCCACCTTCCGCCAGCTCTATACGTCATACTGTCGGCGCTTTTCTTATTATTGTTTTATTTCCATTATTTGCTTTTCGCTCCACGCCGATTCACTCATTCACTTTTATGCTTCACAACAATACCGCATTCAACGCAACATTGTACCGGTGCGTCGAGCTCTTACTCGCATTCAAAGTTGTTTATGTCTTTTGCGTGATCGCATATCCCCGATGCAGGAGTAGGTGTCTGTATGAGTGACCTAAAAGGAAAATCAGCCGACGAAGTGTGCCATTCGTTGTTCCTTGAACAAAGCTCATCTTCTGTGTGAACATTATAACGCTGTGAGACTCTTAGAAGCCTGCCCGTTAAAGTCAAGGAGCTCAAGGAACCCAGACCTATTTAGGTCCTCAAGACAACACTTCTGTCCAGCATTCCTCATCAAACTAACAGGATCCGCTGGGAAAGGCATGGAAGGAAAGACAACCGAACGACAATAGAACGACAGGAGATCACAGTAGTCTGAATATATATATCTGCTGATGTCGGGGCTCTGAAGATTATGAAATATATCTTCAGAAAGACTACAGTTCTTATCCAATGTAATCGTTAAGACACTACAGCACAATATATGCAATCTCTACGGCCCTATTAACTCAAATTAAATGGAATTTACAAGTTCTGCTCCAAATCTGCTGTTCGAAGCTACACAACCGACTGGATTGCGCAGAAATCCGCAACCGCTGTCTCCGCTAAAGAGCCCTAAAGTTCGTTGTTGTTCCAGCTGTTAGTCGATAGCAGTGTTTTGACAATATATAATATATAAAATAATCAGTTCTTACGCTTACATTTGAGGTAATAAGAGAACTCCGGAATCAATTTATCTGTTTCACATCAAACTTCGAGATAACAAAACCATTTGAATAGTACTTCAATAGAGCCGAAGCCAGTAATTTCAATCTCCCTATAACTACAGCATTCAGCAAGATTTGTGCCATGTTTAAGAACCTCAACTCTTTAGAACCCTAGAGAACGTCAATACCTCAAGCTTAGTACCACATGTGTTCTGACATTTCCTATAGGGCAGCTGAGCCTTGGCTCTACCTACCGAATACTCAATCTCCGCATCACTTTGTGGAGGAAATTAATTTCCCTCCCAAAACGCATAACGACAAAGAGGTGCGGAAATCTCATTCAGATACAATGTTGAATTTTAAATAGGATAAGTCGTAAAAAGTGTGGTGCTCACATTGCTTTTATTCATATGTGCCTTTGAGTTAAATATTTTTACAGTTATGCATTTTAATACGGTCACAGGTGTGTCTAATTGAATGTGTCTTAGCTAAGGCGTAATGCATATGAATTAAGAAATTAACTGGGAATTTGAAATGTAAAATTTTATTTTCTAAAAATGTCTTGCAATAAAGTTCTTTTTGTTAGTGAGGGAGCTGAAGATTTCGTTAGAGTGTTAACTATGCTGAGAAACTGACATTTTAGAGACAGAATTGTGCATACATTTCTCCCATTCTCCCATTTTCCAATTGGAGTAATTTAAAGAAGCAATTTACGAGGGGGAACCGGAAAGTTAAGCAATTGAGACTACTCTCCGGCGTCTACTCGAACTGGCCAGAGCTCTTAAAGCTTTACAATTTCGTTTGGTAGTACGATGGGTTACCGAGGACAAAAATTTAACAGCCGAACCACAATTATATTTGGACAAAAAGAAAACCTAAAAGGACAGTGGACCTACGGACTGATTTCAGACATATATTCGTGGATAGATAGACAACATGGTAACCTGGATTTCCACCTGACCCACATGCATAGTGGCCACGGGCACTTTAGAAGCTACCTATAAAATATCGTCATGACTTTAGCCCATATTGTCCGACCAGCGTGGAGTGTATAGAAGACTCTGAACACGCACTCTATCATTGCCATCGGTTTTCAAGTATGTATTTTCAAGTATTTTCAAGGAAAAGCCGAAAACCACACTTATGTGCGAGTCCACTGTGAAATGGAAAGCTGTCAGTGAAGCTTCAGCTCTAATTATGACAAGATTGAGACATTTACAACAGAGTAGGCGCCAGTCAGTCCGTACAATAGAGGAGACTTTAATATTTTCTCCTCTCTCAAGAAGTAATACTTAGTCCAGTGGTCCCGTGGGAGAGACATGAGAGGAGTGTAGGTTAGGTTTAGCGGATTAAAGTCCCGCACTTCGGCTTTCGGTAGCTTTGGTTCCTACTATAGAAAAAATCCTCATTTTAAACATTATTAAGGTTTTTGTGGACGAGCTCTTCCTCGTCTTCTGATCACGTTTTCTTGAGCACCTTTTCATTTTATGTGAGTTTGGCGTCCACTCACGTGCCATTGTGAGTTTGACTTCAATTCGAAATACCATTTGGTTCAAAATGAATTCAACATTTGGTACTATCTACAATTCTTTGGATCAGGAAATACGATTTTCATCGCTTTCGTAAGAAAATGATCAATTGACACAAAGACAGACGTTTAACGTCAAAAAAAAGGAAAAATGTTGAAACCAATTAGATGAGCAGCTAAACACAACCACTGCAACCCTCGTACCAACTAATCTCACGGCTATTCAAGGTACAGCCCTGATAATCTCCATTTTGCAGCGCTGACATTTTCATTGTCACTTGTTGGTTACTTAAGTTGTCAGTGCGTACATTCCTTATGCGTTTATATTTTTTTTAACCTTTTTAATTTCACGCCCTTTTCTTAGTTTCTTATGCAGTTCAAGTCGGATTACGCTTCCCTCTACTAACTGTAGTTGACAATGCTTTTAATTATAATAAACCCACACATTTAATTGGCAAAAGTATTGTAGGGTTGTGCAGCTGTCACAAGTGAGCTTGTAGTATGAGCCTCAGTTTTGTAGTTTTACTTTTGTCTTCTTCACGATGTCGCTACACTTTCGGCTGGAGGAGTTCGCAGCTGTTAAGGTGCTGGCTTAGAGGTTAGGTTACTGTTTCAATGGTATTAGAGGGATAAAAGAGAGTATGAGAGAGAGTTGTAAGGATCCTCTTTCTCTCAAATCACTAGTAGTTAGAGTCTAAAGCTCTAGGAATAAAGGACATATGACTAGAATTGCCAGGCTCTTAATGTTTTTATAACAATTCAAAGCAGAGTTGAGATTTTTGAAAGAAATATTGAAGAACAACAGTTTCACTGCAGTAAATATACCGGAAAAATGGCCGAGTATAGGAATAAACAGAGGTAAGTATAACTCACCAGACTCTTTTTACGTACATTTCAGGATACTAAGTTTGTGATAGAGACATTACATTCCACTGATTGTCTGTTTATCAATGTATTCCAGTTCCAACGGTCTGTGAAGATTACAATATTAGACATATAAATTTTTTTAGCTTTCCGGATTTGGGAGACCCTAAAATGCAAGTTTTTGGAAACTATATATATTCCGTAACACTATTTTATGAAAGAAAAAAGCTTCATCACAAATGAGCACTCCACTTGATGCTTTTAAAACCAGCAGAAGTTCGGAAGAATGGGGTAAATTTGAGTTAAGGACTTCCGACTTTGCTTTTCAACTCTCAGTGCAAAGTAGCTCCTGTTGGTTTTTGGACGCAAGAATAGGAATTGGGTATAGTCCTACAACTGTACGGGACTAATGAGTCCTGCCATATGATGCCGAGGTATGGACAATGTAGAGTTTGGTCTTTGTTCGTCAGGAGAGGACTTTACTTTTCAACTCTCAGTCCAAAGTAGCACCTGTTGGCGCCTGGGCGCAAGAATAGGAATAGTCCAACAACTGTAACATGGTGCGGAGGCATGGACAATGAAATCATCTGATAAGTCGGCTTTAGGGGTGTTCGAGAGAAAAATCTTGCTGAAGATTTATGGTCCTATACGCATTGGCAAGGACGAGTACCGCAGTCGATGGAACGATGAACTCTACGAGATATACAGAGACATTGACATAGTACAGCGAATCAAGAGACAGCATCTGCGATGGCAGCTTTGAAAGTTTTCTTTTCAGTACCCGCCGATCGAAGCAGAGGAAGAATAAGACCTCCACCCCCTAGCTACACTTGGTATCTCCAAACAGCGAAAAGAAGAAAAGACTGGCACACTGTTGTTACCTCGGCTGTAACCGCATAAGCGACTCTAAGCCAGTAAAGAAAAAGAAGACACCGAAAACTGGCATTCGAAGCTAGTATCTTGCCTTACTTCAGTTAGAAAATACCTTTCTATAACCCTTGACGGCCTTGCTCATCACCTTAGACTCGCGGAAAGTAAAGTCGGACGGTTTGATTACTCAAATAAATTTGAGAGCTTTAGGTATACCGAGTGATCTTTTGCTCTTTTCTGTCTCAGAAACCCATAAGTTATCTGAAGATGAGAACTTAAACTTGTGAATATCGAAAAATGTCTGAATAAAAACGGAGTTCAACTAAAACTAAGCTTACTAAACTAACCTCAATAGGCATCCATTGGTTAAAAGAGGGGGAAATTAATAAAGAGAAAAAGAGAAAAGGTTTCAGGTATTCCCTTGAATTTTAAATCTAAAACTCCGCACAAAACCGTTCAATGAAAACAATTTTTAAACTACTCATTAAACCACTTATTAAACAGCTCATTCACATAGCAATAAATTGTGTGCATTAATCACAATTGGAAACAAATTCCGAACAAACTCATTTATGATATCAGTTTAAAGTAAGTTTTCACGAGCACGAACAACTAAAAGTATGCTATGCAAATAATTGTGCTGCTGCTGGCGGCAATAAAAGCGGAAAAGCGCACTTGAGAAATTTCGCAACAAACATGCAACATTATTGCTCGTAAATTCATGGCTGAAATCAGAGCGGAGCGTAAAAACGGCGGAGGAGAGGTAGAAGAAGCGAAAAGTTGTGGATATATATACAATATCTGCTTCGATAAAGACAGCTTTCTAGGTATTTGGACAAAAATATAAAATGTGTGGTGTTTTGTGGTCTGAGCTTTGGGACAAAATTTAAAAACACTTTAAAATAATTTTTTAAAATTTTAAATTTTTTTTTGTTTTTTTTTTGTTTTTTTTTTTAATTTTAAATTTTGTAAAAAAAAATTTTAAAATATTTTCTCTCAATTTTTTTTTTACTAAAATTTTTTGAAATATATTATTGCAATAAAAAAATGCTAGTGAAATAAGAAAATTGAAAGCTCTTTGTCTTTAAAAAATTATAAAAATTATTTAAGAATCACCTTAATTTCCCTGTAGCAAAATTCAAAAAATAAAATTGAAAAAACTCAAAACTATGTAAATCCCCAAAAAAGAGCCAAAAATATGCTCGCATTATTTTTTTTTTTAGGGTTGCTCGCATTGGTATAATTTACAATATTAACTAGTTGTCATTACAGCCACATACATACATATGTGTTACTGCACTTGTGTGCGTGCGCCACTCGCAGTTCAAGTGCACCTGCACTCCACGAAAACAGTCGGCAGTCGGCAAGCAATGGCAAAGGCAACCGGCAGAAGCCAAAGTCAAGCAGTTAAATTATGGTTTGGCCCCAAAAGGCGACAAATTTTGCGCGAATACTTTTTCATTTGCAAACGGGGGATAAGTACAAGTACTCGCATATGAATTTACGAGTATCGCTCGCACTCTCACAAATGTGTGTTGGTGTGTGTGTTAATGTGTGCTGCGAATTTCACGCCATAAATTTACACATTACACGATAAGTTAACGCGAATTACCTTTGTAAGCAGCGAGAAATTACAATTGTATGCCCTTCGACGAGGGAGAGGAGGGAGGTAGCAGGCAAGCGTACGGTGCATACGACGGCGCACATACACACATATGAGTTTATATTACCTTCACCTCATTCAGAAATGCAGAAACTCATATGACTCCAGCAAAGGTAAGGCATTTCTCCCTCCACAAGCGGTTGTAAACATGTATGTGTAAGTGCTCATGTGTGTGTATGTGCTGTACAATAAATTTCGCAATTCGAAGTGCGAATTATTTGCCATGGCAGTAAAGAAAAGTGGGCGTGAATGGGACAATAAACTGAAGTAGATACAACAACATAGTAACACATGCTCACCTCACTCTCTCCCTTCTCTCCTATGAGTGGTATGAGTGGTAATTATATTTCCTATGTGTCAGTGCTCAATTGTGCTTTGATGAATTTTCATACCCTTTTGGTGTATATTTTAAGGGTAAAGCTTTAATTTTTATAGCTGCGATTAACAGTTAATGTAACGGAAATTTTATTTCGAAGTTTTTACCTTAACATTTTATTGAGATTTTTTTTATTAAAATTTCGAAAAAGTTATTACAGTTATGAAAAATTTCGCACTATTAAAAAAAAATTTCGAAAATTGGTTAAAACAAATAAAATTTAATTTAAAATTTAATCTAAAGAGAAACAGGAATAAAAAATTAAAAATATTGGTTCAAATATTACTTCTTTAAAAATTCAAAAACTTTACAAAAATTACTAAAATTTTCAAAAACTATTTCAAAAATAAATAAAAATTCAAATAATTTAATAGTAAAATTTTTAAATTAAATTTAAATTTAAAAATAATTTGAATAATTTTTAAATTTGTTTGGTGCTTATAGTTACACATTTTCCCTAAGTGAAATTTTCGAAAATTGCAATTTTGAAAATTTTTGTATTGAAAATTTCCAAAACAGCAAATTTTTTATATTTTTGTTTTATATATTAGTGGTATAAAAATTTAAGTTTGGAAATAATTTTTTATATAATTTCAAAATATTTTTTACCTAATTTCAAAATATTTTTTACCTATAAAAAATTATTTCCAAACTTAAATTTTTATACCATAAAAAACAAAAATATAAAAAATTTGCTGTTTTGGAAATTTTCAATATCAAAAATTTTCAAAATTCCAATTTTCGAAAATTTTACTTAGGGAAAATGTGTGGCTATAAGCACCAAACAAACACATTTTATTAAATTAAAACTGTTTATTTAAAAAATGAATAATTATGAATCTTTAAAATTAAAATTTTTTCAAGACTTGAACAACTAAAAATGTTTAACCAAAAAAAAAAAAATTATTATAAAATATGATTATTATAATTATTATTATTTTTTTTTAATTTACAATTCATTATTTTCTTTTGATTTTTTTTATTTTACAATTCATTATTTTCTTTTCAATTATAAAGCATAAATTATAAATATTTTCAATATTTTATTTCGAAATTACAAAATTTAAATTAAATTGATTTTTTATTTATTCTAAAAACGAACATTTTTAAAATTAGAAATATTTTTTTATATTTTATGCGATATAAAAAAATAAAGGTTTATAAAGACTTCCACAATTAAAAATTTTAAAACAAAAAAGTATTATAAGATATAATTATTTTTTTTTTAATTTTATAATTAACTAATTTTTTTCCAATTTTAAAATATTAAGAATAAAAACCTTAAATATTTTAGATTTTTAGAAAAAAATGTAAAAAGAAAAATTAAAAAGGCAAACAAATAGTAGCGCTTTACATGAAATTACTTTAAGATTAAATCTAAAGACGCCCAGAAGTATGCTACAGACAAACTACAAAAGGCACACACACACGTACACAACAACTTGAAAGCGAAAAATGCAGCGCTTCAAAATTCTCGACAGCAACAATTGCTTATGACAAACGTGTACGCTGCTGGACAGACAACAATAGCAACCACATGGTCAAAATGGCGTAAAATCACAGCCAAAGCAAGATTGCACGCCACTAAACAATAGCAGGCAAAACAACAACAGCAACAATGCTGAATTTTTATTTAAATTAAATCAAAACGCCGACGCGCTCCACCACCACGCGCTGGCATCGTAAAATAAACGCAACGCCGCCAGCAGCATTTGACCCCTGGCGTTTGGTGGCCAACAGGAGCAGCAGCAGAAGTAGCCACCACAGCTCAGCGGCAAAAAATGCAGCGTTTTTTGTTTGGTTTCGTTTTTATTTTGTTATCTTTTTCCTTTTATCTCGACGCGCGCTGCACGTAGCACAACTCAATCTAATTTGATTAAAGTCAAAAATGTCCGAAAATTTCAAATGGCGATGCTTGCAGGAAGAAGGAGGGGCAATGGTAACCAACAACAACAAGCAACATAAAAATCAAGCGGCAAATAAATAAAAGGGAGAGTTTAAATTCGGTTTGGTGTAATTTAATTTTAAATTTGAGATTTACGCGCACGCCTAAAAGGCGACTATAAAAATAAGCGCATATTAAACAAATAAGTGCACAAATTTGTAGGCTGGTAGGAACTTAAGTTGCTGGAATTGTGGATGATGGTGAGGCGCATTTTCATTTTTATACGTCCCGTGGCTCGTTTTAAACGCACACACTCCGCCTCTTTGCTAGTCTTCAAAATTGAAAAGTGTATGGTGTCTATTTAGGACTTGGCACACCAATTGCCATGGTTAGTCATTAACGGTAATAATTTTTAGCTTACTTCGCTTTTTTTTAATATTTGAAGCAACTTCATAAGGAAAACAGATCTGTTATGAAGAAATTTATCTCGTTTTTGAACGGTTAGTTGGAATGGCAGCTTTATACTTAAGGGGTCCGTTCTGAACAATATAGTATAGACAAACTACGGACGTCTCGGACTTCAGACATACGCTGAACGGCATTCACAGTGAAGCTACAAACACCTTAACTGACTCTTTCCAGTAAATGGAGTCCTCGAATGGCTTGACTACCGCTCCTTGCAGACGAAGAGCTCGAGTTGCCTCAGAACTTCGTTGTGGATACAGTAGCAGGTTAAACTACTACACTTACTGATCCTCCATCGACATATCTAATATATGTCCTACCTGTCTAACCACCTCTTGGTATGTCCGGTGAAACCAGCTCTTCCAACATCCTTCTCCCCATGGTCTGAACCCATCGAAACAGCTCGTATCTCCTGTGCCTCCCGTTTGCTGACAATTAACTTGCGCTTTGTCACGCAACCAGAATCTAGATAACAGCTACCACAATAAAAACATATAGACCAACAACAGACCCGAGGTTTTGAAATAAAAACTTTGCGAAGATTTTGGAATTAGTAGAAATCCCAAATCGTTTTCTGAGAGCCAATGAGCTCGGCTAGTGGTAACATATCCGTTGTCACAACAGTCGGGTCTAAGTAACGGGAACGGAAGTGGATTTTTATCCGGCCAAGAACTGTCAACTTATAAAAACTCTGCGGCCACAACAACAGCAGCTAGTGGTAATATTAGGATGCCAAATATCTTTTTTGCTCTTTATTTAATGTTTCATAAAAAGTGTTACAGTGATCGGATTTAGTTCAAATACGCGCCGTTACGTTCAATAATCTGTTTCCATCTAGACGGCAACTTCATAATACCCCCCTCGTAGAAGGCCCCCCTTATTTGCGAAGAACTCAGACAGCTACTTTTCACAAGCCTCTTTTGAATTCAACTTTACACCAGCAAAGGCGTTCGCCATAGACAGGAACAGGTTGTAATCACTTGGCGCTATGTCCGCGCTATATGGTGGATGCGATAAAACCTCCCATCCGAGCTCCCGTAGCTTCTGACCAGTCATCATTGAAGTGTGAGGTCCGACGTTGTCCTGGTGGAACACTACACCCTCCCTGATGGCCAATTCTGGACACTTCTGGTCGATCGCCTGCTTCAAGCGGTCCAGTTGTTCGCAATAGATGCTGGAATTAAGCGTCTGGCCATATGAGAGCAGCTCACAGTGAATGATTCCCTTCCAATCCCACCAAACACACAACAAAACCTTTCTGGCCGTCAATCCCGGCTTGGCCACTGTTTGGGACGATTCACCGGCCTTTGACCATGACCGTTTCCGCTTGATATTGTCGTATGTGATAAACTTTTCGTCGCCAGTCACCATTCGCTTCAAAAATGGATCGAGTTCGTTCCGTTTCAGCAGCATATCGAAGGCGTTGGTTCGGTCCAGAAGGTTTTTTTGCGTCAAATCACGCGGCTCCCAAACATCAAGCTTTTTTGTGTTTGAGGACTAACCACCATCTTCTGGGCGATGTCACGAGACGCCACATGCCGATCTAACTCGATGTTTTCCATGATTTGATCGGCATTCGTCGTCACAGTTCTTCCGCCGGCTGACTTATCCATGGTGTCGTTTTCATCCGCTCTGAATCGTCGAAAGTGATAGAGTACCATCCCTCAAAACATCATTAATCTCACGGAACGTTTCTCTAGCGGATTTGCCTTTCGGTTTGAAAGAGAACTCGAATAATCTTATTCAGATAAATGTTTTACGAATGAGCGTACTCGAACTTAGTGCCGGAGTAGCCGCAAACTATTGATACCAAAGAGTGATAACCAACTTAAACTAATCAAACAGGATTAACTGACTTTTAAATTGGACTAAGAAGGAAGAAAAACAACTTAAAACCTAGAATTTTAGTTTTTCTATCACCTAAGACCATATTTGGTGGTTTGGACCGCTTTACGTGCTGTGTATTTTAATAAGTTTTCTACACGAGATGTAGAGAGGGTAGTGTAATCCCTCACAGAACTTTCTGAACTCGCAAACCTACATGAAATGAATATGAATAACACTTTTTTCTTCAAAGAAATATGATTGGGATTTAATTGAAAACCACAAAACAACACTAAAGTTCGCACTCACACTCAATAACCGCTGACTCACTTCTTGCCCCTTTGAACAGCAGCTGCACACACCACACGCAGCTAATTGACAAGCGTTGTTATTGTAGAAAACTATGTGTGCACGGTCATAAATTCATAGCGACAAGTGGAACTTTCTGGCTGCAAAACTGTCTTCGATTTCCGCCAGCAACAAATGAAGCGGAAGAAAGGTCTAGCAACTCGGAGGCGCATAAACCCCAAGCAGAAGGAAGGCAGTGTAGCGCCAAAGTATTTCTAATAACAATAAAGCTTAAGTGTTTTTGATTTGTGGCGCGCGTCAGTTGCCGCCCACTCCAAAGGCACGCACGCCTACAAGTATGTTATGATTTCTAGATCTATTTTTATTTTTGAATTATCGCCGCTGTCGTTGCATGGCAATGAAGCCAATAAATTCCACGCACATATGCGAGCGCAACACATGCGTGTGCCGTTAATGGCGGGGCACAACCCCCCGGTTGCAGTATGTTAAGGGTTAATGCGGTTAAGTAGTTGCGCGTGTGAGTAGTGGCTTTGCTTAATAGACTGCAATCTCGCCCTTCTTCGCGAAGCTGTTGTGCAGTTAAGTGAATTTCAAGTCACTCGGAGTTGCTTGAGCTGAGAAAAAGTTTCTTATGAGTGGGTGTTTTAGGGTTAAGTATTTAAATAAATATCACTAATCAATCAGATTAAAAGTTTGCGTTATTTATCGCTTGAGAAACTTAGGATGGGTGAGTGGAGAAAAGTAATTTTCTTAAAAGTTGCTTAAGAGATCCGTCGAAGGAAGTTGATGAAAAAGAGAGGGCTTACGATGCTACCTGTCAAGTTAAAGGCTGCAGTGACGCGAATTTTATAAAAAGTCCCTTCTCAAACTTTAACGGATTAAGGGTTCTATCGGACCCTCTGCCAATAAATTTTATGAATAATCAGAATAATTCAGTACAGAAATTCTTAAATTGATAATTCTTTGAATCCCGAAATGGTTAATGAATCTCAATATTTCGGGATCCCGAAAATTTTCATTGTGTATAGAAATTTTCAAATGATTGTAGCTGGGAGGTATTCCCTTTAATCCCGATATTTCGGGATCCCGAAATCTTTCAGTATAAGAAATTCTCAAATTGATAATTCTTTGAATCCCGAAATGGTTAATGAAGAATCTCAATATTTCGGGATCCCGAAATTTTTCATTGTGTATAGAAATTTTCAAATAGTTGTAGCTGGGAGGTATTCCCTTTAATCCCGATATTTCGGGATCCCGAAACTTTTCAGTTAAGAAATTCTCAAATTGACATTTCTGACAGTTATTTCTTTGCATCCCGAAATGGTGAATGAGTCCCGAGATTTAGTGATCCTCAAATATTCCGGTATATACATACACGTACGTATTCTGAAATGACTGCATTTCTTTGAGCTCGAAATGGTTGATGAATCCCAATATTTCGGGATACCGAAACCTTTCAGTATAAGTCATTCTCAAATTGACGTTTTTGAGAGTTATTTCTTTGAATACCGAAACGGTGAATGAATCCCGGAATTCCGTGACACTGAAATTTTCCGGTATACTATACATGATATGAGTGAAATATATTTATTTTTTTTTAATCAAATTTTTTTTTTTAATTAAACTTTATTGCTTTTAAGCAAAAAATGTAATTTTTGACAATTTTTCATTTGAAAAAAGAATTATTCATCACTCCAAGCAATAAATTAGCTAGCACGCAAACTTTTCCATTACTTATGAGAAGAAATACAAAAAATATTAATCAAACTAGGAGTATATAGAAAAATACAAAACTGTAGAAAAAGCGCTAAAAAGTAGACAACGAAACATGCATGCAATACGTACTACACAGTTGTATTGCTATGCAGCGCGGAAGCTTTGCGCGCCAAATCAACGCTTTCGCATTCATCTAGCCATAAATTACCCGCACTTGAAAGTTATGATGCAGCTAAGTGGTCTTGACAACAACTAAAAACGTAACCCTTCTTAAGGATAAAATTGAAAGAATAGCTGAAGCGAGGTTGCCATCTTTGATAGTGTCTTTTGTAATAGAACAGCTAGTGCGAATAATTAAGTAAACTTCAAAACCTTAGCTAAGGCCCCTTATATTTGAAATATGATTTTCAATTATAAAAATTTTCGTATTTTTATTAGATTTGCAGCAAAAGAATTACGCGACAGAGGTATCGACATTTGTGTCATCGCTAGCTCGCCAACAATGTAATCACATTTAACCAATTACCTTTTTCAACACAATTTTTGTCAAGAACACTCAAATTATTGATATGGAAGCTACACAAAATTTAAATAAAAATAAAAAATCAACTTTTGTGTTATCGATAACTATTTATTGCTAATAACCAACTACTTTAAGCACTTAAAATTTGACGAAAAATTCGACTTATATATAATTATATATAGAAACTGAAAAGTATTAAAAAATATATCGATTTTTATGTCATCGATAACTGATTAATGCTCTAACCAACTTTTTTATACACTGAAAACCATCATGGGAAAATAATTTTAATAAAAATTAAAAAATCGACTTTTGTGTTATCGATAACTATTCATTGCAAACACTTAAAATTTGACGAATAATTCGAATTATAAATAATTATATACAGAAACTGAAGTGTTAAAAAAATATATCGATTTCTATGTCATCGATAACTGATTAAAGCTCTAACCAACTTTTTTATACACTGAAACCCATCATGTGAAAAAAATTTAAATAAAATTAAAAAATCGACTTTTGTGTTATCGATAACTATTTATTGCTAATAACCAACTATTTTAAGCACTTAAAATTTGACGGATAATTCGAATTATGTATAATTATATATACAGAAACTGAAAAGTATTAAAAAATATATCGATTTCTATATCATCGATGATCAACTGATCAACTGATTAATGCTCTAACCAAGTTTTTTATACACTGAAAATCATCATGTGAGCCAAGCAATCACAGTTTATTAGTGAAAACACTAAAAAATATTGATATGGAAACTGAAAAGTCTTGAAGCAAAAAAATATATCGATTTTTATGTCATAGATAACTGATTATTGCTCCAAACAACTACTTTATTAACTGAAAAATAAGTCAAGTAAAAACAGTTTATTAGTGAAACTGAAAAATATTGATCAAACGAATAAAAATTATCGACTTTTGAGTCATCTATAATTGACTATTGATGTAAGCGCAAATTCGTCTTTGAAACTCGAATTATTTATATAGAATCTAAAAATTATTAGAAGGAAAATTAATATATCGACTTTTGTATTATCGATAACTCCATATTTCTAGAACCAATTACTTATCTAAATGCAAATTTAGACAAGAAAACTCTAATTGTTGATAAAGAAACAGAAAAATAGTGAAACAAAAACACATATCGATTTTTGTGTTATCGATAACTGTTACTTTCAACAGCATACAGTAATTTATTAAGTAAAATGTGGCCAACCACTCGAATCGATACAGAAGCTATAAAATATTGAAGAGAAATAAAAATGTAGATTTTCTTGTCACCAATAACTGATTATTGCCATAACCAACCCTATTTAATGATGTAGAAACAGAAAAATATTGAAATACAAATAAATATATCCGCTTTGTGCTATCGATAACTGATTATTTTTATAACCAACTACTTTAAAACCGCAAGTTTTTTTAATTATTGGTGCAGAAAGTGATTTTTTTTTTAATTCATATCGACTTTTATGTTATCGATTACTGATTATTGCTATAGCCAACTGCTTATTTCAAATAAACTCCAATTAATGCCGCATAAACTGAGAAAAACTCAAAATATATCGATTTCTGTGCTATCGATAACTAATTATCGATAAAGACAACCATGACTTGCTTTTTCAACGCTTTGAAAAACGTAAAATTTGTCAAAAAAATGCCAAAAAACGCAAAACAATTCGACGTTAAAGCTCCAAAGTTCCAACTAAGCGCTCTAGAGTGTCACTTTTTTTACCCATCGCCCTCTTTTCCCACACAACTCATTATTACTGCCTCTGCATATAATCCACTCGACCGCAAAAAGGCGAACGCAGCACTAATGCAAGTAGCTACTCGAGTAGAAGTTGTATCAAATAAGGGTAAGTATACACGTACATATTTATGTTCGTATGTATACAAGTGGACAAAAATACTTAAGTACATATAGTACATATGTGTGTGAGCATTTTCTCAAGTGCCGTTTCAACAAGCCAATTTCCATTATATTAAATCAAAAACAAGCAGCATAGCAGCATAGCAGCACACACAACAACAACACACGCTGTCTGTTATAATTTAACAACCTACAAGCAAGGAGAAGAACAATAAACATAACGGTAAAGACAAAAATAATAATAGAGCACAAAAGAAAGTCAAGAACTGACAAAAAGATTTGCACCCAAAAATGTACTGCAAATAATTTATTGCTGGCAGTGTGTTTGTGTTGGTCATAAGTACGCGTGTGGCTGTGTATTATATATAAGGATGTGTGTTTGTTGATGTGACAAACACGTTTTATGCGCTTGTGTGCCCTGCTTTAGTCACAAGTGCAAATATATTTCATAAACTGCACGAGATATTTATTTGCTGTGGCAGCGCTTGCCACGAACTATTTATTTTTATTTATTTATTGAGGTTAGGATTTTTTTCGTGCATAATGTGTTTCGTAGGTGGATGGAAGTGCTTTTGGTGTATTTATTTTTTGAATATTATAAAATGCAGACAAGCAAGTGGTTCTAGTATGAAATAATTAATATTAAAGACAAAATAATTCTTTCTTTTAATATAGTTATTTAAAAATGTAATATATATATATTATTTTTGACTTACCATCATCATAAAAGCGCACACACAGCTGCCATAAATATACCTAAAATGATAAGAAAAAAATAAAATTAAATATTTTGGACAACGTTGATCAATGTATGATGAATCTTATATGCTCCTAAGCTACTTTTCGTTGCTAATAAACAATATGTGTTTTCATTTAGTAGAAAAGGCTCTATGGACTATTTTCATGGATCATGGAGTCGCCAAACCGAACTCTGGCGGCTCTTTCTCTGGCCATATAAAGGCGAGGGAGTTGTGGGTTGGAAGAAGTCGTTGGAGGAGAGGGGCTTCTTTACCGATGGGTCAAAGCTTGGGTGGAAGGTTAGTGGATTTACTGCCAGGAGCTCTTCATCAACGCCAGCTTCAGACTTTTTGACATTGCTGTGTATTCCAAGCCGAGGTAGTGCAGTCTCCTTCAGAGAAGTGGCCATCCACTCAGATAGCGGAGTAGCGATACTATGAGTAGCCTTGAACTCATTAACAGTGCATTCAGGGTTGGTCAAGGAGTGCCTAACCTCGCTAGCAATAGCATTAAGTGTCTTTGTGATAAGACTAGTATGGGTGCTAAGCTAAAGCGGAATCGTAGGAAATTGTAAAGCTGATGAGCTAGCAAAAAAAGACACACTACAAATCCTATCGGCAGAATGGGAGCGAGTCGGTGTCCCCAAATCCTCCTATTGATAGCTCGTAAAAGCGTTTGGCCTTTATAAGTTCGAACACAGGAGTTCTTCTTCTATATGACTTCACAAAAGACTACATAAAGCAGACCACGTGCGACCTCTCTAGATGAGCCATTTAACTTCCGACGGAACTTCCGCAACTAAAAAAATAGTCTCAGAATCGTCTTGCATTCAGTTCCCCGCGCTTACTGAGTATTATATCCAAAAAATGCACAGTAATTTTGACGTAGTTCGCGTAGGCAATAAGTTCTGTGGTTCTTTGTTTACCGTTCCCAGGACAGACGAGTCTGTGTAACCGGAACGGACCCGTATTTTTTATCCGACAAACGACTACCAATTCGGCAGGTTTCTACTCTACAACAACAACAACAACATGGTTCTTTGTTCAGTTCTTATCTTATCAACTTCGAAAACAAGCTCGACTGGGTATCCCCCTTCACTTCGATGTGATATCCATCCAATTCCTCAGCATGGCGGAAAACATTTCTGAAGTAATATCAAGAAATGGTTCAGAATTGACAGTTCTTGGCTGGATACAAATCCGGAACCGTTGCGATTGCTTAGATTCGATTGTCGTAGAAACGGCCCTCCTCAGCCTTGTCAATAAGTTCGATAGGTTCTCCGTCTGATTCTCTATCCATACTGAGTCTTGATCCCTTTAGTCAAGACTAGCATTGAGTCCTCCGCCTACTACTACTACATATCTAGCCCAAAGTGGTGCTATATGGAGGGGAGCGTGAGTTCGGCATATTTTCTTTCAGCTGTACACCTATCCAAAACATTCTCAGTAATGCCGCAAGTCCACGTTATTGTACTATACGTTCGATGTGGTATAATATGCTATTTAAGAAGAAATCTCATCGCTTTTGATTCCTATACTAGTGTGTACCAACCTTATTCGCTCTACGGAATGAACCCTCATTCATGTTCCATTTGTAAGAATAGAATCTACGCGATTCCTTTGCCTTAAGAGCGCCAATCTACGCCAAAGTTAGCCACTTGGCAGTTCGCTGCCAATATTAATATTCATATTTACTCAAGTCGCTTTTTTCCCTTCATAGGGGATTATATTAACTCGCGACAATTGTCTGCAATTCGCGAACATCGAAGTGTCTGGGAAGCTAGCTTTTGTAGCAACGCTTAAGTGCTTCGAAAGTAAAAGTTGCCAAGGCAATGAAAAATGCATAAAAATTGTAAATGGGAATATGACTTGATAAAATTTGAATGAAACCTCGAGGCAACGACAATAGCAACCCACCTAACAGTTCTAGTAAGAACACGACTCGGTCGGCTACCAATCAACAGCAAAAATTCTAACAAGTGAAGTGATAACACAACCGTGTCAGCCGCCAACCAGAAACACCTATTCAACAGCCATCAAAAAGACGAAAGGAACTCGCAGCCCATTTTCGTCCATCGAGCTCACCGGTTCAACAATACCAATACTTGTTCACCTAACTGCTCAACTTACGGTACATAACGTCACTATCAAGCTCACCAATTGAACAGCGGTGAGCGGCTGAGCAGCTCAAGTGAACCCACAGCTCGAATCGACTCAAGCGAGCCCGCTGTCGTCGCATGCACCACTTTAAGTACCTTTAAGTGGCGCATCGTCGCAAATATAAGTAGCGTTCTGTCTTACTATGATTGTTGCCACTTTGATTTGAGTGTATGGCTGCCGTGGGCTATTATCGTTGCTGATGGAACTTCTTCACGGCAACTGCTGAGCTGACAACATTTGACTATCGCATCTTTACTTTGCACATTTGGATTATGATTATCATTTTTTATTGTTATTATTATTGTTTCTGTTGTTACATTAGTTATGCCCGGTACCTTGGTTTAGTTTGCGTCTGTTTTGAGTAAGCTTTGCGGTGCTGTTTGTTCTAAAAAACTGTTGCGAAATAGTTGTTCTGCTTGGTGGTTACTTTTTCTTGTTTATTTCAGGGTTCTGTTTCAACCGCAGTTCGCTTTTGCTTACCACAAACCCACCCTTCACCTGAAAAACGCACGTTCCAGCACTCCAGTTTGAGAAAAGTGTAGCATATTGCTTCCTTCCTCCAAAATCTTTTCTTAACTTATGTACTTGAATGAGTACTTGCGCCCTCAGGCTTTTTCATTGCTTCATGTCCATATTTTCATATTATTTTTCCTTGAAAAGTCTGGACATACAAAAATAATTTGAATGACCGCTGGCTACAGTCGTCTCGAACATGATAAGCCGGCTGAGCTTCAGCACAAACGCAGCGATTGTTCTCTTTCCGCTTGAAGTGGAAGCGCATGCATTTACAATTGGTTGGAAGCAGTTCAATAACTTCAGTCATCGATCGAAGGTAGTGAATATAATGTAAGAAAGTTCTCAAATTTCAGCGCCCGAGGTGCCGACAACTCTGCCAGCCGGTTAGAAGGAATCAGCAAAGCGTATGCGTTCAAATTTTTAAAGCCTTTCCAAATATTTAGCTCACAAGCTTCTACTAACCGAAATGCAACTCTGGTTACTTTTCTGTCTAAGCAAAAGTGACTTTTACGAGCTTGGCGTCACGGAATCTGACCTTCTCGGAATACGCACGAAAAAGTCATCATTTTTCTATCTAATAAGACGGCTAATATCACTATGGAATCAGATCTCGCTTTAATCTAGTTTGTGATTAATTTTATACATATAACTTTGCCGTTTTAGGTGTTCAACGATGAAAAGGCGATTTCATGCTCTTTTTGATGCTAAGAAACGATAAGGAATGCCTTCCTGTTTGCCCCTTAGTTTACACCACGATTAATTTAATTCATTCTCTTAATTTTGGACACTAAATTTCATTGCATTTATGTCTTATTGTGGCACAGCAACAACTTTGTAGCACAACAACATTGTACTCAGTGATAAAATATAAAATTGTACAAATAAATCTAAAGTGATTTGTATTTGTCAGAGATTTTGGAAAGAGCGACACATTTGGTTAGACAAATAAACAAAGTAGTAAAGTGGAGAGCAAAAACAAAAACACACGTGTATAAGGCAATACAAATGCGAGACTTAAAACAAGTTTACACTGAAAAAAATTTACTTTTTCAATTATTTATTTTTTTTTATTTTAAGCAAATACAACAACATGAGAGAAGTAAATATGAAAAAATATATATATTTTGGGTGACAAGAAATCCAATTTTTCCAAAAGAGTTTTAACAAAAATTTTAGATATTAGAAAATATAAAAAAAAAAAATATTTTGAAAAAAAAAATAATAATAAGAACAAAAGACGAATCAGCTGAATTTATTTTAATATTCATATTCATAATTTCTAAGCTGTTTTTTTGTTTTAAAAATCATTCCTTGTTCATTTTTTTGTTCGAGAAAACATTTACGATTACTTAACAATTTGGAACAAGAACTAATAAATATTAAAAATTTTTGAACAGCGTTTCTTTAAATTCTCAAAACTATTTTCACACATTTTCCAATACATTTTTCTTTCGAGAAAAAATGTTTTTAAGTACTTAAATAATTTTTTAAGCCTCTTAAATTGGCATCAGCTCACACATTGTTCCAAATTTACCACGAAATTTTACAAAATTTTGTCCAAAATTTATTTTAGAAATTTATTTTTGAGCAAAAGTAATTTTAAAAATTCGAAACAATTACTAAAAAATTTTGAAACATTTTAAAAACGTTTTTCCTTAATTTACAAATATTTTCCAGTACTTATTTCCAAAACTTTTTTAATATAAATTTTTTCCGAAATTCGTTTTTCCATAAAAAAAAAATGTTAATGTGCTTAAATAATTTTTTTCCCAAGCTCACACATTTTTTCAAATTTATCACGAATTTTAGAAATTTTTATCTAAAACTTATTGTAGAAATTTATTTTTTTTTTTCAAAAATGTTCATAAAAAATAATTTTTTAACAAAAATATTTTTCAAACATTTAAAAAAAATGTTTCCACTTCTGCAAAAACTATTTTTTCTCCAATTCCTAAGACTTTTCCTAAAGTTTATTTTCAAACGTTTTCAAAACTAAATCTCTTAAATATTTTTTCTTTAATTTTTTTCACAAACCAGCTTTTTTGGCTACTCCCAACTCTTCTCCAAATTTATCAAAAATTTTCAAAATTTTATTTTTAACAAAAATATCTTTGAAAACTTTTTTCAGATATATTAATATTCCAAACGTTTTCAAAGCTAAATCTCTTAAATATTTTTTTTTTATTTTTTCACAAACCTATTTTTTGGCTACTCTTACTTTTTTCCATATTTAACAAAAATTTCCAAAATTTTATTTTTAACAAAAATACTTTTAAAAATTTTGTTCAAATATATTAATATTCCAAACGTTTTCGAAACTAAATCTCTTAAATATTTTTTCTTTAATTTTTTTCACAAACCTATTTTTTTGACTACTCTTACTTTATTCCATATTTAACAAAAATTTCCAAAATTTTATTTTTAACAAAAATATCTTTGAAAATTTTTTGCGAACTTTATTTTTTAACAAAAATATTTCCCCAAAAAATGTTCAACAATTTTTCCAAACTTATCTAAAAAAAAATTAAAAACAACACTTTAAATTTTTTTTAATAATAAAAATATTTTTAAAGGATTTTTCAAACATATTTTCTAAAAATAAAATATTTACCAAAAATTATATTTCTGCAAAAACTAATTATTTAACATTTTTTCAAAGTTTTTTTGCCAAAACTATTTCTAAAAATTTAGTTTTTAACGAAAAAATTTTCTAAAAATTCATTTTTTAACGAAAATTTTTTTTTTTTTTAATTTTTCAATTATTTTTCCAAAATTTTTATTTAACTTTAACGAAAATATTTTTCAAAATAAGTTTTCTAGAAAACATACTTTTTTTAAATTTTTGTTTGCTACTTCTGGCCACTTTTTCCAAAATTTTTTCGACAATTTCTCGAATTTGTGTTTCCAAAATATTTTTTCAAAATTATATTTTTCCTTGTTTCTACTATTTTTTCGCTCAGTGCAGCTAACAAGCGACGAACTAGCAACTCTTAAAAGTGTCAAATGCCAAATAAACAACAATAACGGCAACAACGCGTTAGAACAAATGAAATGGCAAGCACACCAAGGCAACAACAATAACAATATGTTATTTAGTGTAACAACAGCAAATAAAACTGATAGTTGGCAACTTCTGTGAACGAACGATTTATTTGCAACACTTTTACTGACAGCACAGCCACCACCGCCAGTCAGCGGCAGCAGCGACGCTAAAGCAACGCCACCAATACAGTTAACAACAATGAAGGCAACGGCAACAAAATATTGGTTGCCGTCACGGCGAGTTGCAACTATTTTACGATATTTAAAAGCATTTGTTTTCTTATGTGCTATTTTTTTATATATGTATGTACATATATATATTTTTTTTCTATATTTCTTTTTTTTTTTTTTTTTTTTTTGCAAATATCTTAGAATTTTTTTACCTTTTTTTAATTTTTTTGTTTTTATTTTTTGCTATCTTATTGTTGCTTTATGCACTGCTCCGCTGTTTATATTTTCCCATAAACCCTTCTATGTGCAACATAAAATATTTGCTGCAACAACTGATGTCCTTACATAGTGCTTTCCTAGCGCCGCCATTGTCCTCGTTGCGGTATGTGCTTTGAAAAATGTCATTCACTTTTATTTCCTGGCATTGTTTGTCTCACATATTTATTTCTGTGTGCGCTTTTTTGCCCACGAACATTCTAAATTTTCATTTGTGTTGCAGTGATGAAGCGGAAATGAGTGCTAATTCATTACTCAAAGAGCAAATATGTAGCTGTAAGTATATTCTGCTGTTCTGAATGTATACATACATATACATAACATATGTATGTGTGAGCATAAACTTTTCGAAATATTTTTCAAAATGAACACAGCTGTAACGTATATTCTCTGTCATTGTCCGGCGACAAGGATTATTTGTAAGAATCTAAGCATAAATCATATGCATAAAATGAAGATGGAACATGACAAATGGAAGTGAAATTAAATGTAATGTACTGGGAAGTAGTGTACAGCATAATGTAAAGACATTATGAAGTTGGCTGTTGCCTAATACTTGTGAGGTCACTCATACGCAATGTAGCCTATGAATTTAGCGATTTTTTGAAAGCATTGTGCTATTTTACCACAGTGGAACTCAGTAGTCCGTCGATGGAACACATTTTGATTGCCTTGAAAGCTTAAAGCTCTTTGAACACCGACCTGAAAAAATTGTTCCTAACCTCCAAATTTGAGCGCTATAATTGATGTTAACAGATTATTGTCTCAGCAGATTATTAATTGAGATATGAGCTCGGTATAGTTTCAGCTGCCGATTGAAGCATCTTTCAAGCTTTTGACACGCTAGACTAATGTTATTTGGAAGTACCGACTTTATAAGAAGACGATTCATATTTAAAATTACCATTTATTCTAACAAATAACTAAGAAGCTTTGATAATTTAGGCTCATAGCATGCCAATACGAAGTCTACTCTTCCCGAGCGGTCCAATTATGGGTCTAGGGAGTTGAAAAAGTCCAATAAATTAAATTAAAATTAATGTTCAAACGAGGAGGTCAAGGAAGATGAAGCTATAGACCAAAGGTTGTCAAGCCAAGAGACAAGCGAGCACAAGCTAATGGTATATAGAGGTAAAATTGAAAGATAAGCTGTAGGTCAAACAAGTTCATACTAAGTATTAAAGGGATACCCACAATCCAGAAGGAATGGAAGGAAAATAATATCAGACATCAGCCCGCTTCACTTCCCACATGACACCATTTTAAACTTCATCTTCACAAGAGATAATACCCACATCAAAAAAAAGTAACAAGTTCAACCTGTGGGTAAAACAAGATCATGTTAAAGGTTAAGCTGAAGGTCAAACAAGATCACACTAGGTGTCAGAGAACGCTAACCAGAGGAAATGGAAAACCAAAGGTCCCACGATTTCAACAGAAGTAATATCAGACTTTAGCCCGGTCTACTTCCTATATGAATTAAGAGTCAAGCGAAATAAAGCTGCTTGAAATCGCACTACAGCCGCGCTCACTTGCCTGATGGTAGCATATTGAAGCTTCCAGAAACCGAATATGAGGATCTCAATGCTTTTGGCTGACTGAATACCCAAAATATGAGTAAACTTGTGAAATACCTTAATGAAAGTACGTGTGAACTATAGCTTTCTTGGATAATGATATATTGTTGCCCCAAATAAAAAAATCGGTACAATACTTTGCCTAACCCTCCTGAAGCTCATAAAATGATCTGGTTTTTCTGGTTAACTGAATAATACAGATCTCAAAGCGCATGTGAGATATCGTCCTGAAAGACTGTGAAAATAATATCTCGAGCATATTTTTGTATAAAGTCAAAATTAATTGAGATCTTCCGGTCCCCGACACAACCAAAAACGTTAATTTCCAATTTCGGCTTAACTTTTTTTTATTATTTTGACTTATCCGACACAAAAGGCGTTAAAACGTTTCAAATGCTTTTATTTAAAACTAAAACATTTGCATGCGCGCTCAAAAGTATGCTTTGGAAAGAAAAATGCCAGGTTGCATGCCACATTTACCGGCGAAAATCCCCAAAGCGTTCATACAAACAAATTTCAAAGGAAATTGCCAAACAATTCAGAAGCCGCTAAATCCCGTTTTCTACACATGCCAATGCATTCAAAGCGCCCAAAAACAATTGTAAAGGGTTAAGGTGGCAACAACAAGAACAATAGGCGTCTGACAGCGAAATGTGCGCAAAATTTATGATTACTTTGCCGCCATATATGCACCTATACCATTACTATTGCACTCTAGCTTAGATTGCTGTTGCTATTTTTATTGCTGCTTTTATTATTGTTGTTATTATACCCTTAACAAGGGATATTACTGTAAGTTTGCCACTGAGTTTGTAACAACTAAAAGGAAACCCTCAGTTGTCTCGCAGTTTTTGAGTTATCACTAAGTAATTTTGCACACACTTTTCTCTCGCCAAAAAGCGGCTCATTTCTTGAAACCAACGTCATCGGACTGTCAGTGAATATAGCTGTCATACAAAGTGACCGGTCAAAATGAAGTCCTTGTATGGAACACTTTTTTATTTAACAAGATATCTTCACGAAAGTTGGTATAGATTATCATCTAAAGCAATCATGCATTCTCAGAAGAAATTGTTGAGATCGTACCACTGTAGCATATAGCTGCCGTACTAACTGGACGGTCAAAATCAAGTCCTTGTATGGAACACTTTTTTATTTAACAAGATATCTTCACGATTGTTGGTATGGTTTATTATCTAAAGCAATCTTGCAATCTCAGATGAAATTGTTGAGATCGTACCACTATAGCATATAGCTGCCGTACAAACTGGACGGTCAAAATCAAATCCTTGTATGGAAAATGTTTTTATTTGACAAGGTATCTTCACGAAATTCGGCAGAGATCATTACTTGAAGTATCGCTACATTATCCTAGCATATTGTTCAGATCGTACGACTATAGCATATAGCTGTCATACAAAGTGACCGGTCAGAATCAAGTCCTTGTATGGAACACTTTTTTATTTAACAAGATATCTTCACGAAAGTTGGTATGGATTATTATATAAAGCAATCATGCAATCTCAAAAGAAATTGTTGAGATCGTACCACTATAGCATATAGCTGCCGTACAAACCGGACGGTCAAAATCACATCCTTGTATAGAAAATGTTTTTATTTGACAAGGTATCTTCACGAAATTCGGCAAAGATCATTGTTTTAAGTATCGCTACATTATCCGAGCATATTGTTCAGATCGTACAACTATATAATATAGCTGCCATACAAAGTAACCGATCAAAATCAAGGTAAAGATCGTTTTATGCCCTTTCAACCCATAAGAAACGCGCCTGTGAAGGGAATCATAGCTTCTATTCAACGGAAGTTAATATTTTTTCTTATTTTCTGTTATTTTTGTTGTTGTTGACGGGTATTACCGCGTAAACGCATCCGTCCGCTCAACAAAATCCGGACATGTGGCAAAAGAATAACAGCAGACGCCGGAAAATAACAATAGAAAAATTGTTGCCATGCAAATGTGCAATATAGTTTTATGTGTTGTTGTTATTGGTGTTGTTGCTGTAGCGCAAATCACTTTGTTGCTATTGCCGGCGCTGTAGCGCTTGTTAAATCGCGCATGTGAATGTGTGTGTGTGTGTGCTGGTGCGGCACGTTAATGCCAAAGCTACACAATGTTGCCAAAGCAAGAAAAGTAGTAAGCTACAACAAAAACAGCAACTTATTGCAACAACAACGCGAAAACGCTGGCAATACACCGGCGTAAATGCAAAAATTGCCTCGAGCGGCGTGTGTGGAAGTTCGAATTGCGGCAGGTGCACGCATGACCCTACGCTGCACAAATACCACGACAACAATAACTACAACAAACATGCATTGTCGGTGTAAAAAGATTGCTGTGGCGTTGTTTTTGTGTGTGTTTTTTTTTTTGTGATCCCCTACTTTATTGCATACTTCTAGGGGCGCCAACTGCAGCAATTGTAGCAATATTTGCTTTCCGTCCCACGAATAACAGCTATAATAACAACAACAATGAAAACAAATACATGTGCATATATGTGTGTAAATGTGCACAAATTGCAAACGCAATCGCAACGCAGGTGGCTTCGCCAGCACATTCGTTTGTCCACACACACCGGAGGTTACGCATACGCCACGTACTCTCTGACGCTGCCTAAGCAAGCAAGTACTGCTGCAGCGCGTGTGTGGTGAGATTAATGTTCTAGCTGCAGCTGGCACTTAAAAGGCTAAAAACTCGCTGAAACATGTTTATAAATGTTCGCGTTTTGTTGTTTTATCGCTAGTTTTTGTTGCCGATTTGCTATGCTTTCAGTGTGGCAGAAAGTAAGAAAAGAAAATGTGGGCTCAGCTGCTGATTTTCTAAGCGCCACGCATATGTGGAGGGCTAACGCATTCTCAAATATGTTTTCAGTGCTAATAATTTAAGACTGTCTACTAAATTTTAGCGTTCTTTAAAAAGAATAATTTAATTTTTGAGAAGTCTGATAGCTGACTGGTGATAGTTAACAGGAGTTTAATGCGAATTTTCTCTTTCTTCTAAGCAAAATTTTACTATATTTCGAAGAAAAAATTATTTTAGCTGCGAAATCTTGAATTTATTCATCAATTATGTGTGACAGGTGACAGCTGACAGCTGTAATAGTGAACACATTTTCAACTTAAGAGCTAATAATTAATAGAAAAGTACAAAAAATGAGTTTTACTAACCAAAAATGTAAAAATTTGATAAATATCACATGACAGCTGACAGCTGACAGCAGAAAATATAAGGATATTTTCAATTTATGAGCTGATAGTTAATAGTAAAGTAAGGAAGTGTGTTTTAGCGAACAAAAATCCAATAATTTCATAAATAGCACATGACTGCTGACAGTTGACAACAGCCGATAATTATAATCATAAATAGGGACGTATTTAAGTTACAGATTACAGTTGACAACTGATTTGATACTGCATAATGACAGATTGAGTTATTTTGAGCACTTAGATCCTTGACTAGTAACGAAAAAAAATTAAATATACTACTGACAGGTTATAGTTGACAGTTGATAATATATGTATCTTCTCTATGCATTTTATAATATTTTGCTATAATTTTTTTAATTTGAATTATTTTATTTCTTTCGAATAAACTAAACAAATCAGGAGAAACGTTCCCACAATATTATTTTGGTGGAAATAATTTGGTTAACCGAATCATACTAACAAACTCTGTAAATATTTAATTAAAAAATTTTAATTTAAAAAAAATATATACTCTGTTAAAAAAAAATAAATAATTTTATTATTATTTTGGAAATATTTTAGCAGCATTTTGAAAAAGCAATTGTTATAAACATTTGTGGTTACACCCTGTATATTTACTTTCACCAATTTGTATATGTTGGTAATTACATTTTATTATTAAAATTTAATTTTTTTTGTAACTTTTTATGAGATTTTCAATTTTTTAGATTTTTTATGGAAAAAGCTTTTTATTAGATTTTTAATTTTTTGTAAAATTGTTTTATTATAAAGAACAAGATTTCGATTAGATTTTTAGTATTCAAAAAAATTTTTTTTATGCCAAAGAAATTTTTTTTAAGAAAAGAAGCCTTTTTCTAATTTTGAGAAAAAAATTAAATTTTTAATGTTTTAGAACATTTTCAAAACGAAAATTTTCTCTTCGTAACTAATTTAATTTTAATATATAATAATGAAACTTTTAGTATTTTTAATCAATAATTTTCTAAAATTTAGAATTATAAAATAACATTAATTATAATTGTTTAAAAAATAAAATTAATTATTAAAAATAAAATTAATTAATAATAATTATTTTATTTTATTTTTCTTTACTTTGATACAATTTTGAAAATATTTTATGTTTAAGCAGCATTTTGGAAAAATAAACATAATTATAAAATTTTTTGTGGTTACACCCTGTATAAAAAAATTTGGTAATATTCATTAGTAATTAGATTTTATTATAAAAATGTGTTATTTTATGTTTTTTTTTAATACCAGTAGCAAACTAAAATTTAACCGAAAACTTATTGCAGCACCCTGTAAACACCATAAAATTGCATTCATGCGTGTATTATCCACAGAATCCGCACGAATGCGAACCTAAACCAGCAAAACGAACGTAACAAAATCAAAACAATAAACAATCAGCTACAACAACAAACAAAGTCTGCTATCCTTTAACAGCAACAGCAACAACAACAACACAATGGCTATAAGAGTAAGGGTATGGTAAATAAATCGCAATACGCTCTTGTTGCCAGCTGCTAAAGGAAAATTGCACCTAAATACCAGCACAGCTTAGACAATAGCCATGAAACTAACAACAACAACAACAACAACATACAACTATAAAGTTTGAAAATTGCAAACATTGCAACGGTCACACTCACAACACTCGTGATGGCTTACAATTTGCTCACAGCAATTTTGCATTGCAATTGTAAGACTGCAAATGTAACGGTTTGCCAAAAAAAAAAAAAAAACAACACAACAACAAACAATAATGCGTTGCTATATAGTGGTAGTGTGTTGTCACATTTGCATTGAACGGAAGCGGTGAAAAATTGCCAACAAAAAATGTTTGCGCTTATAATCGATTTTCTTTTTCACAGTGGCGTTGCCAACTACGTCTATTCGATGGCATTGTCAATATTTGCTGGTGTAGTAGCAAAAACGCATAGTGCAAAAATTGCAAAAGCGTTAAAAAAGCTCAGGAAAAAAATGTCAAAGAAAAGTGATAAAAAAATGTGTTGAAAGCGAATTTTCGCCGAAATTTCCCCACAACTCACAGGTAAGTCTGAAAATGGCAGTTCATTTAAGCGGCGTTGTATGCGAGTTTTTTTGTTGATTTTATGTTTTCATAGCAATTTTTTTAACCAATTTCTTTTTCATTGACTTTGTATTTTTTTACATCATAACCAATTTATTTATTATTAATTAAATTACTTTTTGTAGTTTTTATATTTTTTAAGGCACGACTTTTGCCAGGTTTTTAATTACATTTGCGTTCAGTCAATTTTATTTTAGAATAATATTTTTGTATGGTTAAATTGTAAAAAAACTCTGTCACTAACATCGATAATAATTGAATTCGCGACAGTGCTTTGTGATTTTAACAGATTTTAAAAAAGAGACTTAAAGGCAGTTATTGAAATAATATTTAAGCTTTAATGCATTAAACAACAAATTAATTAGATTTTATCGCATTTTGTAGATTGCTATATTATAATTAAATGTTTGCTATATTTTTAATAAAAACTACCTTCAATATTAATAAATTTATGGAACATTTATTTATTTGCAAGTAGATTCAAGTGCCGATTGCGTGAGCCCACTTTCAACAAATTTCCCAAATGGGAAATTTTTCAGATATTCTGTATGCCTTATTATTGTGCTCAATTTAAAGCTCTAATTACAAACAAAGATGTTTAAACGTTTTTTAACAAATTACCTTAAAGGGAAATTTAGTAATCTTTCAAAAAATATGTTTTTTGCTACAAAAAATGTACAAAAAAATCATATTATCTAGAAGGCACACTTAGAAATTAATTTCCCAAAAGGGAAATTTAGTACTCTTTCCAAAAACATTATTAAAAACATCGTACAAAAAATGATATTGATTGAAATCACACTTGCAAATAAATCCCAAAAGGGATTTTTTTTTAATTTCTGCTGGAAATTCATATTTATATTAATTACCATTATACAACTTTATATAAACATTTTTTGTCAAAAAAAAAATTGTATACATACATATGTAACTAAGTAGATTTTACATACATACGTATGTATGTATATTTTATTTAATTCCAAGCTTACTTTTTAAACATTCATAAAAAATTTTTTTGAAAATGATGCATTTAAACTCAGCCAAAGCATCATTTCTCTCTTCTCTTCTTTTAATTTTAACTCAACTACTCTTACTACCTTCATTCATCAACTTTAATTACGCACTTTATTGCACCTTTTCACATCATTGCTTTCTCTCTGTTATTTTTTACTACCTCACCGTTAGCCATGCAACGCTGATTGCATACATTTTATGTATAATTTTCAATTTGCTCGCTTCAATTTTATGCAGTGTAATAAAAGTTGCTCAAAGTTGAATTATTTCCATTTTTATTGCATGTAGTTTCAATTAAAAAGTGAAATGAATTTTGCGTGAAACGCCATGACGACAATGTTGCAGACAATCGAAAAAGCGGGATTCTACTGAATATTTAATTCTTCAACTATTTTATTATTTGAAAATAAAAGTGCCCATGGTTTGACTATGTAAGTTTTTTAAGCAATTTCTGGCTGTGCACATTCAAGGGAGAGAAGAATAGATAAATCTCCTTTAAGCTTTATTTAGTGGTATATGAAGAAGAAGCATAAATATTTAGAACAGAACTCAAACAAATGCAACGTATGAGTGTAAGGGCAGTGCCTTACTTCTACATAGAAGCAGTGAATGCACCTTAACCCGGCTTACTTTATATTTACTTACTCCAGGTTATCCTCCTGCATGTAAACACGGGCATACTCAAGCGGTAAGCGCAATTGTTTCGAAGTATTAAGAGATTTACTCAGAATGCATATTTATGGTTACGAAAATTAAATAAAGCATATGAAAAATCTGCATATGTACAAAAATAGTATGTGTATAAGCGGAGATTTTAGTTTAATATCTTATATGAGCCCGAAAACGAGCGTAAAAAAAATTACCTCAAAAGGGAAATTTTTTTCGTGTACCCAAAATGCATTTCAAAGAGAATTTGGAATGATTTTCAAACATTTCTGGAATAATTTTACTATCTTCATTGAAATATCCCTTATGGATATTTTTCAAACTTTAATATATTCGAGTTCTAAACTATTTCCTTTATAATATGCCTGCTAAATTGAAAAATTGCACAGAAAAATAATTTGCGAAAATAATTCCTAGAGGGGAATTTGCTGTAAAAAATATTGCTAATATTAATGATTATGTACTACTGAATATAATTTAATTCTTCGAAATAATTTTAGATAAATTTCTCAAAAGGGATATTTTATTTTACGCCCCAAAACTTATGTGGAGTCTGAGGAATAGGAATGCAAATACTTATACAACTGTTCTGTATGGAACATTGAAAAGTTGTAAGAAAAATTAGTTGCAAAAAAATTTCTTAGAAGGGAAATTTTATTATTTTCTAAAAAATATCTGCGGTAATTAAAAATATGTGCTACAGGAAATAATTTAGTTGAAAAAAGCAGTTTCAGACAAATTTCCCAAAAGGGAAATTTTAATTTTTCCTTCAAAACATAGTTTTTGAGACATAAGAATATGAGTACACCATTCCTTTGTACTATTTTAGTCAAATAATAATCAGTTTAATGGCATTTATGCTTTGTAAACGGAAACGAACATTTTTGAGTGAATGTTTAGTAAGCAATTAATATCGAATGTTAAATTACAGTAAGCTCTAATACGTAATACTGTAGCCCAACCGAGTTATGTAAGAATTACAATTTAAGTATGTAGTATGTACATTTGTAGGTATGTATGTAGGCCTGCAAATGTATGCATAACTGTCACACGAGCATAGAATCTATCAAATATAGCTTACGCGTCGACTTAACTGCCAGCAGCTGCTTACGCCGTAAATTAGGCTAGCTTTATGGGCTTTGCATGAATTTGTGTATGTATGCATATTTAAATATGCATTTGTTTGCAACAACAACAATGCGCGCATAAATTTAGCAACAAAATATTTGTAGGCGCCTAATCCTGCGCTACTTACGACGGCATGTTGGAGCAATACGCTACCACTACACTGGATATGCATGTACTTCACTCCCACATACACGCACACATGCACTCTGGCACTCGTTGCGCGCCCTTCATATGACGCCGAGGCTGCTTACTATGCAAAATCTACCATTATTACGGCTAATTGCAGTTGACATAGCATGGCTTTAGGGGTAAATTGCACTTACAGTAGCAACAACTTGCAATTTCGGGTAGTAGCTATTTAAGTGTTTCCGCTACGCCTAATTGTATGCTATAAATAATTACATGCAGTGAGCTAAGACGCTGCAGCTGCTACCAGATGACGCTATGCGACGCTCATAGCCAAGTTGATTGCCTCAGAAGCCGCTTGAGTGATTGGCATGTGGGAAATATGTCGACGAAGCTTAAGCGCCTAAAAGCATAACAGCAAATGTGTGTAAAATCGCTGGAAAAGTTTATAGCTTTGGCCTTGCTAGAGAGCAGGCGTTTGTATTATGTCAAAATATATGTAAAAAAAGATCAAAATAGACTTGAAAATCATATTTGTACGAAATATTTCAATGAAAGCGACGAAATTGAATTTTACAACGTAATAAAATGTCTGCCTGTGCGTATTAATTAGATTGTTGCTGGCACGCAGTCAGCGTTTTCGCTGTAAATTGACAAATGTTGACAGTTTAAATGTCATTATGCGCAAGTTATGCCAGCAAGCGTGTCTGTCTGACCGGCCGGAAGGGAGCGCGGGCTGCCGGTAGCCTGCTTCTGCGTTTTTGATGTGCCCAACAGCTGCGGATTTCAACATAAAAATGTTGTAAAATTGTTTGAAAATTTTTCATTTGCTTTTTGTTGAGCATAAAAAGCGCATAAATCGCATAGCATATTTATTGGCGTAAAAGCTTTGAGCTAATGCTACAATTGAAAATTATAGAGTAGCGCGTATTTCTTTATAGCAAAGCAACAGCTGTGAATTGTGACATTTCTTGCGAAGCTAATGAATTTAAAAACGTTTGCTAAACGAAATTTTGTTGCCTACATCTTGGCGCTGTACGCATATAAAATTGTTAAGCTGTAAGCACTAAACTGAGTGTCGCTGGTGTGTAGCATTACAAAAGCATATTGAGAGGGGAGGAGGCCAGACCCAATTAAAAAGTTGTACGTCAAGTGCAGCGCGCGCACAAAAATGAAAAATTACCGTTACAAAGAAATGTTTACAACCAAATACTCGTCAAGTTATAAAAGCTGTAACTGTGTAGCACAGAAGCAACAACCGCAGCAGCGCAAAATACTTCACAATAGTAAAGCCACTGCAAGCAATTCAAATTTTCATGTAGTAAACGCCAAAAAGTATGCATTTAAAAAGGCAACCTGCCACATACAAGCCTTATGCACGCCGTATTTGTTGTTATGGTACCACAATTTGCCTTCAATTTCGTTTAAGCTTGTTATTTTTCGACGCGCAAACACTCCTTGCCACTAAAGGCTGCACGACAGCCACCTTCCTCACCACCCATCCATTATATGTATGTACATATATGTATATATGTATATAGTCCACACTTCGGTTCCCCTGCCACATGTTCGCTTTTGCCTAGCAATTGTTGTGGACAAGCAAGTTACACTTGATTTGCTTTGAATTGCTGTGCATTCACATATGCTATCAGGCTTACCACATTGTGTTGCATACTTTTGTGCGCCAAACAATTTTCATACAATTTTTGTATTTTTCATATTAATTTTTATGTTGTTATGCGAAATAATTCAATATTTCTGCATGATTGCCATTGAATAGTCGTAAAAAATCTGTCAACTGCAGTGCCTTTGTCGCTTATAAGCGGAGGAGGCGAGGAGGAGACGAAAAAAGTGCCTTTTTTCAAGTGTTTGGTAAACCAATTGAAATATGGTTAAGTATTTTAATGGAATGCCTCATTCACTCATTAAGTTGTGTGACTTAAATTTTATTCGCGCGGCGTGTTCGTTTTATAATTCTCAAATTATTTACGAGTTTAAATAGATAAGAGCTATGTAGCTGTAATTCGATACTATTGTACCCTATAGTAGATCTTGAGAACCTTTTGACTTAGTATATACTACTGTGCCCAAGGTGACATTGTATTTATTTTGAAAATTCTTTATTTATTCTTCCAAATCAATTTCATCCCCTTCAAAGTAATCCCCTCCCGATGCAATGCACTTATGCCAACGGATTTTCCAATATTCGAAACACTGGTTGTAGTCACCTTCCGGGAAGGCCTTCAGTTCCGTCTTCGTTGCGGCTTGAATCTCCTCTATCGTATAAAAACGGTGTCCCCGGAGCGGTCTTTTGAGCGTGGTGAGCCAGATCAGGTGAATACGGTGGTAGCGGAACGATATGGGTTGCGTTTTTGGCGAAATGATCACAAATTACGAGGGCAGTATGGGATGGTGCATTATCGTGGTGTAAAAACCAAAAATTGTCTCTCCACAACTCCGGCCTTTTTAGGCGGATAGCGTTACGCAAACGACGCATAACGTTCAAATAATATTCCTTGTTGACTGTTTGACCGGTTGGAAGGAATTCATAATGCACAACACCACGATAATCGAAGAAAACAGTCAACATAACCTTGATTTTTGAGCGACTTTGGCGCGATTTTTTTGGTCTCGGCTCTCTTTTGGCACGATATTCGCTCGATTGATCGGTTGTTTCGGGGTCGTAAGCATAGATCCAAGTCTCATCGCCAGTTATAATACGTTTCATGATACCCTGGTAGTCGGAAAGCATCGTTTCACACACTTCAACGCGACGCCTTTTTTCCAAAAAATTCAATGTTTTCGGTACCAGTCGAGATTTGACGCGCTTGAGGCTCCAAACATCCTTCAAAATGGTATTGGCTGAGCCTTTCGATATGCCAACTTCATCACCAAGGTCCCTAATTGTTAATCGACGGTTTTTCAACACCAAATCTTTGATTTGTTAAACGTGAGCTTCGTCGGTTGAGGTTGATGGTCGCCCTGGACGCTCTTCGTCTTCGAGACGTTCACGGCCGGCTTGGAACTCACTATACCACCATCCTCAACGTATCCGCAGCAGAAAATTGATTCCGTAAACAAAATTTAATGCAAATTCTTTACTCATCAAATTTCGTCATCGCAAAAAGCGAAAATTCACTTTTAGCAGCTCACAAAACGACAGTATCTCAAACACTAATGAATATTTTGACATGAAATTTAACATAAATGTGACTGACAATACTACCAATCTAAAAAAAATAAATTCTCCAAATCCTTCGACACGCACAGTTTAAATTCAAATGTCACCTTTTTGGACACAGTAGTACTATGGAAATTTTCTCAATTTTATTTTGAAATAACTTTTAAGTTAAGTTCTCTGAACAAAACGATTCTTCACATTTAAATTCATCACTATAGACCCTTATAACAAAAAATTTACTATTTTAGACCCTTTTTAAATTTTTGAATGATTTGAGAAATGCCTCTAGTTACGAAAAAAACTGTGTACGCCAAAGGTCATAATTTTTTGTAAATTAATCTATGAAAGTATATCAACAAACCATCCGGAAAAGGCGACTATAAAAGATCTTTTAGAAGAATTTGAAAGCAAGGGCCAACTAATACTACTCATCTGAAATTCGAAAGTGTCTAGAATAGCGAATATATAATTTTGTGACTCAAAGTACCCTCATCGAAGACAGAAAGGATAATTTTAGATGAAAAACTCCAGGTTATGCAACTATAAGCATCTGAACTTTGTAAAGGGAAGTGTCTGGGGACGAATAGTTCTTGTAATTCGGAGAAATATGTGACTAGGCAAAAGCTAAGAAGAAAAGCGATCAAACCTACCGAAGAAACCAAGTAGTTCTGAAAGATTAAGAGATGTTGTTGGACGAAAACTTGGACACACAAAAACCACATACCAAGAAAACTTCATTCGGAAGCCATGACAATTAACTGACGAGTGAAGTACTCTCAACCACCGTAGCTTAACGGCCTCAAACTCAATTGACAAATGGCTGGAGTAGCATAGAGCAAGCAGATCAACGGGATGAAAGTAAAACAAAGCGTATAAATATTTTCTACTCCAATTCGACATTACCGATAACGACACATTTATTTTTCTGCACTTTATAGCAAATCCTCAGCGAGCTTAACGATTGCGCTGCTGCACTAAAGCACTTCAAATGTATTTGCTTAAGAAAGTGCTCAGCTTTTACAGCGCTTAGTTTGTACAAAGATCCAGTAAATATATTTGCTATGAACTAGCTGCAAATATATTCATATGTGTGTGTGTGTCTCGTATGTAATGACACGCGTCTCTGTTTACACGCCGCACTTAATGGTCAACACTCAGTGTTTGATAATGAATTGCACGACATTCATAATTTATAGTTGTTGTCATATTGGTTTTCGTCTGCGCCGAGCGAGCAAACGCTCGACAATAGCGGAAACACTTAGGTACAAGTGTTTAATAGCCATTGGGCGCTAGGAAAGGGCTCTGAAGTGCATGCAAGCGCTGAAGCTACGTTGTAACGTGGGCTGTGGGCGTTTGCTAAGTAGATTTGAGTTTGAGGAAAGGTAAGTTTGGGTTGGTATTCTTCTAGTTCAGCTGCATTCGGAAGAAGGGTGAACACACTATATATGCTTGTAGAGAGTTCTACACAGCTGTGGTCAAGTGCCCGCTCTAGTGTGGTTGTTGAGTCGATGAGAGATGACACTGTCACTTGTTATTTTTACACTCTTCACTCAACTAATTGCCTTTATTAATGGTCACTTTTACGTTTGGTGGGCAGTATCTCAAGCTGCAAGCTAAATATGTTGCAAACCGTTAGTGGAATACAGATTTTGTTGGAAGTACTTGAGCTCGGAGCTTGCAAGATTTTAAGAATTTGTGACATTCATTTGTGTCATTACTCCATAAAGTTGTGGTCTGATAGTCCAGTGAAGAAATTCAAGTTTTGATCTGAATACTTGGAGCTATATTTACCCCAAAAAACTTTGAATATAGAGAATATAGAGTTGCCATATGTAAAACCAGGTATAAATATAAAAAAAAATCAGAAAATGGTATGAAAGGAAATCTTTCACTAAAAAGGATTTTTTACATACATATTTAAGAGTACAAGGTTGCCATATGAAAAAATAGCATAGAATATAAAAATTTAAAATAAAAAATTGTATAAATGGAAATTCTTTACTAAAAAAGGTTTTTTTTATTTTCGTTACAGGGTTGCCATATGTAAAAACGGGTTTAAATTAAAAAAAAAATAAAAAATTGGTATGAACGAAATTTTTTTTACTAAAACAGACTTCATTAGAATGTTTTTAATTTAGGGTTGCCACATGGAAAAAATATAAAATAGAACAAATTTAAAAAATTGTACAAAGGGAAATACTTTCCTAAAAAACTGCATAACATATTTTTGAGAATAGTGCTGCCACATGTTAAAAATGGTATAAAATAAAAAAATATACATAAAAAAATTTCAAAATTGGAGGAAGCTAAATTTGTTTACTTAACAAACAACTTATTACAAATTTTTGAGTATAGGGTTGCCATATGTTTTTATAGATAATATTAAGATGAAATTAAATCAATACTAATATCATACGAAGTAAATTGCAGAAAAATCCACAAAACGCAAATATATTTAATACAGAGTTGCCACCTATTAAGAAATTTAAGATCGCTTGAAAATATATTGGATTAACCTAACAATAAGACTATTTGACTTCAATACAAATTTTTAAGTTTAAAATTGCCATCTTAGAATATTTTTTTCACTTTAATTTCTCATGATCAAAGTAAAGACATAATTGAACTTCTTGCGCATCCGCTAAATATATTTTATATATTTTATATATATATTTTTTTCTTATATATATAAGAAATATTATTCATAAATAGCGATGAATCTCTGATGCTACTTCACTTTCTAACCGAGTTGTAACTAGCAATCATTCGACAAGAGAAACACCGCTCATTACAACGCCGACATTAGTGAAGCAAAATAGGGCAGAAGCACGGCAAAATGAGACATCTGTCTAACGGTTGAACAATTTTATCAGTTCGTGATGTTAAGTAACAAACGCGCAAGCAAGCAGATAAAATAATTTGTCATTTCGTTAAGATAAAAATGGCAATTGTGAAAAGTGGAAATATTGGTGATGAAAAACTGATGGAATTTTAGTGATTGCCAACTGCATGGACCTGCTGGATGTACATAATTATTCAGTGCAGATAAATTATATGAAATAAGTGAAAAAAATATTGAACCAATTTAAGCAGAAAACTAAAAGTGTTAAAAAAAGAATTTTAAAATATTTTACTAAAGAATTTATAAAAAAAAAAATTTGAAAAAAAAACTTATAAAAAAAAATATTGAAAAAAAAAATATTAAAAAAAAAATTTTAAAAACTTGAAATTATAAAAATTGAGTTTTTGTTTCAATAAATAATACATTTTAATAAAAAAAATATAAAGATTTAAACAAGTTTTTGATTTAAAAAATACTAAATTAAAAAAAAAACTATAAAAAATATAAATATATTAAAAAATTCAGTGCCACGTGTCTAAATTAAAAAAAAAAAAAAACAAATTAACTGTTCTGCAACTTTTTCGCAAATCGCATGAAACAGTAAAATGAAATTTCATATATATTTTGTCGTTCTACTAATTTTCTTGAAGAAAGGTGATTCAAAAAATATACCGACATACTGGAAAACTGAATATTTGTATTGGCAGTCGATATTTGAATGAGATCTTTTAAAAAATACAAGATATTTTCGTTCACCATTGATAACAGTTATCTTTGCAAAAGATAAGAGATTGCGGTGCAGTACAAGAACAGAAATTCTTTACACTCATTAAATAAATTGCCTTAGTCAAGGCAATAAAGAGGGTATAAATAAAATTATTTTCAATTAGGCAAATTAAATGCGAACAAAATATTGTAAAAAACGAATGACAGTCCGAACAAAGGCTCTAATGCGTCATTGGAACCAATTTAGAAGCAATTTCACCTTTTCCCACTTATTATTTCTTTGTTTTTTTGCTCAGACTCCGACAAACAATTAATTCCTAAATGATTATCCTCGACATAAATACCGAATTTTTCTCCGAAGCAGAAAAATCCGCAGACTCCCAAAGCATGCTCTTCAAGTGAGGTCTTTTCGAGTTGCTAAACCCTAGTCAAGCCATTAGATCAGCACCTTCTTACTCTTACATGCGATATATTTATTAGGTTAAGATCTTTAACACCTTGTCGTAATGAACCAGTCATACCAGCTCAAAACTCACAGCCCTTCACCGAAGTATACATGTCTCCTAAGTTCCCTTTTTCTCTCTCTCAGGATTATTGTCATAAACAGATGACCCTTCAACTCACAAAGAAATTTTTTGTCAAAGATGTTTTCGAAAGCACTCTAAAGAAATCTCAGCGACGGAGAACACTTCTTACCCTACTAGTATCTCAAGACAAAGATCGAAGAGTAAAATACTTGAGAGAGTAACTTTACTTTATACATTAAACCCTCACTATCTTAGAAAACTTCTTAAAATTTTTATTCTTATCTAAAATACTTTCTTTACAGTCAATGCTGACTACATTCAATGCTACGTATGTGAAGATTGCGAGGAAAATGAAGGCGAATTGGTGTCCTGTGCACTTCTTGGAGAGTTACAATTAATAGACCCAATAGTTGAGACCACAGCAGAGACCGCTGCACTCATCAGCTCAACACAGACCACAACCACAGCAGTAATAAGCGAAAATACCACTTCAGCCAATTTTGAGAATCTGACATCAACGACGACAACAGTCACCTCAGCCAATTTCGAAAATGTGACGTCCACTATAGCTGCAGACCAAGAAAACATAACCACAGTTAGTATTACGAATGCTTTTGAATCCTTGGAATCTTATGAGGATATGGAGTG
Source organism: Bactrocera zonata (assembly GCA_037783105.1). Classification (NCBI taxonomy): domain Eukaryota; kingdom Metazoa; phylum Arthropoda; class Insecta; order Diptera; family Tephritidae; genus Bactrocera; species Bactrocera zonata. Next base: position 246,716 of record JBAWJQ010006309.1, read on the forward strand.
GGAGCGGGAGAGCGCAGAATCGCCAAACTTCAACGAGCCTGATAGCGAAACGACGAACAGAACGAGTGGAGAGAAGGAAACTTTAAATGCCACTGCTATTGCTACGCATGAGACCAGCGAGACAACGGAGGACGGAAGCGCACCGCTGTTACCAGGCACAACGCCAACTTTGACGGTTAATTTGACTTCCACTCCACAACAAAATACTACCACAAATACTACTGATATGCTCGGACTGAACGTAACTACAAGCGAAACTTTCTTGAACTCGACTACATTTGTCACAACTCCCAATGCTACCTCGGCAGCAGCAAACGGGAGTGAAAGTTTTGAAAACATCACTGGCACAGTCGAAACTACAGACATAGGTCCTCTAAATATTTCGGTAAGCGCAAATTCTACAAGTATGGCTACTGAGCTATTGGAACTCAATGGCACAGAGACCTTGATATCTGAAGAAATTAATGGAACAACAGAAATTAACACAACAACCCTAAATTTTGGAGGTGATACCACAACAATCAATAATACGAACCTTAGTTCTGACAACGTAACGTCAACAGAGATTTCAATATTGGAAAATGAGGCCAATTCTGAGAACGGAACAGTTACAACTACGACAATATTGGCAAATGAGACCACGAGTTCTTTGGGGCTGAATGGTTTTATACAAAACAATACAACAACCGTATTAGAGAACGGAACCTCGACTTCTATGGAGATTAACGGTACAGCAGATCTTACTACCGGGACATCGCTATTGGAGAATGAAACCGCGACTTCTGTGGGACTTAACGGTACAACAGCAGTAACTTCTGGCGATGTAACAACTACAGAGTCCATGACCAGTTCCGTAGCTCTTAATGGTACAACAGAAGTTAATACAACAGCTATAAGTTCGGAAAATATAACCACTGAGACGCAAATATTGGAAAGTACTATAGAAATAAATGGAACAGCACAAGAGAGCTCTTCAGCTGTGGACTCTGGGAACCTAACGACAACAGGAAATTCGACATTGGGAAGTGAGTTCATGAATTCTACTTCCATATTAGAGCAAGACAACTCCACGGTTCCTGAAATAATGGAACTGGCTGAAAATCTCAACGATACACTGCAAATGCTTTTGACAAATTTGACGGCCACTATAACAGGCAATGAAACAAGCGATGCGATTGAACTTAATGGTACTTCAGAGTCTCAAACAAATGCGACAACAACATCAGCAAATGACAATGTCACATCAACTGTAAATAATGCGCAAACCGGAGCTGTCATTTCCGAGGAATACTCAGACGAAGATGATGGCAACAATTATGCCGATTCTGAAGAAGAGCTCCGTAAACGCTCGAAGACTTATCGCGGAAAACTTGGCGCTGAGAAGGACAATCGTAATGCTGAGGAAACAACAATCAACGGCAACCAGATGTCCAAACCATTCCTAATTAAACAAACTGCTACAGACTTTTTACTAAACAAATATAGTAAAATGAGGCATGTAGCGGGACTGAAACAAGTGAACATAACCTATAAATGTTACACCGTACGCGTTAAAGGTAAGATTAGTCGATAGATGAACTCTAATGAGAGCAGCTTTGCTTTGTTTATATTTTGAAGCTTTCTCTTCACCACTTTTTGGAGTATTGTATAGAGTTTAAGTGGTTTCAAGATTATGTATTCAAAAATATGTATGAATAGATGTATTGATAGCGAATTTTGAAAATTTATTTTGTTCAAATATTTATCTTCTGCACAAACGTAAACAGTTATCTACGTAATTTTTTTCGTAAACCAGTTCGTGGTTTTGGTAATTCTTGCCTTTTGGAAAGACTACATAACTCCTCAGATCAGTTGGTTCTGTCCTTTCTCTGATTGCTCTAACAGAAATCCAGAAATCTGATAGAGCAATCAGAGAAAAGTCAGAACCCAAAAAAAAAAAAAAAAAATCTTAAACTTAAAACTTATATTCCACTAACGTTTCGCTAGTGTATCTTTTCAAACCGAGTAGTTTGGGTCAGAAATTCGTCTATCAAACAGTTATCAGTCGCTAGTTTCAACTAAGGATTGCCACGTTGCCACTTTTATCTTGGAACACGTCTTTTCATGATATTTTACACACTACCTTATGCTCTTTTTAATATTTCAGGCGAAAATAAAGTGCAAATCAACAAAGGCTGCATCGCAGTGCCTGCCGAACGAACCGCCTGCGAGCTGCTAGCAACAAAATATGGCGAGGACGCGTTGCAGGATTGCCAAGTGTGCTTGGAGGGCAAATGTAATAGTCGAAGCAGCAGCGAAGATTTGAAATTTTCCTTCACGAGTGTTATCTTAACGATTTTAAGCGCTTGGTTACTCAGTTGAGTTTTGAATGGCTGTTCAACCTTTGCTTCAGTTTATTGCAAACAATACACTTTTATCAGTTTAAATGGTATAACCGAAATATAACCCATATTTTTTGCTTTTTCATTGCAATTAAATTAGCACGAAAACTTCTTTGACATTTTGTTTTCATTTTCTCTTGAATCTACGCGCTACTCTTGCCATGCCATTTATTATTACTCAATACTGGTTATCTGATTTATAATAAAAGCGCTAATGACAGGGTTGCAATCATAAATATTTAGCACCTACTGACTACGGCTGGCAACCAATAATAACGGGAAGGAAGTGTTTTCACTTGAAAAATGACACTTTCCGTTAATAGATACAAAAGTAAACAGATATTAAGATAAATAAAGTAAAAGGTGAAAACTTTAAAGGTCACTAGGGCCAAGGTTGTCAAATGAAAAGGTAAGGTAACAGCGCACATCTGAAACAGTGATAATCGTTAAGCGAGATGAAGGGGGCCTTAAAATACCAATTGTGGTGGAATTACCCAAAATAATGGAAAAGGACAAAAATAAAGCAAACAAAATGCAACCCGCGAAAGTTTGTCGTAAAAATAAGCGTATGATAGCAACTTAATGCCAACCAACGCGATTGCTAGGGTGTGTGGAGACTCTTGAGCATGCTTATGTAAAGCAATTATGCCTCTCAAGTGCGCTGGTTGTTATTGCGACAATTTTACGCTAATGAATTTTGATGAAAGGCGGTCAGTGGACAATAGTAATTAAATAAAAATAATAAAAATTTAAATGCAAAGCAAAATAAGATAAATATATGTGACCTGGTCTACGAAAAGGGGGCTTAGGTGTCAAAAAAAAAAAAATAAATAAAATAAAAAAAAAAAAATAAAAAAAAAAAAATAAAAAAATGATTTTTTGACACCTAAGCCCCCTTTTCGTAGACCAGGTCACATATAAAAAAAAGAACGTAAGAATTTATTGTAGTGATGCATATACGTAAAAATTTTCCAAATTCCAGCTCGGATTGTTTGAGCTCGTCGTAACAAAGAGTCCAGCATTCTGCGACTTTTCGTAAAGCTTCTTCCTACCTTTTAGGCAATGGAATGCGCCACAAGTTTTGGGATGTCTCTGAACGACCGAAGAAATTTATGAGCATCTTTTGGAATACGGAAACACACTGTGAGGTATACTTTTAACTGCCGAGTGGCTTTAGTGATTGCAAAAACTTCTGCGCACACATTTCAGGCAGCGACTCAAAGCATATTTGTTGACATTAGGCCATAACGACTGAGACGACGGGATAAGTTAGGGCATGCTATATGAGAGAGAGAGATTAGGACTACATAACCAACTGATTCAATGATTCTAAATAGTAATGAATAAAGATAATGCATTAGCAGACTCAGCACTTCGTATTAAAATAGTCATAAGCTAAATTTGGATGTTAAGAGATGAACACTAATGCACAAGTTTTTTAATAAACTAAATACCAGCAGACTCTGCGGAGCTTTGCTAAGCTAGTTCTAGAACTAAAATGAAGGATTTTTTGTATTTTGTTGTCAAATCAAAAGGAGACCCATTTTTCTGTCTTAATCGTTCAATTAATACCAAACCGTAAGCCCATCGGCCTCAACACCCCCGCCGTTAGTTCTGCTTTCTCCAGACTTAACAAGGAAGCAACGCAAATGGGTCTGGCAGTGAACGAGGGCAAGACGAAATATCTCCTGTCATCAAACAAACAGTCGTCGCACTCGCGACTTGGCTCCCACGTCACTGTTGACAGTCATAACTTTGAAGTTGTAGATAATATCGTCTATCTTGGAACCAGCGTAAACACCACCAACAATGTCAGCCTGGAAATCCAACCCAGGATTACTCTTGCCAACAGGTGCTACTTCGGACTGAGTAGGCAATTGAAAAGTAAAGTCCTCTCTCGACGAACAAAAGCCAAACTCCATAAGTCGCTCATAATTCCCGTCCTGCTATATGGTGCAGAGGCTTGGACGATGACAACAACCGATGAGGCGACGTTGCGAGTTTTCGAGAGAAAGGTTCTGCGAAAGATTTATGGTCCTTTGCGCGTTGGCCACGGCGAATATCGCATTGACATAGTTCAGCGAATTAAAAGATAGCGGCTACGCTGGCTAGGTCATGTTGTCCAGATAGATGAAAGTATTCGACGCAGTACCCGCCGCGGGAAGCAGAGGAAGAGGAAGACCTCCACTCCGTTGGAAGGACCAAGTGGAGAAGGACCTGGCTTCGCTTGGAATATCCAATTGGCGCCACGTAGCGAAGAGAAGAAACGACTGGCGCGCTGTTGTTGACTCGGCTATAATCGCGTAAGCGGTGTCTACGCCAGTAAAGAAAAAGAAGCCCTAAGTCCTAATGGATCTTATGCAGACGTCTTGCATGGATTGGTTACTGGTCCGTTACTATCAATGGAGAGCGTTACAGATCGATGATAACAAACCTTTTATGACCGCAATTGGAAGAAGTTGATCTTGACAATAGCTAGTTCCATCCAACAAGGCCACACAGCACGTGCAACAACATAATTATTGCGAGAAAAGCTTGCAGATTCGATTATTTCAAGAAATTGTGACTTTGAATGGCCTACAAGAAGTTGTGACTTAACACCATTAGGCTACTTTTTCTGGAGTTACTTGAAGTCAATGGTCTTTAGCAATAAACCAGACTCTCTTAAAGCTCTAGAAATCAATATTTACTTGACTATTCATGACAAACGACTAGATTTAGTGGGGAAAGTACTCGAATCAGTACACTCTTATTGGAAAATTATGTACATATGAGGCTACTATAACCCTTGAGGAACCAAAAGTGACCAAAATTTTAGAAGAAGGTGAAAAAGATAGCCCCTGAAGACACAAGAGTCAACCAAATTTCTAAATAATAAGAAGAAGAAGCAATATCTAAGGCTACTGGACACAGCAGAGATACAAATGCGGCCCAAACTTTAGAAGAAGAAAGCGGCTGCTAGCTCCTTAGCAACAAAAAGCTTTACTGCCAGTTGAAGAGAGCTTTATCCACTAAAGATTCACTTGTTTTTCAACAAAATCTACAAGGTAACTGTTAAACACACCTACAAAGAGTTGATATACAATTTTATTTACAAAAAATTCAATTGAAAACACAAAATTTTCGATGAATTTTGAAATAAAGCAATAAAATGTAAATTCATATGCGCACTTTTACACTCTATTGCACATTACATAACACATAGACACATAAAGCAGAGCATAAAATTTAATTCACAGCTATTTACAGCCACAACAACAACATGACCAAACAACACTTGTATTGTTAATGAGATTTTACGCCTTTCACACGTGCTTTTAACAACTGTCAAATGCAAAGCCAATAATACAACAACCAAAAAAGCAGCAACAGCAACAGCAACAAATCAACAGCATATTTTTACATGCATACACACACTTGTATTAAATATGTATGTTTGCTTGTGTGTTAACAGCATTTTTGAAGGCACAAACATTCATGGCTGAGTGGCTGGCACTCGCTGCTTGGGTGTGTGTGTGTTTATGGTGTGAAAAGGTAGTAAAATATGACTGCTTGATTTTATATATACACACACACAAACACATGGTACATACATTAGCTGAACGTAAGGTTTAAAAAGGTTGCTTAGAAAGCTTAAGAGCTACACTGCGCCACATTAACAGCTTATAAGTGTATGTGTGCATTAGTGCTTGTATGTGTGTGTTTGTGTGGTAAATTGTATAACTGAAAAGCTATTGAAAATAGCGACTAACCGAAAAATCATAAATGTGGCGCATTTATAGCGGCATTTTATTGCACTTGCGCGTTCGCCTGTCGCAACCATGTGCTTACGCCTGTGTGTATGCCACGAAATTTTATTATCACAAATTGAATTAAGTCGGAAGCGTGCTACGTATGCATTTGTACGTGTTAGTTATAGTTATTGGAGAAATTCAATCAAAAGCTGGTAGTGGAGAGATTTAATAAGAAATATTTCAAAGAGATGTCTTAAAAGGAGGCGGCGTTAATGGAAAGCAAGCATATGAGTACCTTTACGCATATATACAACATATGAAATGGAAAATAATATTTTCTCATAAAAAGAGTTTACAGCAGACGTAAGCTTAGTGAATACCGTATTTTTGCTTTAAAGCTCAATAGTTTAAACATGAAATACGAAAACCGTTATGTGACAAATAGGCTTTGGTTCCAAAAACCCATATCCATCTTTGAATTAAATAATTATAAGTAGAAATGTGTGTACGGTAATATAAAATTTCATTACTAGATCTCAAAATTTCAAAAAATACGATGTGTTGCTACTCGGGTACCGTAAGCTAAATTATCAATGAAACGGGCTCTAAATCCTTCAGGTTATATAGCAAAATATTTTTCACTTCGGGCAGATACCATATTTATTGCTCCGAGAGGCCTAACTACTCAGTAGGGCTTATGTGGACAGAATTTTAGACATGCAGCGACTCTTATATATATATATATAAACCGTTTCTACATTATCTAACTCTTCATCAGCTTTAATAGTCATCAAAAAGTGAATCCCAAGCTTAAGCTATGGAAAACTAAACCCTCGAATCAAATAATTACCCAGCAATTGTACCCTTCGAGACCTTTTATCCGATATTTTCACCGCAAAACTCTATCAGACTAAAATTTTTTAGCTGAATATCCCCACATCCGTCGTCTAAAAAAGCATCGTAAGTAGGAAATAATATTTTCCAAGGTCCCAAAGAGCGTATAGACTTTTGAAACGAGAAGTTTGGATTGAACATCACCATAACCATCTCGAAAAACGTCAGCGATGAGCTTTGAGCAAGACGATTTCTAGTTAAGTGGGAAATAATATTTTCTCAGGGCGGTTATACAATCCATAAAGTCATTTAGGTAGTTAGAAGGCCTTTCGGCACTCCAGCAATACTTTTTGGTTGAATATCGCCATATCTGTCCACTCGAATAGCGTTAGTGAAGAGATCAGAGCAAAATGATTTCCAGCTAAGTAGAAAATATTACTTTTCAAGATCCTCTTTTACTCTCTTGAAAGTAAAGTAGACACTAAAAACTCTGCGACACTTCAAAACTCTTCGACACTTCTTCAAAAGGCATCGCAAGGGAAACAGACCATTTGCAGTTAAGTATAAATAACTGGCTTTGGCTTCTAGCTACATAAGAACTAACTTTTAACTGGCAGGTATGACTGATCTTTATCAGAAGTATAAAATAAATCTGTTCGAGTGCCTCAGAAACGATAGAGGTTCTTAGAGGAAATAACTAAAAGTCGAAATAACCTATGATGGAGTAGAAGTCCCTAGTCTCCAAGTTGGTAAAAACTAAAATTCAAAAAGCGAACAAGTCAGATATGCCTCGGTGTAAGTAGAAATAGATTTAAACCCAACCGAGTTACTTTTAACTTTTATTAATATATGAACTTTCTTTACATACTGAACTTCGAACTTTCCTCGATGCAAATATCCAAGATATTTCACCAGTTCCGCTTCGAGGTTTATTTTTATCTCCAAAGCTTTTACAAATGGCTCAGCAAATTTAAATAACTTTTCAAATAACACTTTAATGCTTCAATTTATGTTTATAGCCATACAGATGCAACTAAATCCTGGCAATTTTTATTAAATGATTTTCCCCTGAGTAACTACCTTTAAAAGGCTTCAACTAACAAATTGGCAAACTAAACAAATTTCTCAAAAACACAGCTTAACGCACTTGAAAACCGCTACCCACGCCACTTTAGGCCAACTACTTAAGAGTTCACACACGCACACACATGCACATAACGGCAAAGCGTCAGCCCTTCGTTGAGCGTGTGTTGCTTGCCAGCCTGCATGCAATCACATGCTCCATAAAGCGTATGAAGCGTTCCACTTCCTTAGATTTCATCAGCGCAGCGTTGAGGATTTGCTGAGTGCCTGCGCAAGTGTGTGCATGAGTGTTAGTGTATACGCCTAAAAGTAGGCATTACCCCAACTGCTTAATTTCGCATATTCCTGCTTTTTGACTTTTCTGCGAACAACTTTAGTTTTTCACTCATTTTGTCTTGACAAAATAAAAATATGAAAACAAAACGAAGTAAAAATTTTAGGAAAAAGTTATGACCAACCTCATACAGGAAACAAACACATACGCAGCAAAAGTCGTGCAATTGCAAGTTTACGAGTAAAATGACAAAAAAATACCAAAGTCTTGCTGGAATATGAACTTTTTAAAATTATTTCCTTTTTGTGGTTTTGGTTGTTGGAAATTGAAGTCACTCACGCTTTGCTGAGTTGCGCTTGGAGTGAGTGAATGGTGACGGGTCACAGGTTAGGTAAACGTACGCACATATGTAAATGCATGTAGTATTTTTAAGACGGAGATAGGTGTAATCCCGAAATTTCGGCGCTGTGAAATTGTATATTTAAATAGAAAACGTCGATCGAAATGCAAAGCACATTAGTTTTGAAATCTCGAATTTACGATAAAAATAAGCATTTCAAATCTAGAAATTCCGGGATTTTGAAATTTTATAATTTAATTAAAAACGTCGACTGAGATTAAGAAAAGTATTAATTTTGAAATTCCTGTATTAAAATAGAATATTTAAGTGTATTAAAAACTGGAAGTGGTCAATGATTCCATAAAATGTTAAAAAAAAGTGTAAGCGACCCCAAATGTAAATGTAAATAAGATTGTCGTATTGGCTAAGTGTAAACAAAATGGTCAGTGAACCCAAATATAAACAACAATAGATTGGCTAAATGTAAATATTGGTTTGGGGCTTGGCTAAATGGAAACAAAAGGGTCATTGACCTCTTAAAATGTAAACAAAGGGTTCATTGACCTCACAAAATGTAAACAAAATGGTCAGTGAACCCAAATATAAACAACGATTCATATCTTGGCTAACAGTAAATATTGGTTGTGGGCTTGGCTAAATGTAAATAAAAGGATCATTGACCTCTTAAGATATAAAAAAAGAGTTCATTGACCTCAAGATGTAAACCAAAGGGTCAATGACCTTATAAAATATAAACGAAGGTTCTTGTCTTGGCTAAATGTAAACAATAGGTATTTATTAACTAAAGCTAGCTCACCTTCAATATGCGACCTGTCAATATAAGATCCTCGAGTATCCTTTGTACATAAAAAAATCTATTTCTTTATGTAATATGTAATGCCAAAATTTCAGGACCATTAAATTTTATATATTACTTAATATGTATTAAAATTATACTCTCATAAACGATGAGGTTCTCATATACAAAGTGAAAGTATAAACGTAATTCTCATTCAAGCCACATGAACTTCATTTTGAGCTTTCAAAAAACTATTTAATGATACTACCACGTTGTGCCCTGTTTGTTCATCTCAAGCATTTCGACAACTGACTCAATTTTAATCACTTCTTAATCGTTTCCATTGCCTACCGACTACAAATTTATGTTTAAATACCCTCAAATTCTAATATAATTGTGTTATACCCTACTTAGGACCAATATTAAATGCAAATATGCCTTCACTAACAGCAACTATTAACTTTTGTGCAATAAGTCAACAAATATTTGCTTTCCATCTATTGTTCTGCTATTTGCTTGGTAATTCGTGGAACCCTGTCGGCTTTGTTTCTATGGCTTCGTTAGGGTTGCTAAGCAAATTCGTAGAGTAATCAAAGTGAAATTGTGTTCAGCTCACAAAGTGCGTCTGACGGACTGACATTCCACTGACTAGAGGCTGTAAACAAATCAATTAAATGCAGATATCATATAATGATAGAGACAAAAAGCAGTAAATTGCCGTTTATATTTAAATATTATTTGGGATTTCAAATGATGTGAACATGAAGAAATGGGCACAGTATTAAATGTGAATGGAAAACTGTTGTGACCGTGTGAAGGTTAAAGGAAAGAGAGAAGTATGGTTTCGTAAGCTGTTGAAAGATCCCAACTTTAAACTATAATTAAATAGATATATTTAGGCTGATAGAATATATTGCGTAAGAGGACAGTTTAATGCAGCGAAATCTCTGAGCACAATTCTTCATTGTAGTTGCTATTCAAACAGTCGTCAAAGCGAGTTCTTCATCTCTGGTAACAATATTTCCTATACGAAGTAGTTAGTCAGCCAGCTTCGACAAACTTAAGTAGGTCAAATATCTTTATCAACAGTTTTCTTTATACAGGGTAGGCCATTTAAAGTTGACCCATCTGGCAACGCTGTAACTTTTAACAGCGCTGACAAATCGGCTAATGTCATACCGCGTTAGAAGCGTCATTCGAAGACAATTTATACCATGGAACAGTACACTCCAAAAGAACGCGCTGAAATTGTTCAGCTTTATATTCAAAATAACTTTTCAATTGTGTTAACTCAACGTGCGTTTCGCAAAAAAAATAAAGTGAAAAGTGCTCTAGTTAAGAACACAATTAAGTCTTTATACGCAAAATTTGTGAACACCGGTAATCTCAGTAATGCCAGTCATGCATCCAGACAACGCACAAGACGTTCTGATGAAAATATCGAAGCTGTACGAGCCAGTATTGAGGAGACTCCATCGACATCGAGTTATCGCCGCTCTCAGGAATTAGACATCTCTCGCACCACTCTCCGACGCATAATTCATAAAGATTTGAAGATGTTTCCATATAAAATTCAAATGGCACAAAAACTAAACCCAGCTGATTATCCGCGACGCCTTAATTTTGGCAAATGGGCCATCGAAATGGCAATGGGTCAACTTTAAATGGCTTACCCTGTAAGTGTGCCAATCCGTGCAATTCTCTGATATTCTACTTATCCATTTTAGACCTAGAGGACTCGAGGACCAAATAAGAGTCTTTTTTAAGAACATTTTTCAATTTTGGAGACAAACTCCTGCAAAAACTCGCAAAATATGGAATGGAAGCTACTTGGTGTAAACTAGATGGCGAAAGATATTTAATTGAAAACCAAAAGAGAGAAAACTTAATCTGGACCTCATGAAATTTCGGAATTTTTACGGCGTATCGTTTAGCTTTCACCCCATTCAAATGAAGAATTACTTAGGTAAGCTAATATGAGCTCCTGAAAATATGTGCTCGACGGCCAAACCATACCTTCCTGTAAATTTGAGTATTACTACTGGAAATATCACAGAAAATGATAAAGTATTTGCAATCGGCAGCAGCTGGTCTCTAGACGGCTCTCATCAAAAATACAAGCAGTTGCTGCTCAAAAGGTTAAGTAATCATTTTTATTTTTAAAGAAGTCCAAAAGGTAGGAAAATTTCAAAAAGTTGTGGAACCTCTTCCAACTCTTCCAACTTTAGGTCATATTTTGCCTTAAACTTCCATTACAAGCACAAAGGTTACAAGACCTTGGAAATCGGAATCGAAAAGTAGCGCTGTAATAATATAGAAAGTCAGCCAACGAGATATTCTCAAAGACTGACGTGAGAGCCCTGTTATATACCTACAATACCAACCAATTTCTTTATTTTAAGCTAGCTTAGAAGGAAGTAAATAACTGAAATATAGTAAATTTGTAACCTTTAACTTTTGAGGAGCTGGAGAGAGTGAGCGTTGGCATATTAGGGAAAGCTTATCTTAAGTAAACAATCTTCAAAAGCATAAACTTGCTGCCGGAGCAAAATAATGGAATGGGAAGCTCTTTTAAATTAATGAAAAGGGTCAACAATTTGGACGTTTTTTCTAGAACCAAAAAAAATATATAAGAATAAGAATAACAGAACACACTTTCCACCTCAACCCACCTATGCATCCAACCGCCATTCAAAGCTCCCAAAACATAGCCAATTTAGTGCTGCTTTTATAAACATATGTATGTATGTATGTACCAATGAATGCTTTTACGTTTGCGCCAACAACAAATGTGCCCTTTAATAAGCATAATAATTCTTTCTTTTCGGACATCTTTCACATGTTTTTTTCCACTTTTCGTTATCAATGCATTTTTTGCCTTAGACGCACGACGGCTACGCTCAAATAGAGTTTATAAAATTTATGTAGTGCAACATTGGCATGAAATTGATATGTGAGTGAGGGCGGAAAAAGGTCAATTCGCGACCCTCACACCACATCTCATAACGAAGCTTACTAAATAACATGGCAGCGTGGTGAGGGGTTGGTCAGCGGTCTGCGTTTGTGCTTACAAAAACAACGGGAGCTGGTCGGTCGTAAACGCCAAGCGAAGCGGATATTAAAAAGAAATAGTGCAAACGGAAATTATTGGTATTAAACGTTATCTGATGGATTGCTTGGCTGGTTAAACGCTCGCAGGCATAAAATTCTAATAAGACATATGCGTAGAAAATAGACAATATAGACAACGTAGTTGAAGTTTCTGGAGGCTAATAAACATTCGGTAAATTGAAAAGTTGTAGATGGGCTATTTAAGACAGAAACGAATATTATGTAGCAATCATAGCTAATACTACTTAAGGAACATAAGCACTTTTATTTTTTTTTTAGATAATTTGGGTTTGGGTACCGATTACGCTAATTTCAAATTTTCAGAAAATATATGATCAAATTTTCAAAAACAATCTTCAAATTAAAAAAACTTAAAAAAAAAACAAGAAAAAACGTTAACTTCGGTTGCACCGAAGCTAAATACCCTTCACAGGTGCATTTCTGTGAGTAACTATTTGTTCAGTTTGTATGGAAGCTATATGCTATAGTCAACCGATCTGAACAATTTCTTCGGAGATTACATTGTTGCCTTAGAAAATAATATATACCAAATTTTGTGAATATGTCTTGTCAAATGTGAAAGTTGTCCATACAAGAACTTGATTCCGATCGTTCAGTTTGTATGGCAGCTATATGCTATAGTCAACCGATCTGAACAATTTCTTCGGAGATTACATTGTTGCCTTAGAAAATAATATATACCAAATTTCGTGAATATATCTTGCCAAATGTGAAAGTTGTCCATACAAAAACTTGATTCAGATCGTTCAGTTTGTATGGCAGCTATATGCTATAGTCAACCGATCTGAACAATTTCTTCGGAGATTACATTGTTGCCTTAGAAAATAATATATACCAAATTTCGTGAATATATCTTTTCAAATGTGAAAGTTTTCCATATAAGAACTTGATTCCGATCGTTCAGTTTGTATGGCAGCTATATGCTATAGTGGTCCGATATCGGCCGTTCCGACAAATGTGCAGCTTCTTGAAGAGAAAATGACGTTTGCAAAATTTCAAAACGATATCTTAAAAACTGAGGGACTAGTTCGTATATATACAGACAGACGGACAGACAGACGGACATGGCTAAATCGACTCAGCTCGACATACTGATCATTTATATATATACTTTATAGGGTCTCCGACCATTCCTTCTGGGTGTTACAAACTTCGTGACAAACTTAATATACCCTGTTCAGGGTATAAAAATCGACTTAGTGAAATTCACACGTGAATAACTGTCCCAGTACCTTTAAAGCATCGACAGCGCCATCTGTATAAAATCAGATGAAATTTCAAAGCCAATTTGGCAGCACTTCCAAATGTGTCATTTCTTTATATTAAGTTACTATAATTTGCATATATGTATGTACATTAGGGTTTTTTTTAATTGAACTATTAATTTTTTTTAGTCCCGTCACGAATTTTCCTTGGAAATACCCTAAAAAAATTCCCTGAAAATTTTAGCCCATAATATTAACGTTAAGAACTGGACCAAGGCCTGTAAAAATTTTCCATAGAAAATACACTACAATCGTAAGTTCTTATCTTTAAATTCCTACAGATCAGAGGTATTTTATGGCATCGCTTTGACTTGAGACGCATATTTCTCAGAATTGTTCACTCTACAAAAGTGCACAGTGCAACAAAGTCGTTACTCACATCGGCGAGGTAGTACGGGGCTCTAAACCCGATTTTTCCAAGAATTTCGCATTTTTTTGTTTATATCTCGTAAATGACAGGCGCTATAGAAAAAATTTGCATGACAAATTTGTAGGAAATTTTATTTGCTAAAGAGATCCGAGGTCAAAATCACTATCATTAATACCTCTCGAGATATTCTACATTTTAAGTAAGGCTTTTTAGAATTTTTACAGATGGTATGTGTTAAAAAATCTATGAAAATTGCGTAATGTAGTGTAACAGTCACATGGTGACTTCGCGGGAAGCTGGCTGCCAGTTGGCGCTATAAAAGAAACGCAGGCACGGTGCCTGGCCAGTGCTTCGCTGACTGTCGCGCCGCGATGTCATGTAGTTTAACAGTCACATGGCGATTTCGCGGGAAACTGGCTGCCAGTTGGCGCTATAAAAGAAACGTAGGCACCGTGCCTGGCCAGTGCTTCGCTGACTGTCGCGCCGCGATGTCATGTAGTTTAACAGTCGCGAGGTGATTTCGTGGGAAGCTGGCTGCCAGTTGGCGCAATAAAAGAAACGCAGGCACAGTGCCTGGCCAGTGCTCGCGGGAAGCTGGCTGCCAGTTGGCATTATAAAAGAAACGCAGGCACCGTGCCTAGCCAGTGCTTAGCTGTCTGTCGCGCCGCGATGTCATGTAGTTTAACAGTCACATGGCGATTTCGCGGGAAACTGGCTGCCAGTTGGCGCTATAAAAGAAACGCAGGCACCGTGCCTGGCCAGTGCTTCGCTGACTGTCGCGCCGCGATGTCATGTAGTTTAACAGTCGCGAGGTGATTTCGTGGGAAGCTGGCTGCCAGTTGGCGCAATAAAAGAAACGCAGGCACCGTGCCTGGCCAGTGCTCGCGGGAAGCTGGCCGCCAGTTGGCGCTATAAAAGAAACGCAGGCACCATGCCTGGCCAGTGCTTCGCTGACTGTCGCGCCGCGATGTAATGTAGTTTAACAGTCGCGAGGTGATTTCGCGGGAAGCTGGCTGCCAGTTGGCGCAATAAAAGAAACGCAGGCACAGTGCCTGGCCAGTGCTCGCGGGAAGCTGGCTGCCAGTTGGCATTATAAAAGAAACGCAGGCACCGTGCCTAGCCAGTGCTTAGCTGTCTGTCGCGCCGCGATGTCATGTAGTTTAACAGTCACATGGCGATTTCGCGGGAAACTGGCTGCCAGTTGGCGCTATAAAAGAAACGCAGGCACGGTGCCCGGCCAGATGTCATGTAGTTTAACAGTCGCGAATTGACTTCGCGGGAAGCTGGCTGCCAGTTGGCGCTATAAAAGAAACGCAGGCACGGTGCCCCTCCAGTGCTTCGCTGACTGTCGCGCCGCGATGTCATGTAGTTTAACAGTCGCGAGGTGATTTCGCGGGAAGCTGGCTGCCAGTTGGCGCAATAAAAGAAACGCAGGCACAGTGCCTGGCCAGTGCTCGCGGGAAGCTGGCTGCCAGTTGGCATTATAAAAGAAACGCAGGCACCGTGCCTAGCCAGTGCTTAGCTGTCTGTCGCGCCGCGATGTCATGTAGTTTAACAGTCACATGGCGATTTCGCGGGAAACTGGCTGCCAGTTGGCGCAATAAAAGAAACGCAGGCACAGTGCCTGGCCAGTGCTCGCGGGAAGCTGGCTGCCAGTTGGCATTATAAAAGAAACGCAGGCACCGTGCCTAGCCAGTGCTTCGCTGTCTGTCGCGCCGCGATGTCATGTAGTTTAACAGTCACATGGCGATTTCGCGGGAAACTGGCTGCCAGTTGGCGCTATAAAAGAAACGCAGGCACGGTGCCTGGCCAGTGCTTCGCTGACTGTCGCGCCGCGATGTCATGTAGTTTAACAGTCGCGAGGTGATTTCGCGGAAAGCTGGCTGCCAGTTGGCGCTATAAAAGAAACGCAGGCACGGTGCCTGGCCAGTGCTTCGCTGACTGTCGCGCCGCGATGTCATGTAGTTTAACAGTCGCGAGGTGATTTCGGGGGAAGCTGGCTGCCAGTTGGCGCGATAAAAGAAACGCAGGCACAGTGCCTGGCCAGTGCTCGCGGGAAGCTGGCTGCCAGTTGGCATTATAAAAGAAACGCAGGCAGCGTGCCTAGCCAGTGCTTAGCTGTCTGTCGCGCCGCGATGTCATGTAGTTTAACAGTCGCGAGGTGATTTCGCGGGAAACCGGCTGCCAGTTGGCGCTATAAAAGAAACGCAGGCACCGTGCCTTGCCAGTGCTTAGCTGTCTGTCGCGCCGCGATGTCATGTAGTTTAACAGTCGCGAGGTGATTTCGCGGGAAGCTGGCTGCCAGTTGGCGCTATAAAAGAAACGCAGGCACGGTGCCTGGCCAGTGCCTCGCTGACTGTCGCGCCGCGATGTCATGTAGTTTAACAGTCGCGAGGTGATTTCGCGGGAAACCGGCTGCCAGTTGGCGCTATAAAAGAAACGCAGGCACCGTGCCTTGCCAGTGCTTAGCTGTCTGTCGCGCCGCGATGTCATGTAGTTTAACAGTCGCGAGGTGATTTCGCGGGAAGCTGGCTGCCAGTTGGCGCTATAAAAGAAACGCAGGCACGGTGCCTGGCCAGTGCCTCGCTGACTGTCGCGCCGCGATGTCATCTAGTTTAACAGTCGCGAGGTGATTTCTCGAGAAGCTGGCCGCCAGTTGGCGCTATAAAAGAAACGCAGGCACCGTGCCTAGCCAGTGCTCCGCTGACTGTCGCGCCGCGATGTCATGTAGTTTAACAGTCGCGAGGTGATTTCGTGGGAAGCTGGCTGCCAGTTGGCGCGATAAAGGAAACGCAGGCACAGTGCCTGGCCAGTGCTCGCGGGAAGCTGGCTGCCAGTTGGCGCAATGAAAGAAAAGCAGGCTCCGTGACTAGCCAGTGCTCGCGGGAAGCTGGCTGCCAGTTGGCGCTATAAAAGAAACGCATGCACGGTGCCTGGACAGTGCTTCGCTGACTGTCGCGCCGCGATGTCATGTAGTTTAACAGTCGCGAGGTGATTTCTCGAGAAGCTGGCTGCCAGTTGGCGCTATAAAAGAAACGCAGGCACGGTGCCTGGCCAGTGCTTCGCTGACTGTCGCGCCGCGATGTCATGTAGTTTAACAGTCGCGAGGTGATTTCGTGGGAAGCTGGCTGCCAGTTGGCGCGATAAAAGAAACGCAGGCACAGTGCCTGGCCAGTGCTCGCGGGAAGCTGGCTGCCAGTTGGCATTATAAAAGAAACGCAGGCACGGTGCCTGGCCAGTGCTTCGCTGACTGTCGCGCCGCGATGTCATGTAGTTTAACAGTCACATGGCGATTTCGCGGGAAACCGGCTGCCAGTTGGCGCTATAAAAGAAACGCAGGCACGGTGCCTGGCCAGTCCTTCGCTGACTGTCGCGCCTCGATGTCATGTAGTTTAACAGTCGCGAGGTGATTTCGCGGGAAGCTGGCTGCCAGTTGGCGCTGTAAAAGAAACGCAGGCACCGTGCCTGGCCAGTGCTCCGCTGACTGTCGCGCCGCGATGTCACGTAGTTTAACAGTCGCGAGGTGATTTCTCGAGAAGCTGGCTGCCAGTTGGCGCGATAAAGGAAACGCAGGCACAGTGCCTGGCCAGTGCTCGCGGGAAGCTGGCTGCCAGTTGGCATTATAAAAGAAACGCATGCACGGTGCCTGGCCAGTGCTTCGCTGACTGTCGCGCCGCGATGTCATGTAGTTTAACAGTCGCGAGGTGATTTGTCGAGAAGCTGGCTGCCAGTTGGCGCTATAAAAGAAACGCAGGCACGGTGCCTGGCCAGTGCTCGCGGGAAGCTGGCTGTCAGTTGGCGCTATAAAAGAAACGCAGGCACGGTGCCTGGCCAATGCTTCGCTGACTGTCGCGCCGCGATGTCATGTAGTTTAACAGTCACATGGCGATTTCGCGGGAAACTGGCTGCCAGTTGGCGCTATAAAAGAAACGCAGGCACGGTGCCTGGCCAGTGCTTCGCTGACTGTCGCGCCGCGATGTCATGTAGTTTAACAGTCGCGAGGTGATTTCGCGGGAAGCTGGCTGCCAGTTGGTATTATAAAAGAAACGCAGGCGCCGTGCTTGGCCAGTGCTTCGCTGACTGTCGCGCCGCGATGTCATGTATTTTAACAGTCGCGAGTTGATTTAAAAAATAAAAATGATTTAAAAAATATATAAAAATTTCATATGAATTTCGTTATCGATAAAAATCAATTAAAAATATTTATCGACAAAAAAGTTAAGGATAAAAGTTGTTTATGAAAATGTATCGAGGAAAGGTTATTATAAAATATTATCAATAAAAGTTATTGATAAAAACTTATCAATAAATCTATTGATAAAAAATTGTCTTTATTGTATAATATGGTCTAAGCGTATATTTCAAATCTATCCTTACCAATGATACATATATACTATATATCCCATATTCAGAAAATTTGTGCCTTTTACCAAATGATCTAATACTCGTATTCAATACTGTGTTAGTTTATATTTGCCTGTTCATGAAAATGCAGTGATTAGTCACGTAACTAAAAAATCTTCAGTAAACCCTATATATGAATATACTTTTCCACTAAAAATTTGCAGTTTTAAACATTAACATCCGTTCGCTTCAAAACCACTAATTTAAACAACTTCCGCCCGGAATTTTAAATATTGTTAAATTACAGCGGCACCTATCGTCTCAACATCTTCTTTGTTATGCGAAAGTGGCTGGCAATACCGCCAGAGAAAAATTTCTTTTTGAATTTTTGTACATCTCGAAGCAGAGAACGTATATTTACAATATAAATTTTTTCAAACTATGTACATACATATATGTGCAAAGAAAATTTGTATAATAATTACTGTATACAAAATGTCAATTGAAAAGTCCCACTCACCTTGTGTGTGCGCACCACTAAACTGGAAACGGCTGAAAGCTGCAGCGATTAGTTTGCAATATTATTGAAGACGGAAGACCGGCACCGGAACAAGTTGAACATATAACGAAGCGATTCTATTACTAAAGCGCACGCATTTGCAAAACCAACGATAAAATCACTTTAACCTTTTTAGTATTGCTAAAGTTCTGCTTAATTTTGTTATTGAAGAGGAATATCCTGTATATATAATGCAATACAGATCCCGTAAAGCTGCAATGATAGATTTCATTTACACCTGCAAGCGTACTTGTCTTTACAATTGAAGAGAATATAAAAGCATTGCACCACGAGAGCAACAGCCACACATTATGGGATATAAATATGTTACAAGCTGGAAAATTGGCTTTCCTGTGTGATGGGGACATCAACAGTAGCGACTTAGTTTGCCCATCACAGTTTTTTCAAACTGTCAACAAGAAAACATGCAAAGAAAAATGTTTGTAATAATTACGATATGCGAAATGTTAATTGAAAAATCCCACTCACCTTCTGTTTGCATAAATTGGAAATGTCTGAAAGCTTTAGCGTTTAATTTACAATATCATTGCAAATGGAGGACCGACCGAGTTGAGTGTATAACCGACGCGATTCTATTACTAAAATGCACACACATGCAAAACCGATGAAATGCAATTTTTAAAATGCATAGAAAACTTATTGCAGACTTTACACATTCAATATTATACACTACACACATAGAAAAACACTTAAACTGCATTAATTAACACTTTAAACTATGAAGACTTTACTATAAAACACTTTTTTTACTAAAATAATTCACTTTATTAACACACGAAGCCGAACGCTTGAAAACCCGCAATTACACTAATAACATCCGCCAAAAATGTGACAATTGTTGCTACTGTGCAGTGACACCTAGCGTAACAAGTCTAAACATGCAACAGAGAACAGAGAACGTATATTTATAGAGAAGGTTCACGATAACGAAAATTTAGGGATATTTCAATTTTGGGATATTTACTGTTTTGGATGAGCGTGTTTCACCACAGAAAATTATTAGCGTGTTTCACCACTTAACATCAGGGGACACGAAAATAGCAGAATTGAGCATTTTCAGTGTTCAATGAGAAAAATAATGATAATTCCAATGTTAAGGAATGTACGCTTACAGATTCCCTTTTTTACTATGCGCAAACGATGCTGCATATAATTTATAGATCGGTATACATATGTATATTTATTATGAAAGCACATAAGTATGTACATATGTATATATTTTAAAATTGAGCTATTTTATGATGAATTCCATAAAATCTTTGCAAATGTATAATTCAATAAAATTTGTATTACCACCTAAATATGCATTTTATATAGGTTTGGTACGACATACATACATATGTATGTATGCATATTTGTATACTTAAATAAATATTTGCTTTGGTCAATAAACTTTTAGATATCATGTTAAAAGACCAAGCGGTCGCACATTTGCTCATACATATATAATTATGTTTGCATGTAAACAAATATAAAAGAACCATACGCATAATGTTTGTCAATTTGTCTACATGCAACAAATGTATGTAAATATGTACATTCAATGCTTCATGCGAAATTTTCGTTGATGCGGACAACCAATGGCGAAGCTCATATTTTTTGCTTTCATGTCAAAGAATCAATGTGTCGAAAGACTGTCGCGACACAACATTGTGTTGTTGGTAGAAAATCAGAGCTGTGCCGAAAACACAAACGAACGATCGCCAATTGCCACTGCTTCCCTTGCCGCTGAAACAGCTTCGGCTTCCAACGTGCGTAAATATATATGTACATATACGTATGAGCATGAATACATACATACATATCGACGCAGATTTTTGTCACGGAAAAATATTTTAGAAAAATATTATAAATCGACAACTCCAATGTTGTCAATTTTCTCACTTCTTTCTTAGAACAAACACCAGAAGATGTTCAATTTATGATTTTTAGCTTTTGCCATAAAATAAAAGGCAAAAATTAAAAACAAATTCGGTCGAGATTCGAACCTGTATGCTCATCGCGGCTTTTCAAGCGCTTACCACCAGCACCACCATAGACTCTCATTTTATGTTGTCCCAATTATGGTTTGGTTATGCATGAAAAAAATATACAGAGGATCGCCGATTGTTACCGCTTTCCTTGCTGCTGGAACAGCTTCGCAAACAAACTAGCGTAATTATGTATGCATATGTATGAGCTTGCATACGTATCGACGCAGATTTTTGCGAGCCACGGAAAAATACTTACATATTTTAGAATTGACAAATATTGTAAATCGACAAGAGCTATATTGCCACTTTTGTCACTTCTTTCTGTGAAGAATCATCAGAAAGTTGTTCAATTTATGATTTTTAGCTTTTGCCATCGTCGCGAAAAAACGCTTCTAGGCAAAGGCATGCTCGGGGAGATGTAATGGTGTTTGTTTTTATGAATGAAGCAAGTTTGCCTGTTGAAAGTGCGCTTGCGTTCATGAATGAAAATATTGTTGTTAGGTGTTTTTCTACAAATTTGGGCATCGACTGTTTGGCTGCCATATTGACTTGTGATGCTGCTGACGCTATTTGAAACCATTGTTGTTTTTGTAAACAATATTCGTAATTTTTGCGGGTGACAAACCGCCATGTGAACTCATATAAGTATGTATGTTTTGTATGCATTATTTGTGGGGGAATGCCATACACACATATTTACATGTGTACGCATATTTGTATGTTGGTTTGTGTATACATTATTTGTTGGGCAATGCCGTACACATATGCATATGTATGTACATGTAGAGCAGTGCGCGCACACTTTTTACTGATAAATGATAATATCACGATTTGAATTTGAATTGTACTTACATACATATGTATGTATATATGTAATTATGTGCTAATATGTAGATGCGTATGAAATTTTAAATGAAGAAATGTAATTTACATACAATATTATTGTAATATATTAGTTTTTAAGGATATTATGATAGTATCTCATATACATAGGATGTATATCGCATATATGTATGTATATAAAAACATTCATATATGAAATTATACTATATTACCAAACATAAGAAATATTTAAAAATTAACTGTTATTCACACATTAACTACAAATATATGTATATTTTGAAAATAGAAAAATTTAATTAAAATGTTATCAGTTTTGCATGTATTCATAAAAATTCGCAAAATGATAATCATATCAATTAATATGATGGCATGTAAACGTATAAGCAAAAGGCCAACATACGTCTGTAACAGCAATGTATATTTCTGAGCATAATTTTCATTAAATGCTCAGCTCTGTTCACGTGCCACTGTTAACATTTCTCCTTCTGAGCTAGCTATGGTGAAACACGCTCATCGCATTTTGTTAGCTTTTGACAGTTTACACGCTTGTCCTTTGTTGGACCTTCTCTATAAATATACGTTCTCTGCATGCAATTGTCATGTAACAGTAGATGGCAAAAGCGCAATTAAACAGCTGATTATCTTGAGCAGCTG
Source organism: Bactrocera zonata (assembly GCA_037783105.1). Classification (NCBI taxonomy): domain Eukaryota; kingdom Metazoa; phylum Arthropoda; class Insecta; order Diptera; family Tephritidae; genus Bactrocera; species Bactrocera zonata. Next base: position 269,322 of record JBAWJQ010006309.1, read on the forward strand.
TAATTTGGTTCAAAATTTGCAAACGTACGGCACAAAAATTGTAGTTAATTTTAATAAGCGGATTAAACTTGTTGTTAACTTTTTTATTTAGAAAGAACATAGAAGCAACAGTTTTTATAAGTTTGTGCAGGCAACAAATAGCAAAGATGTCTAAAGATAATAGCGGTATGTCGCACAACTCCAGTAATATGTCACTAGAGGATTGGGTAAACGACCACAGACGTACAAATGTTATTGATTTGTACCTGGTACATTGTTTTTTATACTTCTTCACAGACCGATCACATTAACACGCGTCTGGATGTAATCTATAAAGACCTCTGCGACTTTGAACAAAGCGTTACTGCACAAAATGAAACTAACGATACGGGTGAAGTAAAACTGATGGAGCTGCTTGAGGCAGTTAATGAGATACAGCGCACCGCCCGCAGCATACGCCCTATAACGGGCACATTGAAAGACAAACAGGCGCATTTGCGTGAACAAATGGAGATGCTGCAACGGTCAGTAGAGCTGATGGAATTGGAGAATAAAACGCGTGCGGTGGACATAATGGAAGAGCCGATGGAGTGACGGCGGTGTTGCTATAAACAACAGTTACATTAACAAATGCGACCGATAATCTATTATACATCAACATAAATACATACATACAATATTAAGTGGCATTTACAGTGCAGCAGCATTTCATTAGCCTTTAATTTTCAATACCTTTCTAAGCATTTAACGTAGTATTATTAATTTAACTTTGAAATAGTTGTAAGTATGCATGTATTTTAGTGGAATAAGTATAAAAGATGGCGCACAGCTGAAATTAATAGTTTAAAGGTTTGAATAAATGAGTAAATTGTTTTCTGACTGACGGAGCTTAGTTCGTGCTTTTAATTTTCAATTTAAATTATTTTCCGAATTTATATGTTTATTGTTAAATTTATTTATTTTTTTTTTTTTTGTAATTTTGAAAAATTAAACTGTTTTGTAAAAAATTATTATTTTTTTTTGTAATTCTGCAAAAAATTATTCTTTGTACTTTTGTAAAATTCGATTTTTTTTTTTTTTTTTTTTTTTGATGTCAATAATTTATTTTTTAGTCAACTTCAATTATGCTCAATTATTATTTTTAATTAATGGTAATTTAACTATGAATAAAGGTGTTTTTCAATTTTATAAATTTTTAAATATTTTTTTAATATATTTTTATTGAATTTTATTATTTTGCTAGTGCTACATAAATACGCAGCAACAATTTTGCTTGCTTTGCCATACAATAACTGTTACTTAACAAGATTGTTGCTTTGCAGCAGACATTTTGCATATTGTTTTATAAATAAACATACACTTATAAGTACATACATATATATTTCGTTAATTATTTTATATAAATATATAATAAAATTCGTATATTCATTAATAAATATTGGAGAATTTTGCCAATTTTAACTTCCAAAAATGAGGAACAACAGTGGAGAGAAATAATTTTGCATATGCATTGATAAAAATTAAAAAAGTATATTAATTAACTTAATAAAACAAAATAGATATATGTAAATATAAAAAATTCATAAAAAATATGAAACGAAATTAAAAAAAAAATAGAGAAACATGTAAAACGTATTAAAAACAAAAAGTTAAAAAATGTAACAATTTATGTATATACATACATACGTATGTACAAATGTCTGTATACAAAATTTACAAAAAATAATAATTTAAATTAAATATATATATGTATGTACATACAAAAAATTTTAAAAAATATAAGAAAAATTTACAAAACTAAAATTTTAAGTGAAAAAAATAAATAAAAATAAATTAATAAAAATTGAATAAATAAAAAATTTAATAAATAAAAAAATTAAATACATAAATAAATTTAAAAAATAATAATAAAATAAAAAAACAAAAAAAAAACAATTTAAAAAATAGAGTTGTGCTTAGTGCTTAGATTTAAAAACTAGAGTTTTCAAAAAATTTCGCGGTTTAACTTTAAAAATTTGTATATCACATTATGGAACATTATTTTAAGATAAACATATTTAGATATCTTAAAAATGCAAATGTTTTTAAACATTTATTTTTTTAACTATAAGTGCATAAACGTATATGCATACAGTGGGCGGGAGGGGGCGTAACTTATGATGAATACTATTTTTAGAAGCAATTTGGCCACCGATTTCGTTTCTTAGTTTTTCGTTAGCTTTTTTGCATAACTATCGCCTGCATTTACACCAAATAGCAGCGCTAATGTGCAATAAGTGCAAAACGTTGCATAAAATTTATAAAAAAAAAATACACATTTACGGCTTTACTTGCTAGTGTGTGCTAGTTTCATACTTGTCGCTGTTGTTAGTACATTTTTGTCGTTGGCCAACAACGCGCATCACTCCTGCTCGCATTCGCACTCGCACTCACATGCACACGCGCACTCACAGTCATCACACACAGCACTAGCACTACCATTTGCGCCGTCCAGCCCCTCCGCCGTGCCGTCACGTCCACCGACTATTTGCAGCCAAGCCAAAAGCAGCTGCAATGCCGGCCATAGCAGTACCAAATTTCAGATATCAGTATTGAGACTGATGCGTGTCAGAAACTCGCCTTGCGAATCGGCTACCGCGCGTATAATCTCCAGGAGCAGTTCACGTGACAGTGCGCCGATCTTCGGCAGACGCGCCACTTTCGTAAAATCCTTCACTATCAAACGCAAGGCGTAATCTTTGATATCGTAAATTTTCGTTATGTCCGAGGCTTCCAACGTCTGCAGGACATTCTCATACGTTATATTATGCTCGAGCGAATATTTACAGAAGGCGGCTAAACGATTGTTGGACAAGCCATAAAAGCAGGGCGCTTGAAACAGATACAAAGCATCCTGTGGTGGCATTTTCGTTTCGCCATAGTAAATGTAGCGCAGCAGCGACTGGAAAGCTTCTTGTGAGGGTGAAATTTCACCGATTTGTATCTAGTGGACAGAAGGAAGATAGCGAGTGTTGGAAAGTTAACTGTAAAACAGCGTATACTTACATTGACTGTATTATCGGGTGGCATAAATGAACGAAACATGCCTTGGAAGTAGGTGCAGCGTGCGGAGAGTATGGATTTGTGCGCGGGTATGGCTTGGCCATCGAGTATGAGATTTATATCGCAAAATTCTTTACCGGTGGACTCCAGAAAGACCGCCATGTCGCTCTCCAGTGTGGTGCCTAGGCAGAGATATTAAAATTTAACATATTTTTATACACAAATTAAAAAATTATATTACCTTCACTCTTTTCGAAATTATTTTCCATAACAATTTTACCCGGATTTAGGCGCCTGCGCACAATTTCCACGATCAGCGCTTTGTCTAGATCACCGAATTCGCTCGATAGCACGACGTCTGCGTAATTTTCATCCTTTATTATGAATTGCATGCAGTGATCCTTGATGATTTGTATTCTACAACGCATGATTTGAGGTTATGTGTAAGTCAAAATAAAAAATCTTATGTAACAAACTTGTTCTTGTCCGCATTGTACAACGCCTCCAGCACATTCTGCTTGTTGATTTTGAAATCCAAGTACTGTATACAACCTTGCGCCAAGCGCGGCATTAGAAATCTACCCGCCAACTGGTATATATCGGTTATCAAAATTATTATATTTTTGCTATACGACTCCTTGAGGTCGATTCTATCCGTATATATGTAGTTCAGGATGATTTCGAATGCCTCCGGTGACGCTTGCGCCAAACGCACCTCCAGCATGGGCGCGCGATCTGCGCCGCCACTACCCACCAAAGCGCTACGTATATCCATCGCTGGTCCGAACACCTTTTCCATCTGCTGTTGACGCGCTTCGCGCGCTGCTAAGATTTTCGTGCGCAAATGTTTCGAACGCGCCGCCACAAAAGCGATATGCGCTAAAATTTTAATCTCCTCAGCACCAACTATAAATTGTATATCGCAGAATTGTTTATCGTGAAAGAATTTGCCGTAATCGTCGCGCAGTGTACATTTCGGATAACTGGAGAATTGAAAGCGATATGTATCGCCGCGACGCACGCTATTATCAACAGTGCCGCCGAAAATGTACATAGCATCGCCGATAACAGCGCTTGCATGGAATACACGACCCGAAGGCACATCCGAGTTCGGTTCGGGCGTTATTACCGACCACACTTGCGAGTCCAAGTCGTAACAGTGCAGATCGTTGGGCAAGGTGGAGTCCGCCGAGCCGCCGAAAACGTATAAAAAGCGATCGTGATGCACCATAGTGTGCCCGTAACGGCGTGAAGGTGGTGCTGAAGCGGCGCCACGTAGCACTGATTCGTTGGAGATACGACGCCAACTGGGGGAGAGGTATTGTGAATAAATTTACAGTTATTTACATACAAATTTACATACGTTTTGGTTTTAAAGTGGAATTCGAAGAGTGAGTTGGTGATCTGCAGACCACTTTGGCCGGAGAAGACATACATGCAGTCGCGCGCAACGGCGACGGGAAAATTACAGCAAGTCGGCGGACGTTCACCCTTTTGCTCCACCTCCTCCCATTGATGGTTTTCGCCCTGCATAAAAAATGTAATTATTTATTAATACGTTGTATCTAAATTACTAATAAAACTCACCAATAAATTGAGCGTCCACATGTCATTCAGACGCGCATTACCGTCATAACCAGCATATATCCACATTTTATTATCGTAGACAGCAGCGCCATGCGCAGAGCGTGGCACTGGCACACTAAAATCATGCAAAACAATAAAAAAAAAAAATATTTCACCCTACATTTTTTCTTTTGTTTTTGGTACGCACCGTCCTGTGAATTTCCACTCCACCCACATGGCCGTCTGAAATTTATACTCGAACAAATCATTTTTATTCGTTAAATTCGAGTTCGAATGTATATCGCCGGTGTAGCCGCCAAAGATGAACATTGAACTGCCATAGACCACGGCGGAGTGGTGATAGCGCGGCGCCGGCGCCACGCCGGTAGCACAAGCACGTCCCCACGATTTGTCTTTCACACCAAAACGTATCAAGTCGTTCAGCATCGTTTTGCCATTGTCACCGCCGAACACAAACATTGCATCCTTATACGCCACAACGGTGTGTTTGCTGCGCCTGCAATAATAAAGAAATTAGTAAAAACTAACAATAAAGATTGACTTAACACGCACTTGGCGCCCACAAACTCGGCGCACTCGAGCATTTTCGACCACTGATGTGTGGCTGTGTAGGAACTAAAGTCTACATTCAATGCGTTCAAGCTATAACTGCCCGGTGATATTGACTTGCAGCTACCGACATCGTACATGCAGACTGCGCCACTACTGCGACAACTGCTGCCGCTACTGCCACGCATTGAACTCGAATTGGAATGTGACATTTTGCTGCGCGATGAAAAACTTTTGCGACTCTTACGACTGCCCGTGTTGCTATGACACTTTTCCAGACCTGCCAGGCAGACGTTGCAGTAACCACTGGAGGAGAGACTGCAGACGAAGCCGCTATTAGCGCCACCTACACTGCCAGCACAAGTCGTTTGATTGCAATTGCCACTCGTGCCAATGACACTGCCACATGCAGCGCTCAAGCTGCTAGAAATAGAACTCGATGCTAGACTGACGCTACCCCCACCGCCACCGCCTCCGCCGCCGCCACCTGCAACACCACCACTACCTCCGCCACTGCTGCCGCTACCGCTACCACTGGCGTTGCCACCGCTACCACCGCCTGCGTCTTCCGTTGAATCTGTAGACTCTGAGCCGAGCAAAGCCTTCAGCATTAACGAGTTACAGGTGTAGAATCGCTTTCGTTGGCTTATTTTGATAGCTTTTTACGCACTTGTACAGAGTGAAAAAGTGTCAAGCGTGTAAATTAAAAACGCAGTTATACTATATTATTGCAATTAAACTAATTGTTAACGCCCACGCAATTTGCAAGTAAGCACGCACATACAAAGCCACACACGCTTTACTGGAGCAGGCAAACCACAAAACCAATGTCGTTAAGTCCAGCACTTCGCACTGCCCCACACAAAACTTGCACTGTTAGCAAAACTACCAGCTAGTATTTATATTTATGCATTTTTAAACAATTTTTCACTAAAATAATGTTTTTTCTCTGCAATTTTCCAATTGCTTTGTCTGTATACCAAAATGTATAAGTACAATGAACACCCGCATTGACGTCGCCAACAAGAAATTAGCACAAAATTTATGAATGAATTGACAGTTTGTACTGTGCCAAACAACAGCTGAGCGACAGAGCTACCGTGTTTTAAACAAATAAATGATTCTTTGACAGTAGAAATTAGAGGAATTTTAGGTGGCAGTGCTTCCAAGTGCACACAGTGTTTGCCATTTCCGCATTCGTTTTTTTCAAATTCAAATAAAAGGAAATATAAAAAGAAAATTAAAATAAATTAAAAAAATTAAAAAAATAAAATCTTAAAAAGACTCTCAAATTATTTCGACACATAAATATATAAAACAAATTAAAAAAAAAAAACAATGAACTATTTTTGTCATTTTAGCATCTTTATTTGGTAACATTTTTTGTTCATATGCGCTCTATACATACATACATACAATATTTTATTAAAAAACTCCCTACTTATAGTAGGAAGGCTGAAAACGTGTACATTCGTTCGCATTTGATGTGTTCATAGAATAAGTATGTAGGCACCATTATGTTGGTGTGTAAATCAATGAATAAACAATAAATAATATGATTTTTATGAAACAATTTTTAGTTTGTGTGTGTAATAATTAATTGTCAATTATCGAAGGCATTAACTAATAGCTACTTTTTCGGCTAATACTAAACTTATCACAATAATTTGTTTTTGGCAATTTTGGGGATTGACACTTAGGCGGTTGTTGCGTCTGGAATTACAGGACAGCTGTATTAAATTTAATTTTTACCACTAAAACTAAACTTTCAATGATCTATATATTCACTTTTATAGCGATTGAGGAATGCTTCAAAATATAATTGTCTTTATGCATAATTTACGATTGTAACAAATAATACTAATAGTGTCAGTTATTTCAAATAAACTGTGGCAAACTTATGGCATACCGTTATTGCGCTTATGTCTTTGCTTTAGCTGTCAGTACACAACCCATGAGTGGTATTATTAACATTATACTATTTTTAGGCACTTTGAAAATACTTAAATAGACTTGAATTTTTGCTACTGCCGACCTCTACACATCATCCGGCTTTTGTGTGCGCTCCAGCGGGAATCCCTCCTGCATACTGCTCTTTCTTTGCGCCTGTGCGATCTGCACGATACGCGAGAGTGGCGAATGTGTGCTGCCAGTTGTAGGCGGACGTGTGGCCGCACCAACAGCCGGTGTAGCAATGGAAGTTGAGGGTAGCAAGCGAGTAGTACTCGTCACGGTGCCACCGCTGCCCGTCGGGCTGGTCGGACTGGGATCACTTGAACTGCTCGCCGACGAAGTCGATGTTGAAATGTTGAGCTCGCGCGCTAAGGGCGATGGACGTAACGAGAGACGACGCTGCAAGACGCTTTGCGTAGATGCTGTTGGTAATGTTGGCGCTGCTGGTACTATATTTTGTGACGCTAACGCGATATTCATATTTGCACCCGGTGGTGGTGCCTTACCCGGTGGTATTTGTAGCGCTGTGGGCCGCACACTGAAGCGACGTTTGAATTTATTACTAGGCGTGGTAGTACTGTTAGTTGTTGACGGCACATTCGTATCGCGTTCACTATAACTTGGAGGCGGTTCGGGTATTTGTTGCACTGCTGATGACTTGCGGCGGCGCGTCAGCATGCTAGTTGGACCCGACGCCGCAAGCGTTGTTGTTGAGCCTGTGGGCGCATTGAACGAGGTGGGCAAGGCGCCAACGACTGTGGAGCGTCGTGCATATAAACGATTGGCAGCAGCGTTATTCATAGCGCGTTTATTGTCATTGCTGAAGAGTGAGAATAATGGTGGCACGTCTGGTAAGTCCATGCCAGCATTACCCGTTTTACGTTGTTTATTACTGCCACCAAAGATGCCACCCATATCGCTATGGGTTATTACAGGCGGGCTATCGGCGGCTTCCTCCATTACAGTCTGCGTATGCATCACCTCTAAAGCGCGTATCAAGTCAGCAATTGTTGTATTTTCCAACACCTCGCGTTCCTCCTCCGAGGCAACCGAGAAGAGACTAGGACGACGATCAGCTGCACCACGACCGCCAGTGGGGAAAAGACTGCCACGACGAGACGGCGTGCCTGTGTTTGGCTGCATACCAGACGTAAAAAGACTGCCACGTCGTTGCGTAAGTCCAGCCGCATTGGAAGTGGGAAACAAACTTCCACGCCTGACGCCTGCGGACGGTTTCTGCGTAAATATGGATTCGCGTCTTTTGCGTGGACCACCACTAACAGCAGCATTACTGCCACGACGTGCACCAGCTGCCAAACCATTAAGCCCACCCGATGGCTGTTTCGACGTCAAACTGCCGTCCGAAGGATAACTGCTAGGTGCGCCAGGTAAACCTGAAGGTTTGCCATTGCCATAGTAAGGCGCATTCGCCTCAGCTGCTACTGTGCTATAATAGTCAAGCGGTGGTGCGCGACGCGCCGACTCTGGCACACTCATAATCGAAAAGCGGCGTGCGCCATTTGGCATCGAAACATCCGTGCCAGCCTCAGCGGCAGTTATGCGCTCTTGAGAAGGTCGCTTCTTCGACGGGAACAATTTACGCAAACCATCAGGCATTGAGAACTTCTTCACACGCGGCTTTGGCGGCTCATCCTCCTCCATATTCACAACATATTCACGTGGCGGTAAACCGAAACTTGAACGATATAGATCACGACTATCACCCTCCTTGTAACGATTGTTGATCGCCTCTTGTATGCGCTCATTATCACCGCTCCATGTCCATTCCGTTGGCAATGCAGTGGGACGACGTTGACGCCATGGTGGCTCGAAGTTGTAATCGGAGTTGGCGCGTCCACGCGGTTTAGGTGCCTCATGAATGCTCGGATACGACCACTCACTAGCCAATATTTGCGAATCAGACAGTCCGTGATAACCGCCATACATGCTGAATTCATCCTCCTCTGGTGGTGGCACACGGACAGCGCCCAACGCACCAACCACTTTGGCCAACAATTCGGTAGTTTGCAGAAAAGCATCTGCGTCCTGGAAGGATTTCTGTTTATCCAGTTTATCGAGGGCAGTATCGGAAGAAGCGTGTATGGGCGCGAGAGCACCACGCGCTTCGATGACGTCATATGTTTCGGAGAATGCGCGCTTGCGCGGGAATTCAGGTGGCACATCCTCGCGATACATGGTGAGCTCGGGTGCAGAGTTCGAACGGTGCAGCTGCAGTGTTGGATCCGGCTCGGTATAGACCGGCTGGTTGAACGGAAAGAAAATATAATAAATAAATTGTATGAGAAGGGAATTAAAATGAAAGAAAATTAGAAGAAGTAAAATTATTAAATTATTTATTAGGTAATTTTTGCGTTATCTGCACATAAAAAACATAAAATCTTTCAAGTTTTTTTATAATTTTTTTTTTTTTTTTGCATTCCAATTTTTTTTTTTATTGTTCTGCTTTTAATTCCGTTTATTATTAATTTCAAATACATACTTACAGCAAATTTCTTGCGTCCAATATTATAGATAACTTTAGTAAAATAACTATAAAGAATTGAAAAAAAAATAAAACTTTTCTTAAATTACTTTGTTTGCTGTTGACCATATTTAACCCGCTTAGTAATTGTGGTACACACAGATAACACTTTTAAAAGTTGCAGAAATAACAAAATTGTTCAATTATTTTGAGGTTAAAATTTTAAGCCCGTTAATTATGTGTTATTTGTTAAAGTGATGACAATTCACTTTTATATATTATATATTCTACTTGAAGGGATTAGATTTATTTCATGTGCAAATAACCCAAGAATATTGTATAGTAAAAAGTTACAGTTATTAGAGTAGAATAATAAAAAAAAAATAAAATAAATAAGTACTAAACAGCAACATTACTATTTACGTATAAGTTTCCAGTTCTTTTCAACAATCTTACCACGCTTATCAATATTTAAAACATCTGGCGGCATTTTAGTTAAAAAAAAAAATAAATAAATTACATTTTACTTTCAATTATTATTTTGTTAAAGAAATATTTTATAATAATGTTAATATTGTGTAAGTAACTATTTATTGTTTTACTTTAATCGATATCGCTAAATAGTCGCAATAAAGTTTGATAGTGTGAACATCTGGCTATGTACGAGTACCATAAACAAAACAGTAACAGAAAAATACACATGATTTTAAAATTGTGCATTCAATGAACAGTGTTGAGCATTATTTTATACAAAATTTAGAACTTTCCGGAATGAAGTGTTAAAAATAAGTTTGCGCAGTAATTTAAATCAATTTTTCTAACGACTGCCACTAATTATGTTTGTTAACCATGAAAAATAAACTGCAAACAATTGAAAGAGCGCCCGCTAATCGCCCATATCAAGATTTAAGCCAATTGAAAAAAGTAATTTGTAGACACTTCAATGTTCTATTTAGTATTTGTTTTAGCATTTTGAGTTATACTTTTATTGTCTAAACAGATTAATTTGTTTATACCCCAGTTAACGTATTATACTATCATACATAAAAAATAAATTTTCGTTGTTAAATTCAAAGAATTTTCGTTACCTTCACTCGCAGTATATACAGCTCATTCAAAATCCTTCGTAAATGTCCGACATCTTTCGTAACACCGCTCCATATGCGATTTTGTGTTGTTTTTATATTCGTCGATAGTTGTTGTTCTAAACGTCTTAGTTTTTTACTTTGTAAACCACTGTAAACGATTTTGAAAATGAATGTAGGGTGCAAATTTGTTCAAAAATTATAATAAAAAAAAAAAAAATCAAAAATGTTTTATGTAAAATTAGTTATTTGAAACCAGTATGAAACTTTAAATGCGTTGACGATGAGAATATAAATATTAATTATATACATTTTATTTATAAAAACATGCAATTGTGTGTGATAATCATAAAAAATTACATGGATAAAAAAATATTTATTTAGAAACACCCAACATAAATCGTTGTAAAATAAATTTTCGATAAAATTAATTAAGTTAGTTTTAATAAACAGTAGCCAAAGTAAAAGTACCAAACCCCTTTTATAAATACATATATATGTACTACCATAGAAGCTCAGATAAAATGAATATTATATGATGTATTGAGATGGCTAAGACTTCTAGTCGTGGAGCTACATAAAAAACTGTGCTTGCTGGCTGCGGCCTGTCTCAAATACACCATATGACGAGCCACTAAGTGCTGTGATCTTTATCATATAAGCAGTATAAAGTGATCATATGATCGATAGTGATTGTTATCGGACAATCGCATATGACATCATATGAAGCAATAACATGAGACGTGACGTGATATCATATGATGGTGAGTAATGATTCATATGATGTGGCATCATATGATGTGACGTGTACTGATGATGTGTTGGGGTTACTACGGCAGCAGTTTTTACAATACATATTATCCCGTAAATTTAATAAAATTGTTAGAAATCATTGTTCGAAAATTTAATATTTTAATAAATAGTTCACTTAAGAAAAAAATATGAAACTTTAAAAACATGCATACATAAATATATAATAAAAATGTTAGCAAAAAGTAAAGTAAAGTAGAAGTAAGCATTAATAAGACGTTTTTTGCAAATTCGATTAGTAGACAATAACATAACCACACACACACACACAAAAACCCACACAAATATTTATTTTGAAGCATAAAAATATTAAATAATTACCGCGTTATGAAGCCCATAATCATGACTAAGTAACCCAAAGCGAATATGAACCACATTATGACGAATATCTCATAAACCACAAACCAGGCACCGAACTCGCGTGGCTGAAACGGAAAGAGAAAATTGTAAACGTTTTAAAGTTTTATTAAAATAAAGTTTTTTTTTTTATAAAAAATCACTAAGCTCACCTGATCTGGTCCAAAAGTGGGCACAAAGTCACCGAAACCAATAGTTGTTGTGGTTACATAAGCAAAATAAATCGAAATGGAGTATGACCATTTCTCGAAATATGTAAACACAAGCGCCGGTAACAGTATAAAAATACCGATACCCGGTATCAGGGCGATCAGTATGGCGGTGAGTAGACCCAATTGTGGTGGCACATAATGTTTATCGCGTGACAATTTGAACTTTTTATAGCGGCGATAAATCAACTCGAACTGAAATTATTAAAAGAAATATAAATTTAAATTAAAAATAAAAAACATTTATATTAATTTACCGTTTTGCCAAAGTAGTCACCCAAGCCCGCAAAAAGTATACCATTAACCGGTATGCCGATGATGGAGTAAAATATCATAATCAGACGTCCCGCTAAAGTGGTGGGGTATATATTGCCATAACCGACGGTTGAGCAGACAGTGAAGGCGAAGAAAAACGAATGATAAAATGTCCATTTATAAGGTGCCTCATATTCATCCGCTGTATAGTTCGTCACTTGTTTGCCGCAATAATCGGAAATAGTTTCGAGTATCTCTGTGATGGTGCTCTCGTTCTTGCCGGACAATTCGCTAACGAGGTATTCTGCAAATAACATTGAGAAATGTTACAAAAATGTTTAAAGCCTAAAAATGGTTAAATTGTGTTGCGATACATCGGCATGTTTCAATTCTATGACAAAAAAAATTATTTTTTCACATATATTATGCAAATTTGGACTTACTCTGAAAACTTTTTATTTTATGACAAGAAAAGTTTGAAATTTGGAATCCATAAGCAATTTCGGACTAACTCCGAAAACTGTTAAGGCTATTGTGAAACTTTCTCTTCTATTATAATGGCAAAAAATTCAATTTACTAATCCATTATACCAATTTGGACTAACTCCGAAAACTCAAAAAGCTGTTTTGATTATTTTTATTCAATTGGCACAAAAAAAACTTCAATTATATAATCCTTTTGATAACTTCGGACTCGCTACGAAAACTGAAAAAAACTACTTTAATACTTTTTCTTCTTTTACATTAATAAGTACTTCAATTGTAAAAAGTATTAGGCAACTTCGGACTGACTCAGAAAATTTCTTCTTTCAACAGCTAAATCTTCATTTTTGGAATGTTTTAGGTAATTTTAAACTCACTTCGAAAACTCAAACAAAAACTATTTTCAAGCTTCTCTTATTAGAATAATAAAAACTTCAATTCTATAATATATTAGGGTGTTTCGAACTCAGTCCGAAAATTCAAAAAACTATTTTGACACTTTTGCTCCATTATAACAATAAAAAAGACTTTAATTTGCTAATCCATTAAATTCGGAGTTACTCCGAAAGCAAAAAAGTCGAAATATATAAAAAGCTGCAGTTTTTACCAAAAAAACAAATTCGGAATTACTCCGAAAACAAAAGAGTTTACATTATAGTGTACAGTGCGCTGGAATGAACCATACCACTTTCCGAAAATGTCTTGGACTTACTTTGCACGTTTCGGCATGTTATTGTTCGATTTTTGCAATAAATTCTATTCTATTCCAACCTTACTTAAGTAATGTCAAATGCGTCACAAATGAAATAATCAAATTTATTAAATTATTTTTGATTTACAACCAAATAATTTCTTGTAAATGTGTTTCTGATTGCATTATTCTTCTTCTGGCACATTGTATGGCAGAGAATTGACTTTGAAAAGCCACCATTAATAATTTTCCACTTCTTGAGTGTGTTCTCGCTCAACTTTCGACAAAAGCCGAGCGTCAATTCTTAGTTAGAGGACGTGAATGCACTGCAGGCACTCATAAATATACTTATAGACATCATATATGCAAACATACTAGTAACAGCCATGTAAACATGCACAGCTTGAGATTTACAACAATTTAAAGCAATAATCATAACAACGCAAGTGACTTAGTAGTGCAATATACTTGCACTTAATCGGCGTCTGGATGATTGCTTATTGTCGCTCAGTTGCTTTATTTGTGCTACAAATTGCATTTGGCAGCCACTTGACAACCACTGACATTCGAACAGCTGTTCACCATAGTCAAAATACAACACTTTGATTTGTTGTCGCTTTGTCCAGGCTGTTTGTTTGCATAAGTTAAGCGTTTTGCTTAAATTAGTAGCAATTTTCAGTTATTAACATTATATTTTCCTGCAATCTATTTTTTCTTTGCTTTGTAGCAATTGCCAGGAATCGTGTGTAAATTAAGAAAATTGTAGGCGTTTATGAAAATTGCAATATTTCTTTTCTTTGGAGCATTTGCATACACAAGCGGAAGCAGAAAAGCATGTCGGAAAGGTAATGGGGCGCATTTAATTAGGAAATTGTCCTAACCGTTATGACCTCTGAGAAGCTCTATTCAACAGCGTTGCATGTGTTTATTAATCAAAAAATATGCCTCAAAAATATTAATTGCTTGCATTAATAATTTGACATTGGAAACACCGCATAAATTTCTCGGACGACACCAATAAACAAGTGAAGCCAACGCTGGACCCAATTTATGTATGTATATGAGAACTGTAACTTTGGAGTATTTCTCACCTTTAGAGCTAATTTTTACTTAGCTAAGTTAGAAAAGACAGTCAGAAAAATAATTCTAAGACAAGCAACCGACTCTCTAGGATAGTTCTGAAGCCTTATAGCTAGCAAAAGCAACAATCAGTTATGTAGGAAGTAATTCCTCCAGCTGAGCTTTACAAGTTCGTATACATGCTTAATATCGGGTTGCACTCAGTTAATGTATTGTATTGATCGTTCTCATGTTTTTTGGCAGTTTTAACGAGGAAAACTTGCCTAGATATGACTTCGCGAGACACAAAATAAAGATTGTAAAATGATGGAGCAAGGTTTCACCCAACAATTTTCTACTTCAAACTCGGCGGCGACAATGATTCACACTACAATTTTTTTATCAATGATTATTGAGCTCAGAAACCCATAAAACTTTGAAATTTCCCTGTGGTAGCTATTTCCGTCATCCGATCGATTTGGAGCCAAAAGAGGATAGTAAGAGATCATCGATAAATTTTTGTTGTTTTAGTAGCAAAAAAAGATTTTTGAAAAAAGCTCCACACAAATGGGCAGTCGTGGTAACGGACACTTTCGGACAAGGAAATGCATTCATGCACTTGGTCTCCTCTAACTTACAGAGCCGTAAAGGTTTTTTCAAAGGTCGATATGAACCAAATTAGATAAGAAATGAAAGAAGCTAAGCGACACACCTATCTTTCAGAAAAAAAAAACGAAGATGCCAAAAGTTCAAATGGTGGCAATTCGCTTTTCGCTTGTGGACCAGTTAAACTCTGTGAACGTCGAAACACAACGACTTTATAAAATTTAAATTCATTTTGACTAAGTTTAAATACAACGGAAAACAGCCCCGGTTAAGCTTCAAAAGCAGCCATTGGCTGTAATGTGAGGAAAAAGTAACATATTTTAAAAACCGAAACGCGGTGAGCCAGCGTAAACGGCGGTCAAGCCAATATTGAAGGTCAGAAAAGTGTTTCTGTGTGTTTGATAAGACTATCAAAGAAACGTATAGTATAAGCAGCTCCCCTACGGCTAAACTCCAATTTTAAACATCTACTGTCAACAATTGCATCGTCTGAAGGAAGCAATCGTGCAGAAGAGATTAGTTTTGGGCAATAAGAAAGGAGTTGTTTTCCATCAGGAAAAAGTCAGGCCACACACAGCGATAGTGATTCGCCAGAAGGTCCGTGGACTTGATAAGGTTCTTAGGTATCCACCTGGCTGGCGCGCTGTTGTTGACTCGGCTATAATCGCGTAAGCAGTGTCTACGCCAGTAAAGAAGAAGAAACTGGCACTAAGTGCTTGCTACCTGCTCCTGTCTATGGCAAATTATTTTGTTGTTGAAAAATCGGTCTCAACAGAAGCTTTTAAAACTCGGGTCCATCTGTTTGTCTGTCCGTCCATTGGTCTGTCTGTATATATGGGAACTAGTTCCTGATTTTTTGAGATATCATATTGAAGTTTTGCACGCAGTCTTTTCCCCCCAAGAATCTGATAATTTGACGGAACCTCCATTACCGAATCACTATAATGTGCATAGATACCATACAAACTGAACTATTAAAATCAAGTTCTTTAATGGAAAATATTTTTATTTGACAGCACGACAATCTCAGAACGTATTGTACGGATCGGACTAAAATAGCTTATAGTTGCTATATAAACTGGCCGATCAAAAGTAACAAAAATATCTTTTTATACCATTTTTATCCATGAGAAATGCTCCTTTGAAGGGTTTTATACTTCGTTGCAGCCGAAATTAACGTTTTTCTTGTCACTTATTTGCTTGCAAACATATTTACACCAATTTGTATCTATACAGTACTCGTTACTACGCTGTTTATTTGCCAGCGAAGCATTTTGTTTTGATTGCATTCACGAAATGTAACTGATAAGTGATACAAATACCTAATCTTAATGTCGAACAGTGAAACAACTACTAAATCAACAAAAACAAAGGAAATTAAATAAATAAAATGTCATTAAGTCATTGTAAATGTCAATAAAATGTACTTAAAGTCAAATAGGAGCGTCACACTGTGAGTAAATATGTGCAAATTGAGCGGTTTACGTGTGTATATATGTATATGTTTATATATAAAACATGTGTAAGTGCATATGCACAACTATAATTACATAAGACCCAGCTGCCAAGCAAAATGCGCCATTTAAACGAAATTAATTAATTAAAATAAATTTGTAAAAATCACTGATTCACTGATATACGCTATCAGTTTGTACAATAGTACAAATTATGTATGCGGAAAATGCGATCATGCATAAAAATAGGCGACGAAAGTGAAAAGAATAAAACTGAAAGCGTTACTTGCATTCAAAGGCACAGCCAATATATCGATAACAATTTAAATCGATTACATGACAACATGTGCTACAATTTGTTTTTGGGTTTTTTTTATTGCTATTTTCACTGTCACTGTGTCAGCGCATAGCCGTGACACTTTAAACGCCGTTACTTCCGAAAACCATCAATCAGTGACATCACACGAAATGGCGGCGGTAACTACAATGGAATATACGACAAGCAGACAAAACAAAAAGACTGTAACGATTAGAGGCTTATTACATAGTTATTTAGCACAAGACAATACCAAGCCGAGCTGAGCGACTTTGATTTTGAGCAGAGATTTCTTTTGAGTGCCGCAATTTATTCATTTGAAAGCGCACACGAAGCACTTGTAGCTGGACACACGAGCCAACAATAAAGATATATAATACTTCCGCGCCAAATACACACATACAAATACAAGCTTTGTAAGCCGGCGAGTGGCAGCTAACGCGTACGCCCACCTGTCTCCACTGAGCATGTGATGTTACAACGCCGAATGCTCATAAATCGGCTGCGCGGCTACTCAGGCAGCTTCGAATCGTCACTTTTATGTGGTTCATTGAGCATTTTACTTAATTTACGTTGGCTACTTTAGTCGCACAGCTAAATTTCAATCAACTAAACGAGACAAAAGAAAAATTTGAAAAAAAAAAATTCCGATCGTAGGTGTGTTTCACATACAAATTAATTCGTGCGCGAGCGGTAAAATTCGTTTACGGAAGCGCTTTTACGACGATACATTACCGAAATGGCTGAGTTTGCAGTTGCGCTGGTCATTGGTCGTTGGGCATTCAGCCTGAATTTGCACATCGTTTTATGCACGGTACGTGTGAGTGTGGCTTACAACTAACCTACAACAATACCAACTACGTAAATGGGGGTTAGCGGCAATAATTTCAAGTTCGATGTCAATGTTTTGTACGATTTCGTCTGTATTTGAGCGCGCATTGATGAGTTTGTGGGTCGGTGGGTGCAGTTGGTGTCGATATTTTTAGAACATTCAATAGTTTTGTTGAACGTTGAGATAATACTTGCTATAGTTCTAGTAATATCAGGGTAAACGAGCTTTCAAAAAGGGTTAAGCAAGCTTCCCAGAAAAAAAATGTGTTGCATCGGTAGAAAACATCACTGAAATAATTTGGAGAAGATGACAGATCTTGGCCGCATAAAAATGCGGCTCCGTTTGGCTTATGTAGACCCGACTGTCGTCCGGTCCTTGGCCGGATAAAGATTCGAGTCCTTTACGCTTACGTAAACCCGACTGCCGTCCGGTCCTTGGCCGGATAAAGATCCGAGTCCTTTACGCTTACGTAAACCCGACTGTCGTGGCAACTGATTGAAAAGAAATATTGAGCTTCTGCTGGCTCTGTGGTTTGTTTATTTTCAATTTTTACGCTTCTTTTCATGTTCGCGAAATCTAGATAACCCTTGTAGGTTGTGATTTTCAAATCTACCACTTCTCAATACACGTTTTAAATCATAAAAAACTTTTGCTGTTTTCAGTATCGGTACTATAAGAGACTATAATGATAGACCGCTTCGGTTCAGTTGTTGTATGCTGAAACCGACACCCCACGTCAAAAGACAACTCTCACGAAAGTTTGTTCTGAAACATCGACTGTAAAATCATCAATGCAATAAAAATCTTAAGGAATGTAAGATGTTTCGAGGAACCTCTTCACCCAAAATACTGATTTATGGAGTCTTTGGTGTACAG
Source organism: Bactrocera zonata (assembly GCA_037783105.1). Lineage (NCBI taxonomy): Eukaryota > Metazoa > Arthropoda > Insecta > Diptera > Tephritidae > Bactrocera > Bactrocera zonata. Next base: position 287,947 of record JBAWJQ010006309.1, read on the forward strand.
AGCTACACAAACTAGTGTTCCAAATACATATGTACGCAGTCGTGAATAAGATGAGCTCACCAGATAATCTCTTGATTAAATGGGGATCTAAGATCTTCGATAATACTCTTTCTTAGAGAGTGGTAGATCAAGAGGGACATTGATTTAGTACAGTTCTTCAACGAAGGATGTATTTCTTGACCAACACATTAAATGATCCGAGCTGATGCTAATCGAAATTAGCAGTATTCTTCATACTTGCAAAGGTCGTGAGCCCCTTGCCTTTTTATAGATGCGTAATTTATTCTAATTCCAAAATCGTGTGATGATAATTCACTATTTCAAAAGTAACACTTTTGATGAAGCAACCCCAAATGCAATACGTCAGCCGTGATTAAAAATATCTCAAAACTTACTATTTTTTCTAAATTTCTCTTTTCGTTGGCCAATTAAAAGCTTTGTGTGAAAAGTGTACTCCCACAAAAAAAGCAAATATCTCGGCTAATAGTCTGCACTGATTTGCTTAAACAAATTAGACAACTTTTATAGCTACTTTACACAAGAAATTAACGCCTGACGAAATAAACGTTAATAAATTGGATTTTTATATTTACACAAAAGTGCGCGCTCGTGAGACTGACAGTGATGTGCATATGAGTTGACGTGTATCGAAGCATCGATAAATAAACAAAGGCCGCATTCCAGTAGCAGCATTTAGACTATTAATCATTATTATAAAAATCACCTGCCGAAGTGTTAACGAATTTCAAGAAGCATAGCAAATCGGGCACGAACAGCAAATGTTTACATTTTTACGGTTGTAATGCAAATTAGGCGGAGATGCATATTTTACTTGTGCGAATTTCTAAAAATTAACTTAAAAAAAAAACAAAAAAAAAAAATAACAAAAAAAATCGGTTAATAAAACAATTGTGACGTATATGCTTTAAAATGCAGTGTAAATTGCTTTTGCAAACGCCCTCCCTTTGACTCATGCGCAAATTTATTCACGTTTAAATTTTTTTTACTCGAGTTGTTTGCCGAATCCTTGACTAAGCAACAGTCATAACTGCAAAAATGTGCGAATTCGCGCTTAAAATGTATTACTAGGCGAAAAGTGTTGCGCCTTAATCTCATATAATGGCTTAAAAGCACTGAAGAAATCAATACTCAATTCATATTGACTGAAATTCATTCACATTATGCATTTTTACGGATGCCCCCCCCCCCCCCCCTTCGCTTTTCCTAGTCGTTCCCACAACTAGAAACAACGAGTTCAAACAACAGTATTCATAAGTAAGCGACGTCATTTAATGGTTGCTAGAGGCTGAATGAAAGGACGAGAAAGGAGAATGGATCTAAAATAATAATTTTTTTAATGAAAGCAATTCACATACAATGTTTCTAGGTAAATTTAAATGTAGTAGAATGGTTTATGTATGGAATTCCAAAATTACAGGATTTTAATTTCGGGATCCCGAAACTTTGTTTATTGTTTACATAATATTTCTTAAGTAGTACATGAACTGAATTCCGAAATCACGGAGTTTTAATTTCGGGATACCTAAACTTTTCGGACTATATTATTTTTATAATATTTTTAACATAATTTTAAGTTTGTTGATCTCAATTATGACCTTTATTTTTTCAATTTAAAATTTATTGAACTCAGAATTTTTTGAACTCTCTTAAGAATCATGGTAAAATACATTACATATTTCAGCTAATATGCAAAATACACGATTTTGAATATGTTATTTAATATTTATAACTTTGTTTTCTCATAACGGTGCTTATCAATGAAGATATTGAATTCAATTGAAAAGATATGCGATTTAAATCACTAATTAAATAAATTTATTTGATAAGAATGGAGGTATGTTGTTACAAGCTACATGTAAATATGTATATATATTTTCGGGGTACCGAAATCAAACCTAAGCAATCCCGAAATTTCGGGATTTTAAGAGGTGTGTTGTTACAAGCTACATAAATATATATATTTTCGGGATCCCAAAATCAAACTTAAGCAATACCGAAATTTCGGGATCTGAAAAAAATTTACTATATCTTATTTCGAAGTTTATGGCATACATATATATGTATATCTTTCCCGCATTCAAACTCAGTTAATCCCGAAATTTCGGGATTTCACAAAACATAACTATGCTTAATTTCGTACTCACCATTCATTTCAATACGTTCGCGCAGTTCCGTTGCACGTTCTTGTTTCTCGATGCCATGCTCTATGTGATAGTAGATGCTGGCACCGAACATCAAGTACGCTATGTAAAAGATGAGCAATAAAATCCAGCGTCGCGGCGACATAACTCTGCCGACACAATCCTGCGGCCGTTTGCGCTCGCCTCCGCAAAGCACTTTACCACGTGGAAATGCGCGCAAAAGTTTGGCAAACATCAAGCAGTACATATTGATGCAGCGATTTTTCGGCGTTTGTTGAAGACAAAGCAAAAACAATAGAAGCACAACAAAAACAATTCAAATAATGTACATTTGAAATTTGTGGTTCACTTAAACATGCGGCAAATCATTTGAAGGTGACGAAGACGTTTTTGATTTTTTTACTTAATTTTTTTTCAAGTTTTTTATTTTTATATTTATTTTTATTGAACTCCCAGACAACTTTTGTTGCGCTCAAAATTTTAATTTACAATTTAGCGCTAGAACCGCTTTTGAGCGACGCAATATGCACTTGCCGCGAGGAATATTGCGCGCAAACTGCTGACTCTGTCGCTTATAAAAGCGTATTCAAAGGCAGCGTAGATATAAGAAATTATATCAAGAGAAATAAAATCAAAGAAAATAGTAATAGTAACAAAACATTCCAAATACTCCATTGTAGTAAGTGCTTAAGTATTGCTTGAAGTGGGTGAGCGCATTATCAGCGCCTTACGGCCAAGCACCTGCGCGCTGCTACACTACGACGCGCCTACGTCGGCTGCCATAAGTATAAACCGCGTTGTTTTATTTTTGTTAAACTTTTTGTTCTTGCTAATGCTAATTGAACATCATATAATTATTTATTAATTGCAAAATGTAGAGATGCGACGTTATCGAATCTGCAAATCTCGCATATTTTGTATAAATACCATAATGATGATGACGTTGCTATGCTCATGAATGTATGTAGTTACTTGTGTGTGTGCCAAGAATGTTTACATTCGCGTATCTTAGACGGGTGTGTGTTTTTATTGGCAAAATATACCGAGCAATAGATTAGAGTTACTTGGAAAGTAGTTGGAACATGTACACGCAGCGAAAAATTGCGCTGCATGGCGAAATCTATTTTATGGCGGCTCAGTTCGAGGTTCATCATTAAATTTATAATGTTTAGTGGTCATTATTAGTAAATAATGATAAGTTTTATTTTAAAAAACAAGAATTTGCAACAGTTATATTCAATAGTGGAGATAAAAAATCGATAAGTATTGAGCAAACAGTTCGATAACCTAAAGATAATAGTGTGATAGAGGGAGCAGTTTAAGTATACTAAATAATTGATTATATTAATAAAAATTGTAAATTAATCAATGAAAATAAATATTATATGTACGTATGCTTGTATGTACATATATGCTCATTTGTATATATGCACGTTCTTGGCAAAGTTTTTATTTTTTTATTTTGGAAAAAATTTTAAACAAATATTAACAAAATTTAAATAAAAATACAAAAAAAAATTAAAAAAGAGAAAACCCGAAAATTAAAAAAAAATATTTAAAAATATAAATTTGTATAAAATAAATTAGAATAAAAAATTGATAAACTCATTTTTAATAAATATATTTCAGAAATAATATATGTAATAAAAATAACTAAATGTTTATAAAAAATAAGACAAGTGTTAGACGTTTAAAGTAAATACATATCGTCACCAAAAAAGCAAAATAACGTAACATCCCTTTTCAAGAGTTAACAAGCGAAGGAAAAACGATATATGTAATAGAAACCGCTCTAATTGAGTTTTGGTTATAAAATGGTTGTATATTGGTTATATATTGGTTATATCTGAGAGGGGAAGGTAAAAATTGTATGATACTTATTATAATATGATGTAGTAAATCGTTAGCAATAAAAAATTAATTTTTGTTTATTTATTTTTTTTTAATTAATACATAATAAAAAAAAAATAAATAAACAAAAATTATTTTTTTATTGCTAACGATTTACTCATTTTTTATTTATTTTTAACATCATAAAAACTATAAAATTTGAAAAGAAATAATATACAAATTATACAATACCAAATTATTCAAGTAAAGTAAATGCTTAAATTAAAAAACAAAAAATAATTGTTAAAACTTTATGAAAATTGTTAAATTATTTATGACAGGACACAGCTAAATACACAATTTTTCATATTTTTAGAAACTTTTCGTTTTTTTGTTAATTTTTTTTTATTACAAAAATTAAAAATGTATAAATTTCTTCATTATTGACATTATAAGCTGTAAATACATACAAATACCTCAGAATTATTAAATATAAATGTACATAGGCACTAAACCCATTCAAGTGTCATACCAGAAGGTTACTCATACGCCGTGTTGGCCTAAGCATAGTTTAGAGGTAATATTAAATGATTATGGTTATAATCGGACTAGCTTGCATAATGCATATGCTTTATTAAGATGTTATTATGTTATTTAATCGCAAAAAAAATTTAATATAACATTTGCTGATAGTAAAAATTTTTCTGAGTGTAGCCAAATGTGAATGTGTCACCAAAACAACAGTTATTACATATCAAATAAAAATCGAAAACTCCAATTGAATTGTATAATGTTCATTAAATATTTTTAAAATATATACATAAGATATATATATATATATATATGTATATATATATATTAATTTTACATGCTATATAATTTTTGATATTGAAACAAAATAATTTTTACAGAGATAACAGCTGATTTATCAATGCATATTGCAAATTGAGCGTACTACCAAATTTCAGAGATTTTCTCTCCATAAAGCTTTACGTGAACAGAGAGAGACTGTAGTCATTTATTTGGTGCCTTAAGTCGCGCGTTTGTTTTTCTTTCTTTTTTTCGAAAAAAAAGTTATTTTGCTACGAAAGTGTTAGATACAATATTTACTATTTTTTGTTATGCATACTCTCATGCCTTCTGGGTGGTTTGGTGATAAGAAATTCAAAGGCATTTTATTACATTCCTTATTTAATTGGAATGACCTCAACGATATGTGGACTTTTTTTTAATCATCTTATGGCAATATAAATATACTAGAGCACACCTGGCAACAAGATATAAGATGTGTACCCCTAGAAAACTAAACTTTCTAGCACTCGAAAGTACCACTTTAGTCTAAGACGTATTTTGAGAAGTACAAATGTTCATATATATAAGTACTTGTATGTACTATATATCCATATATATTTATGTCATATATCTTCTTCTTGTTTATTGGCGTATAAAATATTATATATGTATGTATGTATATAACAGCATATTAAACACTTAAATTTGATTAAATTAAATGAGTTGGAAAAACATGCAATGCACTTGTATTAGTCACGTGTTTTTTGCAAGAGAGAAAGATAGAAAAAGAAAAACGAGCGTGATAAGCTTTCTTTGGCATTCTTAGCATAGCCGTATTTCTAGGCAGATTGTGGAAGACAAATACGCTTCCGCGTTCAAAAGGTGTATTTCATCCCCTTCAAAGTAATCCCCTCCCGATGCAATGCACTTATGCCAACGGATTTTCCAATCTTCGAAACACTGGTTGTAGTCACTTTCCGGAATGGCCTTCAGTTCCGTCTTCGCTGCGGCTTGAATCTCCTCTATCGTATAAAAACGGTGTCCCCGGAGCAGTCTTTTGAGCTTGGTGAACAGCCAGAAGTCGCACGGTGCCAGATCAGGTGAATACGGTGGTTGCGGAACGATATGGGTTGGGTTTTTGGCGAAATGATCACGAATTACGAGGGCAGTATGAGATGGTGCATTATCGTGGTGTAAAAACCAAGAATTGTCTTTCCACAATTCCGGCCTTTTTAGGCGGATAGCGTTACGCAAACGACGCATAACGTTCAAATAATATTCCTTGTTGACTGTTTGACCGATTGGAAGGAATTCATAATGCACAACACCACGATAATCGAAGAAAGCAGTCAATATGACCTTGATTTTTGAGCGACTTTGGCGCGATTTTTTTGGTCTCGGCTCTCTTTTGGCACGATATTCGCTCGATTGATCGGTTGTTTCGGGGTCGTAAGCATAGATCCAAGTCTCATCGCCAGTTATAATGCATTTCATGACACCCTGGTAGTCGGAAAGCATCGTTTCACACACTTCAACGCGACGCCTTTTTTCCAAAAAATTCAATGTTTTCGGTAGCAGTCGAGATTTGACGCGCTTGAGGCCCAAAACATCCTTCAAAATGGTATTGTCTGAGCCTTTCGATATGCCAACTTCATCAGCAAGGTCTCTAATTGTTAATCGATAGTTTTTCAACACCAAATCTTTGATTTGTTGAACGTGAGCTTCGTCGGTTGAGGTTGATGGTCGCCCTGGACGCTCTTCGTCTTCGACACGTTCACGGCCGGCTTGGAACTCACTATACCACTTGTAAACAGTTTTTTTAGAGACATAGCCTCATCACCAAAGGCTTTCTGCACCATCCTCAACGTATCCGCAGCAGAAAATTGATTCCGTAAACAAAATTTAATGCAAATTCTTTGCTCAACAAGTTCGACATCGCAAAAAACGAAAAACTCACTTTTAGCAGCTCACAAAACGACACGTATCTCAAACACTAATAAATATTTTCACATGAAATTTGACATAAATGTGACTGACAGTACAACAACCTAAAAAAAAAAATAATTCTCCAAATCCTTCGACGCGCGCTGTTTAAATTCAAATGTCACCTTATTTTTCGGGCACAGTATGCCTCACAAATCTTCATGACCCTCCTCACTATATGTACAACATGTTGTGTGGACATAAGTTACATTTTTTACGCTTTTGCTTCTTCTTCCGCTGCTTCTTCTTCAACTTAGCGTAATCACATAATTGCTATACTTTTGGCGGCCAGTGTATGCCTCACCTGGCAGCAGATTAGAATTCAAGTAATTAACCAATTATTAAAGTAGTTAATTGCTTTTTTATAACCTGGTTACTGATATCTCGAACAAAATAAAGATTACTTGAGAGAAATACGATTTGCTATGATTTATTGGTATGGAATATTTCGGCGCTGATAGGTGTATGCAAGTCAGTGATTTATGTGTAGAAGCGTGTTTTCACGCATTACGTTATTGCTGTTGTTGTATTGATTGTTTATAACATAAGTGATTGGTTCGCAGAATTGATTAATTACAGGAACTTGATGGAGTCAAGGAAAAATTGAGCAAATATAGAGTATTATGAATTAGACGTGACGTTTTATAGACATAATTTTACGGTTTATTATCACTTATTGTACCTACGACCTAATTAGAAGCTATCAAGAAACTTGCTTTTGACTGAGTGCTGTGACGTACCGGATTTCCTGATAAGAAGACACTTTCATATTTTAGAAACAATAAAAAAGACAGCTTTCAATAGAGCATAAATCATAACGGATTGCACACAGTTACAAAGAACTGGACGTCCTACGCATGAGGTTACCAAACCTATGATCTATCGGATAAGCCAGGTTTCGCGAACGCTAAACTAAGATTTTCTCGTCATTAAACTCCAAAGATGTCATAATCAGTAGGGAAGGCGAAGGAGGTTAGGTTAGGTTAAGTTAAAAAGTCGAGCTAAAAACAGATCCAACTTGGGCATCTGAGAACTATTATGTTTACTTTGCTATCTAAATACGCTTAAGTATTGTTGAGGGGGCGGATATTAATTTCTGCTACTTCGCCAGATTCTCCGAAGATATGACTGCAGCGATGTTTCAACCTCAGTCTTGCAAAAGTTGGATAATGGAGAAAAAGTATCTGGTTTTTTCCACCTCATCTTCGCCCATACAACTGTGACAGTTACTAACTGTCCCGCTTTTTTTAAAATCGAAAAAAAATTTCAGCCTTCCCTGCTGAGCGCCTATTGAGCAACGGTTAGTAAGGACTTCTAAGATTGCGACAAGATGAATCTTGTTGAGCGCGAGTAGTTCCGTGAATCTGCTGCTTCCCGAACGAGACCATAAGAGCCTGCTAAGCTCACGCAAAGTCCAGAGTTCCAGCGCAAAAGAACAACGGATACCAAACACGTTCCCAATCGGGGATAATCGAGACAAGAGGAGTAAGAAGACAAAAAGGCAAAAGAACAACGTAGACCAAACACGTTCTTGATCGGAGATAATCGAGACAAGAGGAGTAAGAAGTCGGACGGAAAATTCATTAGACTTATTTGAGTAAAAAAAAAAGAAACCTAATTGGTTCGATTCAGATCCATAGAACTGCGAAGGCTTTTAGATCGAGCTCTGCTATTACTTATAGCCCGCACCAATATATGTGATATTAGTTTTAAGCAGCGTTCAAACGTTCGCGGACTCAAAAACGGATCGCCGACAAATCTCCTTAATTTTCATAGCCGCTGGTTCGTTAGCTTCCACGGAAAGCTCTTTGAAGTGCGCGTGTTTAGCTCTTAATTACTCAACAACTTTGTGCTAAGTTATGGCTTTCGAGAGTTAAATAGGCTACTCTGAAGTGTCTTGCTGAATCCAGAAGTTTCATGTAGTCTTATTGCTTTAACCGTTAAAAAGATAAATAGGATAGGTTATTTTATAAGGTTTAAGCAGCGTCGGAATGTTCACGTACTCGAAAACTGGGGCCGCCAATGAAATCTCCATAACTTGCATACTTCTGTTAGCTCTTTGAAGTGCAAGTTTTGAGCTTTTAAGGTGGATTTTTTCGACTTATTGCTTCCACTCGCTTGCTTTCGAGAGTTGAGTAGGCTACTCTGCAGTGTCTTACTGAATCCAGGAAGGTTAGACCAATTTGCAATAATGTTATCGCAACGATTACAATTACATAACTTTCTAGCGAACATTGTTGAGCAAGTAATGAGTACTCATCTCATTACATACATACATATGTAGGTAATATTTTTCGAGATAAGCGCTTCATTTCAAAATAAGCTCGCAAGCCAACAAGTAGTAGCCGCTAAAAGTCTTAAAGGCTCACACTTATCACTCAATTATCGATAGCACACGAGTATCACAAGCATTCGCATCGACTAACGATAAAGTAATGACACTGTTAAACTCGTGCTCGCTTTTATACGATATTATGAAGCGCTTAACGGATGATAAAAAGCACACTTAAGTAATGTATATCCATATCATATACATATGTATGTATGTACGCACTTGTAAGCAATAAATAATAATATAAATAAATGAGCGATGACGTTGACGTTAATCATTGAATTAAGGAAAACAACATTGATGGGAGGAAAATTTCGGCGTGCGATAGCGTGAATTTATAAAAGTGTAGTGTAAATAAAATTGAGTATATTTTTTTAAATCTTTGAAATTTTATTTTTTTGAAACAAAATGACTGAATGACACTCTAGATAGGCGAGACACTGCAGTTGCAATAACAAATATTATTTTCGTAATTTTTATATGATTTTTTTGTGCAGTAATATATTTCATTTTTATAGAATTTATCGATTTCCAACTTATATTGTTTATAAACAATGTCATTCATAACTCTTGAAAAAAAAAAATAAAATATTATCAAGAAAATGGGTAGTTCCTGTTATCAATTTCTTGAAATGATTGCATGAAGTTTTGAGGTTGGTAGTCTTTAACTCTAACATTTTCATTATCACAACTCTTAATATACGAGCAGTGTTGTAAGTCGTTAATTTTTGGAGTGAAGACACAGTTACGCCTAGGTTAACACGTGCTTACTACACGATACAACCGAGTTCTGAATCTACAAGGAGATCAAAGGAACTATATTCGGTTTGAACTGGTAAAATTAACAACTTAAAACTAAGACTTCTTAAACGACAACCTACATATATGAAACATAACGTGTATGAGTTGAGAGAGCATGAGTACGAAGAACTTGATAAGGGGTAATGCTCGAAAATTCTACGAAAAGACTAACAGAACTAACAGCGACCAACACAATGTTTCAAGACCGCAGCATACTATTGTAAAACCCCCAATGGTGATCTAGTGACTGATGCCCAGAGCATGCCGAAATTATGGAGGGAACACATCTCCAGTCTGCTGCATAGCAGTGAAAACAAAACACCTGGAAATGGTGAACCCGATTCCCCAAACGATGACGATGCAGCAGACATTCCATTGCCCGACCATAAAGAAGTTCGAATAACAATTACCGGTCTGAAGAACAACAAAGCGGTGGGGGCCGATGGATTTGCCGGCCGAGCTTTTTAAATACGGCGGCGAAGAACTGATAAGGAGCATGCATCAGCTTCCTTGTAGAATATGGCCTGCGATTGAAATTTAAGTGTGCTCTGCGCAATCCACAAAGATCCCACAATCAGCACCAACTACCGTGGAATAAGCCTACTCAACATCGCATATAAGGCTCTACCGAGTGTATCGTGTGAAAGATTAGAGTGCACCGTCAACAAACTGATTGAACCTTATCAGTGTGGCTTCAGGCCTGGAAAATCAACAATTGGCGAGCTTTTCACCATGCGCCAAATCTTGGAAAAGACCCGTAAAAAGAAGACCGAGACAAGCCACCTCTACGACGATATCAAAGCTGAAGGCGTTTGAAACAAAGCGAGGTTTCAGAAAATGCGACTCCCTATCGTGTGACTTCATCAATCTACTTCTGGAGAAAATAATTCGAGCTTCAGATCGGAATAGAGAATGTACAATCTTCTGCAAGAACAACCGCGTCGTTAGTTCTGTTTTCTTTAGAATGGTTAAGGAAGCAAAGCAAATGGGTTTGGCAGCAAAAGAGTGTAAGACGAAGTCATCAACAGTCGTCGCGCTCGCGACTTGGCTCTCACGTCACTGTTGGCAGTCATAACTTCGAAGTCGTAGACAATTTCGTCTATCTTGGAGCCAGCGTTAAAATTAACAACAACGTCAGCTTCGAAATCCAATGCATAATAACTCTTGCCAACAGGTGTCCGTTCAAACTGAGTAGGCAATTAAGAAGTAAAGTCCTCTCTCGACGAACAAGAACCAAACTCTATAAGTCACTCATTATTCCCGTCCTGCTACTTGGTGCAGAGGCATGGACGAATTAAGAGACAGTGGCTGAGTTGGCAGGATCTGAGACTATTCGACGCAGCACGCGCTAGGGAAAGCAGAGGAAGATCTCTACTCCATTGGAAAGATCAGGTGGAGAAGGACCTGACTACACTTGGTATCCAGTGAACTCGGCTATAGTCCCGTAAGCGGTGTCTACACCAATAAGAAGAAGAAGAAACGTAGCGTTATAATTGCTATAAATCACATTCAATACTTTTATATTATTATTTCTATTATCTTCTAAGTATTTATCGAATGTCCCTCGTTTATATATACAATACGGCGTGATTTTTCCCCGCTTTCCTGGCACATATCGACAGCTCCGCCGCTTATTAGCGGTTGATTGACATTTATTTGACAAAATAACGTACGGTAATTCCCCTCACACCGCAACGACCCGATACATTTTTAGCGACTTACGTTCAAAAATTAGTAACTGCGACTGCTTTTTTTGTTTTTGTTGCAAATTTCTTGAAAAAGAAGTGAAAAATGAAATCTCAGTGGCGTCAGTTGACAACTTCGACAACTTTGTAAACAAAACAAACACGTTAACGAGAAAAGCGCATGTTTGTATGAGTATACATATGTAAGTGTGCTTGTATGTGTTTGTGTGCACAAGTGTCAATGCATATTTGCGAGTATTTCTATACGTGATCAGCGCTAAGTTGTTTTTATTAGCGGCGTTTTCAACGACATTACGCTAAATTAGAGTGGCAAAGGAAGTGCACATTTCAGATTACAACGGTTTTTTTCTTACCAACGGGAAGTGCAGAAAATAGTTTGCAAATATTGATAATTTATATTTTTTAAACAAAAAATATTTTAATATTTTTTTTAGTCTCTTTCTTTACCAACAACAAAATAGCCAACAGGTGTTTCACTTTTTTGTCGAAAAATAATCAAAAATGTATACATTATTTCACCTGCTTATATTTCCTCATTCAATTATGATATTCAACGATATTTGCATTATTCTTATGACATTTTTGTTGTGTCAACTAGACACTTCTGCATATTTACATTTACGACAACAAACATGCAAACATACACATAGCTACCGAAATTTTCGTGTGAATTCCGCAAATTGTCACATTTTCGCTTGGCATAATGAAAATGATTAGCAGCTTAAAAAAATGCCGAAAAACGACAACAAATGAAACGTCTTGTAAATAATGAATAAACGTAAATAAAAATCAAATAAAATGACAAAATACCGGTAGCACTGTCTGAACTGTTTTCATAAACAAAAACAATCAGCATTTACATGCGCTTATTGCAAATTTTTCCAATAATCTTTAAGAATAGAAAGATGCACATAAATAATGCTACATATTAGAAATGCAAAAATGAAAGATCAGTGCACAATGCAGCAAAACTTCCTAAATTCGCAAAAGGCATACTTCCAATTGGAAATTTATTATTGTGATAGCAAAAACAAGAAATCGCTTTAACTTCGTCTGCATTGAAGTTTTAATACCCTCACGGCTGAATTTTTTATACTATAAAAGGGTATAAAATGACCTTAATCTTGATTTTAATCGATCGAGACCTTCAATCTATAATATGTCCTATAAAAACACCCCACCAAGTCCATTTCAAAACTCAACCACGTGTTCGCAATAAAAACAGCGTGTATTTGTTTTTAGCATAAAATTATCGAACTATCGATTATAAGGTACTAAATACCCTGAGTCAAGCAATAAATCATGTTTTGAATATGAATGTAAATTTAAAACACCCACATGTGTAAACTGTAACTGGTGAATTTCGAAAGCGTCAATTAAATTAATTATAAAACAATATAAAATATTTTTAACTTAAACGAAGCAGCAGACAATTTTTTTTTTTTTTTTTTTGGTATAAATTGTCATTAAATAATTAACAAGTGTTCGTTAAATTGTGGTAGCGATGGCGCAATGGACGTTATTTTTACTATATACTATATATATATATATAAAAATATATGAATTTATTGCATTTTTTGGGCTCAACAGAAAACTTTCCGACATAATCCACACCTTTTCGTAAGAAATTGAAAAAAAAATATATATATATATATTTATTTAAGATTAATAAGATAAGTAAATTGTACCGAAAAATTTAGAAAGGCGTTGTCTTGTCGATTTTCGTCTTTTATGATTTTCAAAGGAGTTGTATCTATTATTTTATCTATAAGATATAAAAAACACGCCTCTAAGACGCAGTGGAAATTTTATTAAAATGTATTATTTGCATAAGTATGTATTTTCAAGATATAAAAGCTATGGAAATTTTATTAAATGTATATCATTTGTAATCCATAAATTATGACTGTTTCCCATCAATAGCAGACATAAGGATCGTCCACTGTGAAACGATTGTTATCGATAGATGAATAAGTGTCAGTTGCTCTAATAGTGAATAACAAAATGAGCAAAACAGCAAATTTCATGTTTGTGCTTGGAAAATTGATATTTCTACAATCCCACTAAAATAAATAATGAAAAATTAAATAAAAACTGTTAATTGACCAAATATGCTGTGCCTAAATATTTAAGTTTCTTGGTATGCTTATTATTAGCGCGCTGCTATCAATGTTGTTAAACTTTATCAGTATTTAAAAAGAAAACTATATATTTAAATGCTTATCTGTTAAATTACCTAAAATCATTTTGAAAAATTTTATGATTTCAAGAGACTAATTGCACGCGAAGAGAAAACCTTTCTCTTTCTCGCTTTCACATAATCTTTAATTTACTCAAGTACACCTCAAATGATATAGTGCTTTAGGGTTTCAGTTAAATTTTTTGAAAATAAATAATCAATAATTTACAACAAAAACACATCAGAAGCAAAATTTGCAAATTTATATACCAAAGGCAGATGACATCCAAACTAAGTCCCTCGCCACAAAAACGTGCCATTAAACAGAACAAAAATTATGGAACACTCCAAAATAAGACAAAGCTCGAACACAGCTTCACAAAGACTTTGCGAATATACATAAGTTGTTGAAAAATGGACCACATACGTTGTAACATTACTAAAAGAGGCGCTTACCAGAAAAATAACTATGCAAAAGTGTGGAGTCTGTATAATCAATATAATATTTTCGACCAAAGAAAAAAATCCAAAGAATTTTTGGGCTTAAAAGTGAACGAAGGGGTCGCGAACACAAAAAAAATTATCGCCTCTAACAAATTTATACAGTGTCAGCGAAAGTAAGAGCTCTGCTATTTTCAAACATTTAGTAGCCCCACCTTCCAAAAAGCTAGGGAAGAGATATTTGCATCAATTCAACGTTTCAAAACTGCCGTTAACTGCCCGACAATAACGCAATAAAACTCATACTTTCTTGCATTATATTTGCTGAACAAAGAAAATTTGATATTAATAAATTTCATGGTCGCCTTTCTACATACTTTTTTTTTACAATTTTTAAATATTCTTGCAAGTAGACGTTTTTGTAGGCATACATATATTTCCTAGTTACCGCATCGCATTAATCAATCGGTTTACAACACAAGCGATATGCAACGACAGCTTATCAATGCTTCGGGCAGGTCAATGTACGGTAGTTAATGATACAGTTATTTTAATTATTGTAAGTACTATTTACTACTGTTATACGTGGTTTTAATAACTCAAGGTTGACGCTTAAAGCAAAATTATATTCATTCAATTGTGTTTTCACTTTAAACTTTTTGCATGGAACAAGAAAAAAACGTTAACTTCGGCTGCACCGAAGCTATAATACCACGCACAGGTGCATTTCTTAGCATAAAAGTGTAAAAAAAAAAAGATCTTTATCTTGATTTTGATCGGTCAGTTTGTATGGCAGCGATATGCTGTAGTGATGCAATTTCGGCAATTCCGACAAATGAGCAGTTTCTTAGAGAAGATAGAACGTGTGCAAGATTTTAGATCGATATCTAAAAGACTGAGAGACTAGTAGGCATATATACAGACAACGACGACACAACAGCACATAACCAAATTGACTTTGCTTAACACGCTGATCATTTACATATGTTTAAGCTTCATAGGAGACTCAAGTTTATAGGCTATACAACATTTCTTTTTGGGTATTACAAACTTCACGTCAAACTTAATATACTTTTATTTAATATTTTTAAGTTAGGCAATGTTGTTTGTACAAAAATAATTTAAAATCATACTAATGCGATTTATATTGTCTCACTAACTCTATTACAGAGCTGGTTGCCCTTTAAAGTTAAAAAATAATTTTAAGAACCGGCCTATCCTATTATAGCGCGTTACGGCATACATGCTATAACATTTGCGTTGACCATGCGCTGACCCATTCTCTAGCTGGCAATGCGCATAAATCACAATTTAGCACAAATCAACTCACACTTAATCGTATTGCACACATTTCGAGTGTCAATTTAGCGTAAACTTCGATAAGATTGCCCCAGTTTGCGTTGGTCTAACCTATGTATATGGCACGTCGCGCCTGCCTACAAGCCTACTAGCCCGGCTGCTTGATCAACAGCTAAGCTGTTGGCGGCAAACGACGCTGATATCATAACTTGTGCAATGCAATTTGATTACAGGTACATATTTGTATTGACGCAATTACACATGTAATTCAACTTTGTTTGTTATACATTTTAAGTTTTATTTATTTATTTTTTAATATGTGTGCATACTTGCTGATATACATATTTTACTCGCAGTACTTTCGATACAAAATACAACACAAACGCTTGTCTCTCCCGTGCATGGCTATGGCACTTAATTAGTAGTGCACAAAATTTATGTTATTCATAAATTTAAATGCAGCACGCGGCCAACTGTGTACGCTGTGCAATAGCAACAACAACGACATATTAAGTAAAAACAAATAGTTGTCACCCGCAAAATCCGTAAAATCAAGTTCAACGCCAAATCATATATTATAATAGTAATGAACAGCACATGCACACATGCATACACAAAATATGATTGATTGTTTACAAATAAACCTGTATGTAATTCATATTTGCATACGCTAAGGCTTGCAGTTTAAATGCCGACGCTTTGTACGCAAGATTTGCATTGGCTTTAGCGCTTCTTTTGCTATTCAAATTTGACAGCATGCCTTGTAAGCGCAGGTGAGTATGAGTCGATAACGCACATATATGAAAATAATCGATCGATTATTAATGCTTGAACAACAATAGAGTGTTTACATGCACAATGTTACAAACACGTATTTGTAGCAAAGCAGACAATTTTTTGTTAGTTCATGTTTTTGCATGCAGGTTTGTTGGTGATTTTGGACTTAAAAATTTAAAAACCCCCCCACCACCACAATATACATATATTAGTTAGTGACAAATTTTATTATGACGTTGGCATTTGGCATAGTGCCGAAAGCATGACCTTCGTCGGGGCGTTAACTCGGTTTGGGAAAGGCATAAATAAAAACGCTGCTTGCATAACAATTGAGCCGAGGATGTATAAATACTTTTTATAAGCCAGTAAAGAGGAAGTATCAATGAGAGTGGCTACCAAATGAAGTAGTAAATACTAATATCTGCTATGTGTTATTTATGTAAATACTAAATGTCATAAAAATCGAAACGGCGGAGAGAGAATACGGCACAATTATTTCTCAAAATTGTTTATATATCGTGAATTAATTTATTTTGATTTTGGACTTTTAATAAAAAAAAAACTAAAAACAATTAAAATTAAAAAAATTAAAATTAAAAAAAATTAAAATTAAAAAAAATTAAAATTAAAAAAAATTAAAATTAAAAAAATTTAAAAAAAATTCAGCTGCATACTTAGATAACATAAAAGTGAACAGATCTTTATTCCTTATTTTGATTTTCATCGCTCAATTTGTATGACAACTACATAAATAGGCCGATAGTGGTCCGATTATTTGAACGTTTGTACTTTACTATTAACGGCCATTAAACAGTTTTATTAAATACAAAATGCAACATGATTGTGTTCGCTATTTTCGCTGCCAATATTTTACTCCTATTAATGCTCCAACGGTTTATTGCCAAGCACTTCGAAAATAAGTTAATATTTATAATATCAACAATGCAAATATTTTGACAAATCACATTTTAATAATGAATATATAACATAAGAGGTAATAATTAAGCTCTAATAAATATGTGTGTAAGTGTTCGAACAGGCTCATAATTGATGGGCATAGCGGTATTTATTTCAAATCAGCGTATTTATCAAAACAGTAATGCAGTAAGCTAGCGGATTAGTTTTTGAAAATGCTATTGGCGAAGTTGCTAAGGAGAAAGCATAAGTTTGGTTGATGTACTTAAATATTATAATAGTAAGAAGCAGAAAGCTCTATGAAAATTTTTGCTTTTTACGCTTAAACGCTTTTCTATTCTGCCGCTATTAGATTAGCTTAGTGAGTTGTTTGTTCGATTCGCCACTCTGCAAATTTTCAACGAAGGATTTCGTAGGATATTTAACAGTTTTTTTTTTAATGAGAATTTTGAAAAAAAATTTTTTATATTTTTTTATGTTACAGCAACAGTGAAAGCTTAGTAAGTTACGAAGACAAGGCTTTAAACTCATTCTGGAGAATTTTCTCTAAATATAAAGATCGCGCTTATTCTTATTCAGCTTTAGAATTGCAAAGAGACAAAACCCCAACTCATTTCACTGAATTTTTGCCTAATCACTGCTAAAAGCACGGGGCATAAATCAGATTCATGGAATTCCTGATTTAGCACATCATGGCAACAATTTAAGTTTCTTTGTTGCGTGTCAATTCCACTAATTTGACATGTTCTCTAAACTACTTTGACAAGTTGGTATTAAAATGTTCGTTGTGTTTTTGATAACATTGAATCTAAACTGTCGCACTTCGTACCATCATTTGACATGTTATTATCTGCTTAGGTTTGTGATGGTATGAGGTGTAGGTGTCGCCGAGGCGACGCGTAGCTTTTGTTACTTTTGGCGTCAGTAAAGCTAATCATAAATTCTTTTAAATAAATTTTGAAAATATCATAGCTCAGTCGTTGCTTAAGTCCCTTTGAAATGATAACGTGGGGTGCCAAAGGCAGAAATACATAGAAATACTTTAATAATGGGTAGAGGGTTTTATAATTTTAGGCACATATTTAGTGGGTCAGTTCACAATCCTTGGCCAAATATACATGTGAGTCCGTTCCGGTTACCCGACTGTTGCCGAGTACACAATCCTTGGCCGGGTATCCAGGTTCGGTTCGGTAACGTTAACTCGACTGTCATGGAAATCGGTTGTCAATTGTGTTTGGAGCAGCTTGGTTTACACGGAAATCTTATGGCTTTTAAGGTTATGGTGTAAATTTTTAGTGCAAGTCCTTGATAAAGACATTATACATTTTTTAGAAACAGAAGTCTTATGCCTTAAAAGTCACTGATAAAGCCATTTTTGCATTCTTTGAGAACAGTTTGATGTTAATCTATGGACCGAAGCCTTAAACCAGCATTAAGTTTGAGCGGAATTAGAGAACAAAGTCTACTGGAACTGTGAGTGGCTCTTAGAGAGGCAAACGTAAATATGTAAGATCTTTTTAACTCGTTTCACGAAAAGCGCATGATTGCAGCGGATTTCTTCATACACTGCATTGGAATATTGAAGGTTAAAAAAGCTCCTCTTCTGCTAGACTCAATGGGAGATCTAAAATTAAGCAACTAGTCCCTGGACATATGCAAAATAGAGCCTAATTATCAGCTTAAGCAGGAAAATAATAATAAACGAAAAGATGGTATTTCAAATATCATTAAAACAACCTAAAAAGTTTAATCCTGAGAACAGCTGATCGAAATGCAGAGGAATATTTCCATAGTATAATAAATTTTGTTTACATCACTCATTACTTAGGTGCTAATTACAAATTCGGTTAATGCAATTTTAACATTTTATTAATTACAATATGATTACAAGGTGTTGATATTATTAATGAGTGATTTTTTATTGTTATTGAGCTGGCAGAAGCCAACAGCGTTTCGGTACAAAAACAGGGAACGAATGGTAGGAGAAAACCGGAATCGGGTTAAATGCAGTGAGAAGACATTCGTCACGCTTGTAAAATTAAATCAGCTGCTTTTCTAATTCGGTGCTTTGGGATGTTTTTTTTTTTTTTTTAATTACTTTCAGACGAAATGCAGATCAAGCATATTTACAGCAGTAAAGTTTTTCTCATATATTTGCATATATACAACGTCTTAAGTGAATTTAAATCGTTTATTTTTCGAAGTCAGACACATTATAAGCTTAAGAGCTCGGTTAACAGGTATTTATGCGTATTTATTATTACACACGCCAGTCACTATAACATCAATTCCATAAATAAAACGCTCTCACATTGGAATCAAGCTCTTCAGCTTGTCTGCATATATAAGATATACTATAAGTAAGCCGACTGCCGGGAGGAATGTACGGTAACCATAGTCTTTACTTCTTGACAGCTTTTCTGACGCTGCAGAATTGCAATGAAGTCCAGTTTCTGAAGTAGTTAGTTAGTAAGACCACAGGAATCGTCAGCACGCAAACTATTTCAGGGAACTACGTCAGGAAGACATTTGCGAAATGGAATTCAGAGCTGATCAGGAGACTGATCACAGCAAAATTATCTGGACGTAATGGGTGGAATGGGTAGAATAGCAGACCAGCGAGTTTTTTTTAACAGCCGACGATGGGGCGAGTGTTTTCTAGGCACATTTTTAGCAACACGCGTCTGAATCCGAGTATATAGAATGATTAGATGCTTATAATAAATTGTAGCCAGAGCTTGGTTATTACCTAAAATATTTTTATTGACAAAGAAGCGCCTCTGGACCAATTTGATCAAGACTAAGCCTTGATAGGACGAGAATAGCTATTAAATCTAACGCATGGTACGAAAAATAAAATCACCGATTCGAGACGAAAATTGAGTTGTAACTTTCAACGTTGCTGTTGTAGCGGCAGAAAACATTGTTGAAGTCATTTGGAGGGATGCTGCCGAGTTGACAATCCACACCCGGGTCCGTGTCGGTGACATAGATCCGACTAACCCAAAACTGTTCTAGCTCCCTCGTTAGATTATAAATTCGAAGTTATTGCGAGATCTTTATTGAGTGTTGGGTTTTGCCATGCACTCCAAAATTGAATGGAAAAGAAGATATGATACTTGAACCGTCTTCAACATTCCTACAAAAAGAAAATATGGATTGAAAGTCTTCAGCTTGAGAGTTTATCTTCCTACGAGATTTTTATGAATTCAAATCCGATTTTTATTCGACATGATATCTTCACGAAATGTAGTAAAATTTCGTCGAAGGCAACGCTACAACCTCCGAACACTTTGTTAAAAATATGTTTTTAAGCTTTTGGTCTTCGGCGCAATCGAAGTTAACGCATTTTTGAGGCTTAGCAGCCATCAGTTAGTCAAATTCTGGTTAACTTAACCAAGACTACTTCTTTCGGTAAAGGAACCTTTTTTACTGACAGTTTGGCTGCCAACCAGGCATTGAGAAAACGATCCCTACACTCATAACGACTAACCTCACTTTTAATTATCAGCTTAGAATAAGAAAACCATAAGTTCAATGCCTCAATTAGTTAGCAAATTATTAATTTAGTTTATGTGAGCTAATTTAATAATTCAATTTAATAATAATTTATATTGTTAACGCGCGTCACGCATGTCAAGCACCTTCAAATGATTTTTCGCACATTTTTTTATTATAAATTAAATAATTATTTAATTTGTGGTAAATACTCAACCTACAGTGATATCAAAATGTCTATGCACCAACTGCTGCACTGCTGCTATTCCTGCGCGTCGGCGCTACTTAAAATCGTTCTGCGTTGCCAACAATTTAAGAAGACAGTATGGTTTCGTTTAAAATAATTTTAATAATGCACTTAATTTAAATGAAGTGTTAACGGCACAAAATGGTATTTTTATTATTATTTAATTGCACGCTTGTATAACATTTAAGCAGCATTTAAAAAATCGCAAGGCGTTAACGACTTGTAAAACAAAATGTGTAGCGCTTCTCTTATTTTAATTTTAATTTTTATTTTTATTTATTTTTTTGTTTTTCTTTTTCTTTAAAAGATATTTATGCTGCGCTTGTGACTACTTGTGCAAGAAATTTATATGCCGCCGAAAGCGATTTATTTAAACGTTTTCTTATATTACTTATTATCAAACAAATTCAACATTTGTAATGCCAATATTTGTACATACATTTGTATGTATGCTCGTATGCACTTAGACTTGTTACTTTCACGCCTTGACACACGATTTAGCACCGATAAAGCCACACCACCCGCCGCGTCTGATTGACTTACTGGCCGTCAAATTTACAGAAGTGTGTTTGCATGTAAATACAAGCATTCAACACACAGATTGATCGAGTTTCGAGTGCGTATGAGCAGACAGATCAACACCAGGCGACGTTTACAGCTTTGTAATGAGCTGCTGCTCAGGCCGTAATGCGATTTTTTTATATTTTATTATTTTTGTTTTTGTATTTTTTTAAGTAATTTAAATATTTTTTTTAATTTATTTTTTTTTTTTAATGAATTCCGTTCGTAGTTTTCGTAAAACTCAGACGCGTGTGTACGCGTTGAGTCGCGTTTACGTATTAGTTACGCGTAAACTTGGCGCTGAAAATTTACGTATTTAATTTATGATATTGTTTTTTCGTTTTATTATTATTTTTAGTTAAAAGTGTAACACTGCAAACCGGCATACGCTCACCGGCACGTCCATAATATGACTGACCGCTTGCCAGTGTGCACCGCTAACGTTAAATGAAAATTTCCTTTTTGCACAAAATCGAAAAAATAAAAAAAATAAAGAATTTTATAATACAAGTAACGAAAAACGCGCTCACAACACAGATTGCTGAACCGAGTTTTCTTGACGCGCCTTTACTGTGTTGTGACTGCTAACGCCGTTGCTCATACTGACTGCTGCTCCTAAACGTTTACTGCTGATGTTGCTGTTGCTGATATTGGCACGACTGTGATTTGTTGCTGTTGCTGCTGCTCGATTTTCAATTTCACACCAAGCACCACTGAGCTTTGCTGCCGCTCTATATAGGCGCGTATGTGGTAGTGTTTGACTTTTTGTTGTTGTTATTGCATATTTGTTACACAGCGTTAGGGGAAGTAACGTTGGCGATCACAATCGCGATCGCACGCACACACACTCAAGAGAATAATACAGGCGCAGCACACAAGCGCAGAAGTGAGCAGCGCGCGTAGGTGTCACTACAATGCTTTCGCACACACACATGCATCTAAAAAACGGCGCACACACACTTTGTTTAAGGCTGCAGTTTAAGTCGAGTACCGAGCAATAGCGCTATTAGTGGCGCACAGCATACATAGACGCATATACACGAAAATTGGATCAATGCGCGGTTGTGCAGGCAGCAGTTGGATGTAGGGTAGACATTCAGAGCGCTTTTAAGGCGCTGCAAGACGCGCTTTTGAAGATTTCTAAATCACAGCAGCAGAAGGCGCGTCGCTGAGAAAAGCTGGGGCAATAGCGTTAATTTTATTGTGATATTTTTCAGTTTTTTTTTATAATTTATTTAATTCCATATGCTTTATGAATCAAATTCACTTTCACAACAGAAAAAGTTCACAAAAAACATATTAAGCGCGTACATCGCTACCAAGCAGCTTTGTATCACCCTACCAGCCATACGCCGGCGCTTTATTTTTTCAAATCTATAGACAAATTAACAGGTAGTTATTTACTGAGATTAGTGAGCGGTTGAGTGTGTGTGTAAGTATTCAGTGGTGACAAGTATTCTGGTGTCGTCTTCAATTTCAATTTTTAACTTTTAATTTATTGCACGCCATAAAATACGTTGTCTCATATTCACATACATACATTTATATTAGAAATAACGCGCTCCCCGAAAATTCGTTGGCCATATAAATAAGCCTGCCGAATTCAGCGTTGCTTTTGCACTCACGCATACGCAAACATCCACACAATTACAATACATTGAGCAAACGAGCGCTTTTCGCGATCGGCCGCTACTAGATTTATGTATAAGTATGCGCACATGCTTAGTTTGTCATACTACAGCTAAATAAAATAAATAAAGCGTGTAAAAAGTAACATATTTTTGCAATGTATAGATAAATTTTAGTTAAACAAGTAGTAAGTAACGTTTAGCTTTCTTGTTTGGGTCTTATTATACTGCTCTCGAGCGCAAATATGCTTAGACAGACATCAATCGAAGCAGTTACGTACTCCTTACATTTATTCCTACCTTCTAATGATGTGCAAATAGCGGTAACGCTTTAAAAAGCTGACTAAAAACCGGTAACGCGCTATTGAGTTCGTTTCGAATGCAAAATTAGCACTTTTATAGGCCAAAAATATTGAAAAAATATATAAGTTTTAAATAAATTTTGACATAGGTCTGGGACATTAATTTTATATGCGTTTTTCTATGTGAGCGTTTATTACTTTACTAACTGAATTTTTAATAGTTCTAATAAAAGCTTATACATAATGTGGCAAAGTGTCTGTTGTTGAAAATATGGATTGGTATAGAAAGGTTACCCACAACCTTTGTTGTTCTTCATTAAATAACTTAAATAAATTTAATAACTTTAAAAATAATTTAAATAACTTATTTGTATGCTTATTTTAAAGTGTCTTATTATATACAACAATAATCCAACGCAACTACGTCCTACTTACCAATTTTCCATTTTGTGCTGCTCCCAATAATTTTTTTGGTCCAAATTTTTCAATGTCATTCTTCACAAAGGACGTTCGTATACAATTTCCTTGACTTTTCTATAGCACAATTTACATTCGATTTTATAACACAATTAACGTACTGATATTCACACTAAACTCAAAACACGTTTTAAACATAAATATTTGCACATTTAATGGCTAGTTATAGGCAATTAAATCACTTTTATTAAATCTTAGTTTCAACTGTTGGCAAACTGAAGTTGACATTCGATAACGGAAATTCTTGTTGTGAAGTTTGTTTACATTAGAATGTTAGGCTGTTCCTTGTTGTAATAATGACGGCGGAGAATTTCGCAAAGATTTAATGAGCCTTGTTAGTAGCGTATTTTATAGTTTCTCTGACAAATAAATAAAATTGTTTGTATTTATAAATGTTACACAGATTACTCTAATTTTTGCACTTTATACGTAGTATACACTCAAACACGACGTTGTGAAAGGCGTACATATTGTATTTTTGTAAATAAGAGGAAATTCAAAAGTGTTGATTATGACAATAAATGATTTGTTGACGCTAAAATGTACTACTTCAGGCTGCAGCGAAGCAAAAACAACCATAAAGCAAAAAGAGATGAGCTCAAATTACACCAATACTAGTAAATTATTATTCAAACACATACATATGTAGCATGAGCACACTCTTATGAAATAGCAAGCTGTAGGAGGTAGCGAATTTGCAAATAAGCAACACAAACAAAGAGTAGCAATGAATTAAATGTATTATCACCTTAACGATGCGTCTGTTGCTGGCTGCAGAGGCTGCAGAGCACACAATGTGCTTACAGGTTGAAAATTAGTCGGCGCATTTTTAGTTTGATTTACGCAAAAATTTAGAGTTTTCGTCCAAAGTGAAAATGTGTTTGAAACTAAGGAGATATTTAAACATTTGTGTGTGTGTGTAAAGCAGAAACTGAAATTATTGTTAAATAAAAAAATCTTAAAAAAAATTAAAAATACATATGTATGTATATAAAAAATATATAAAAAATTACATTATAAAAAAAATATAAAAAATAATTAATAAAATAATAAAAACATTATAAAAGATAGTTAAAAAATACATAAAATCGCCTGCATTTTGTAGCATAAAGCGATCATTCTAGCCAACTTTAGCCTAAAAAAATACAGGCAAACATACATAATTTGTTACAGTCATATAATAAATTTAAATGAAGAAGAAATGTATCATCACTTTCAGCTAACCAACTGCGCCAATAAAATTGATAATTGACTGTAGATAAACATTTGAGGGCGCAGTTAAGGAGTTGGTTATTTTACAAACATATGTGTGTACATTGAAATCTATGAGCATAAAAAAAAGTTCAGAGATATCACTATAAGCAACTGGTCTTCAAGGGCACCTGTGACGTATGTGTATGCCGTAGGAGTGCTAGACTAACCCTTAGGATGATTGCAGACATAAAATACGGGTGTACGACAATTGACATACGTATTTAGCATACATACATAAATACCCAAAATTTTTGTTATAAAAATTTGTCAAACTTATCGAAATTGTCTAACTTATAATTGATTTGTGTTGTGTATATTTTTTAAAATTAAATGTCAATTTTTTTTATTAATATTCACTGTCAAAATTTCGCGTTTTATTTGCATAAGAGCGGTGCAATATTTAAATTGATTTTAATGGATGACTACCGATCAATCAGATAGCCAAAAAAATGTTATTACAAGCACTTAAGTGTCTGTTTTAATTTCCCTCAAGACCTAGAAATTAAGTACTCACTTAAGGCATTCATAGACAGGTTAACAAGTGCGTGCGTAGGTATTCAAATTAATGCGTAATTTGCATGTAAATTTCCGCCGACAAAGATTTTTATTACAGATTAGTAATTGCTATTAATTAATTGTTAAGTTGCGCGGCAAGTGCAAAAAGGAAGTGCCTTATGATTTATGTGTTAGTTGTTGACAGCCTTTTTAAAATATTTTAAACGAAAGCAAATTGTGATTTTTTTTTTAAGATTTACTTGAAAAAGTGGCGGTGTCTGATAATAATTAATATTGAAATTAGTTATAATTAATATAAGAATTTTTTAGTTTTAATTTTTATCAATGTACATACATACATACATATACATAAGTACATATGTATGTATACAAATCATTTAGGGTTCATTTTTACATTTATAATTTATTTACAATATTTTATATACGATTTAATAATTAAAATTTTAAATTTATTATTTTAGTGTATTTTATATTGTATTTCATTTTAATATTAAATAATTATTTGCTTGTTACTTTTTATATTTATATTTGAAATATATTCAGTCATAAATCGCACATCTGAACGTACCATAACCGCTAATCGATAGATATGGTGTCACTATAGACTTTGATTGTTTTTTATCAATCAAAACAAAATAAAATTATATATGCATTTAATTTATTACTTTTTATCAATCAAAATAAAATATGTAATACGAGTATATTTATTTCATATGTTGCATTTTACAATAACTAAAATCAAAATAAATCATTTAAGTTTCTAATTGTTAAGGTGGTTAAATTTCACGGGTTTATATACATAAAATTTTTAAACTTCAGACAACATTAAACTTATTTTTTTTTGGAATGAAAAAAACTTTAATAATTTTGTAAATTTTTTTACCCAAGCTAGCGTACACTAATTATAAACAGTTAACATATTTTATTCATATTTTATTCATAACCCATTTAAAGTAATATTAATTTTTCAGAAACAAAAAACCCAGCTGACAAGCAATTCACGACTTCTGGTATTAATAATATTAATGCATCATGCTTGTTAATAACTTAAGCAAGCAGTCAATGAAACCTAAAATCATTTAAGTAACTTTGCTTATATTTTTCGATGACCCGCCTTATAGTTTTACATATATATATGTATAAGCACATAAATTAAAAATTAACAGACAATATTACCAAACGGACGATTTTAGAGTGTTATGATTGAGGTAGTACACGTAAGATGTTTCCTGGTCTGGTAATTCATTATAAAATGTTGGCAAGGGAGAAAGTTTAGGCACCTACTATGTATGTATAATGAAATATACATATACACATGTATGGTAACTGAGAAAATTCTAAATAAATACATATGCTTATAATATTAATAAGTCACTTAGTGATAAGCAATCACAAATTATTTAGAACAAACTGTCAAGTATATAATTATTTGCAAGTATATTTAAATATAGTGCATAAATTAAAATTTATGAAATTACGGCGTTTTTTTTAATAACTTATCAGGGAGCAGCGTATAAAGCAAATATGTACATATGTATAATTCATAGGAAAATTACAAATTTGCACCTTTCATTTTCTTATGCACACATTCTTGTACATATGTATATGCAATAACTCATTGTTTACAAATATTGATAATGAAAAGGAAATTAGGTTGATTTATGAAAATAAATAATGAACGCAAAGCTTAAAACTAAATGTCATACAGGTAAGTAAGTATATCGCCGTATTTCTAGAATATTTTTGGTTGTTTGTCAACAAAGGGATAATTTTAAATTTTTTTCTAAAATTTGTTTGTGTGTGCAACCTAAGCTTATATTCCTCCATTGGCTTCTGTGTTCACGCCCAAACTGCACAAATACGCCTTTAAACACATTTGTTCGGCATTATTTAAAATGTGATTTTGCAAGACTTTCGCTTGGTCCCGACTACAAAAACAAGTACATAAGAAAAGACAAACAAGAAAGTGTTTTCACATATTATAAATTAGAATTAAAATGCGTATACAGTTATTCCTAAGGAAATACTTGGGTAAATTGTTTGGCATTACTCACATATCGGGCAGCACATTATCATCGCTAACATTCAAATTTTCTGTGTAGAGGTAGAGGTGTTTCAAAGCCATCAAACGATTGCCGCCGGTGATGGGTGGAATTTTTAAAAGGGCTTGTTGTAGAAATTGCAAAACGCGCAAGACAACCGTAACACAGAGCAAGGTAGGCGTATATTCGGCTGGAAGCCGATCAATGAAGGACTTTTGTGCAGAAATAACGGACTAAAAACGAGAATAAAAGGGGCGAGTTCAATAATTGCGATCTTAAACAAATTGTTTCCATAAGAAAATATGTCATTTTTATGCAGGCTTTAATTCACATTTGTACATAAAACATTTAGTTTTCTACGCTACAGTTATTCAGGTAGATTTTTGAGGTTATGTAGTTTTTAATATTTTTGATTATATTAATGTGATATTTCTAAGCGTACTTAAGTACTTATTAACACTAACAACCCAACAAGTCGGCTACAAACTCTACTACAAACTAATACATCTCTACAAAAAAACCGTAACAGTAATATTTAAAGGGTCATATCCACTTTTGAATTTCAAAAAATCGATTCTTTTTTTGCTTAAATAAAATAAATGTAAGCACATGCATATATTTCATATTCTTTTCGAGAAGTTAAGTGGTTCGGGCAAATAATGTAGTTTAGGAGATATGAACGCATTTGTAAGAATTTTTTAGCTCAGTGAACTTTGCTCCCAAAATATTAAACGCGTTTGTCACGAAACGATAAAACAGAGCCGGAGCGTAAAATTTTTCCGAAACGGCTGGTCCGAACGAGTTGAAATTTTCACAGGAATTTCTTAGATCGATGAAATTTTACAATTTCTCTAAAATGTTTTTTTTTCATAAAAAACGACTTTTTTGGCATCTATTGTAACAATAAATATTTTTGGTTCTTGGATTTGAGATAATTTTGAGCAGCATTTTAAAATTTTAAGACCAAAATTTTCAAAATAAATCGCCGATTATTAAAGGACAATAAATTTTATATACGTAATTTTTTAAATTTATTTAGAAAATAAAGTGTATCTTAAAAAAAATCCATAAAAAAGTTTTTTTTTTATATTTGCAAGTGGATATAATCCCTTAAGAAACTCAAAATACTTCAACAGAAATCTCTGGTAGGACTATTTTATGATTTAACCGTTAGTCTTCTAGGTAGGAAATTTTTGATATTAAGATTTCTAGGTTATGTTTCGACTTATTTTTTCGAAACATTTGTAACAGCGTGAAATACAATATATATTATTTATCATTAACAAACATTTATTTAGTTTTGTACTCCCAAAGACCTAAAAGGTTAGAATTTTTTCTTGGACTCACCTGTATAACGTCTGTTGTGAGCGGTGGCCTTTGATTATACAAATTGTATATTAATACGGCAGAAATATGCGCAAATATTTTGGAATGGTGTTTTATTAAAGCTTGCATAAATGCAAATAGTTGATCGCCGAACTTATGTGTGGTCTACAAGGCAAAAGAAATGATTAAAAACACAATAATTGATGTTTCAATAATTTAAAACGAAGAAGTTCTTGGAAAACTTTTTTATTTGATAAGATATCTACAAGGAATTTTCCATGTATTATATTAAAAGTAGACAATATTTGCAGAAATTTTTCAGATCGGAGCATTATAGCGTACAGCTAGCATAACTGGACGAGTAATATTAATTTGTTATATGAATTTTTTTTTTATTTGATCAGATATTTTTACGAAATTTGTCAATGATTATAGGCTAACGCAGCGTTATAATATCTAAAGAAGTTTTCCAGATCGAAGTTCTTTTATGGAAAATCTTGTTTTGTGAAGTGCATTATAGCTTCGATGTAACCGAAGTCAACGTTTTTCCTAGTTAAATATGAATTTTATTTGATCTGGTTTCAAATTTAACCGCTACAATTTTCAAAAGACTCATCCTTAATGTATACAATGCATTTGAGGGAGAAATTAGCTGACAGAACACCAATACTCACCGCACCATAGCGCATGCATAGCTTCCAAGCTGCAGGCGATGGTAGTTCAATGTCTTTCGTTGAATGCAGCATCGTGAAACTGTTAAACATAGTTCGCTGATAGCTAATAATGTGCTTAGGATGAAACTCCGACTCCTCTTCACTGATAACTTGCAGTTTCGGCTTACGCTGCAAGCAACTAGAGAGCAACGTTTCAACCAAGACATGATATGGTTGTAATCTAAGTGGCAGCTTGGGTATGTCAGTGCCTTCACGAAATGAGTAATATAGGTTTGTAAGGCAGAGAAAATACTATTGAATGAATGAAAATTTAAAATTAAAATATATTTTTATATAAAAAGTTATGCTTATTTTTATATTTTTTATATATTTACCGTTTTCACACGATACATTTGAACATTAGTTGTTGACTCCGCTTTGCTTAGAAATTTAACTAAATAATTTTCCAAGGCGAGTATTTCACGCACAAGCCACATTTTTGAAGATCTTGTGAACTCTATATTGTGTGACAACGTAATACAGCCACTCACCAGTAAATCAATGGCATACGCATCTAGAATTTTGAAAATTTTTAAAAATTAGAAAATTCTGATTTAAGTGGCAAGTGACACTTACCAATAAATCTTTCTTTATCAACAAACTTATGTATTTGTTTAGTTTGGAGCAGGCGTACATGCAGCGTTTTCATAATGTGTTCCAACTGATCAAATACGTTATAGCCTACCTTCAATAAAACGCCAGTTTTTTGTAAAGTATAGCAGTAGTCATCCAGTTGCTGCGCAGTTGGCAACTGTTCACATATTTATAAAAAAAAAAAAAAATTAACGAAAAATTTATAAATATTTTAGAAAATACCTACCTTTTCTGCACCAAGGATTTGTAGCGCACGCTCTATAGCTACATATTGTCCATAGACGTGTAAACCGCATCCATCCAATTTATAGAAATTTGATGTCTTTGCAATGGAGCGTGCAAAATGTACAAATGAAGCATACAAATAGAGATAGTGCACCTTCCTAGCACCCTTAAATATCGATATAAAGTAATCTTCAAAGTTAGGTAGAAACTGGAAGCAAAAGCATTAATATTACTATCTTTATTTTAGTTTTAATGCCACCATACTTGTTTTAATTCAGCAATATGCTCACACAACATTTTTTGATCAGACAAGCTATATATTTGCAGTAGTATGCCATTGACGCATTCGCTATTTGATTCTTTGAAAAATGTAGGCAGTGTTTTGTAAACGAAAATAAATTCATTTGCATAACGCTCACAATCTAAGATATACAAGGAAAAAAATATTTGCTGCCTAACTATTCAACGTTTTTTAAATATTAAACATTGTGCTTTTACCGTCATATTCCAACATTTTTTTGTACACCACAATTATAAATTGTGCAACAAAATAATGCATGGTATCTGGCACGCTTCCAGCATCTTTCAACAACTTAAAATAGACTTCTATTGACTGCATATAAGGAAAAAAGGACCATAGAGCATTAACATAAGGCATCATTGATTCCATATTTGCCTGAAAGTAATTCAAAAAAATATATATATTTATTTAAATAAATAACAGTTAAACGTATCAGTTTCAGCACCTGTTCTTCCAAATAAAACTCCAGTATATGCTTTAGTATACAGTCGTCAGTGCATGTCTTGCCACGTGCAAATTTAATGTACAATTCTGCTGCAGTTAATGAAATGCTTTCATCTTTATGCAATGCAAGTCGAAGTATTGCCTCCAGAAACGTCTGCGATAAACATTCCAAATCGAGTAAATGTCTATAATGCGCTTTCAATTATTAAATCATTCTTGGTACAACACAAAGTTTAAGATTTTCTTACGGCTTCAGTTTCTCCAAAAAGGTGAGAGTGGCCTTTAGCAAGCCCTTCGTTCTTTCCAATTTTAGAAATGTGTAGTAAACTTCCTGCATACCCTTTTCAATAAGAAAGCTTACAAGCATCTGACGATGGTTACTTACACTTTGCTGCCTTAAAGGTTTATTCAGCATACGTATGAGGCTTTTAAAAACACCACAATGTGTTGTTTTATGGTGCTGTGCAAAGATGTTAAACATTTTTTTATTATTTAAAATACTATTAACACTAAGACTTTATTACCCCCAATTTAAAAACAAGGCGATAAAATTGAAATGCGTCTTCATTAAAGTCACTGGATGTTCCAAAATACTGCTCTATAATTTTACTTAAACCTTCCGCTATATATGACTGACATTCCTCAAAACTGTAAAAATTAATGTTAACCTTAAATCGCAAAATACATTATAAAACATACTATAAGCCATGTAAGGCGCTATTCAGAAGATATCTGCAGATTAAGTTTGATCCTCCAAAGTCCATACTACATTTTCCTTTAGCGTGGTGTGTACCAAGAAAGAACTGGTAATCTGTAAAAACTCTTAATTTGAAATGATATGCCCCAAAATATTGTATAAAATATATTTACTAATGCGCGCAATTGGTTCTACGAGAAACTTCACTTGCATATCGGAGTCTTGTTTCTGCAAATCCATGCAGCAATTACACCAAACAC
Organism: Bactrocera zonata; assembly: GCA_037783105.1. Classification (NCBI taxonomy): domain Eukaryota; kingdom Metazoa; phylum Arthropoda; class Insecta; order Diptera; family Tephritidae; genus Bactrocera; species Bactrocera zonata. The sequence goes on from JBAWJQ010006309.1 coordinate 320,249, forward strand.
CCAGTAATTGGAAATATAGTATAAGTGCCTTAGATTCCGCCGCTGTTGCTTGTATATTGCGCACTGTTTTACTTAGCTTATTAAGAAAAAGCTCAAAACTGTTGAAAAATATGGAGTTACGATGAAATATGTAGCTGCGGCAACCAGCTGCATCCCAGTCGAAATCTTTTCCCGTTTCACACTGCTGTGGAGTAAACTGGGTGTGCAAGCCAATCGCTTTGAACAGTTCATTAATAAAATCTGCTGCCGCCTCCAGGGAAAGCTCTCCTTGGGGTTCAGAACGAAGCAGTAACTGGTTCACACATCGCGATGCCACCACCTGCCGTATGTATTTTCGCAATATAGTTTACACATTTGATTCTTTGTAAAACAAAAGCTTACCTCTGGTGTAGTACCACAAGTAAGAGCGGCCACAAAATTCATATTAAATCCTTTATAATAAAAAAAACAAAAAAAAAAACCAATTACTGATAGGCGGGAATAATAATAATAATTTTCAATAAAGCCGACAGAACAACCGTTACCTCTTCTGAAAAGACGCAGAGTTGCAAAAATCGTTGAAATCGATAAGTACCATAAAATAATCGATAAGTGTAGAAATAAGATACTAAATAAATAAAATAAGGTATTATCATAATTACCTCTTATAAGTTATATTATTACGTTTCATTAATTCATAATTTGTTTGAGTTTTGTTTGTGCTATTTTATAATTTTCATATAACTAACTGACTTTTTAATCATTTCCGGTGTGTTCTTCCTCTTCCTTGTTTAAAAAAATAAATATTTATTGTATACGGCAGCGCTTTAAACAGCAGACCAGCTGATCTTTGCTGACACGTTTATTGCATATCTGCTGGTTGTTGCTTTTTTTTCTAAAGACTATCAGCTTATTTATAATTTTGGTTATTTCGCCAGTAGATGCAATAATAGCTAAATTGTATATAAAGATAGTGAAATTAGTTGTTGATACCAACCAATATATACACAGTTGTTATTAGCCAAAACCATGGAACCTGAGCAAGACGAAAACTGGTACCTCCGCCCACTCTGCGACCCGCGAACAACGTGAGTGCAATATTCATATTTTTTAGCCTCTGTTAAGTGTACAATTTAAATATTTTTATTGCAGTAATGCTCCTATCAAAATTGCGCCTACCAAAGTTGCTGTGAAGACTGAATTGCAAGAATTGCGTCTGTCAGAAGATTCACAAAAAATGACAATGGAGACACTGCGGGCGATACATGGCCCCGATTTTCGTCTTAATGACGCATCAGTTTACAGCGATCGGGGTAGTCATATGAAAAAAGCTTATTGGGAAGATCGTGGAACATTAGTTGTACATAGTGTCACTAACTACTCAGCCGACAGTCAAAAGGCAGAAACTCCAGAAGACCGTTTGCGGCGCTTCGCTTTGCTAAAGTTGGAAAATTATGGCTTCGCGCCTTTGCATTGCGCAGAAGCTTTTGATCACTGCAATGGAGATACCGATGCTGCGTTGTTGTTGCTTTATCGTAAATATATGCGTGTACTAGCTACTCAAACAGATGACGAAGCTAATGAGTTCTTGAATAATGATATAAGCAAAGAAGATCTCTTGGAAATGCGTAACGACGAAAAGGCAGCTTTAGAATCTATTTATGATACAGCTTTTGAAGAAAAGGAGAAAAATACGGTTTGGAGTTTGAAATTCAAAATAGATCATTTACTGATACATAGTCCGTCAGAGCGACGAAAACGTACTGGTATACCCGACCAAGCAGCGCAGCAGAAAGCAAAACCAACAGTCAATGGAAAGGCCCGCTGTCGTAATTTTGACAGCAATGGCACATGTCGCTTCGGCAACAAATGCCGCTTTGCACATATAGCGCCCGTTGTAGAAGAAGGAGAGGGACAGCGGAAAAAGCACGAAGGTAGGAATAAGTGATTTTTTTTATAACATGGACGTATTAAAAAATTTTGCCGCACTTTCAGATTTTCTCGATGGCAACGAAGAATACAATTGGTTTTTTCTTGAAATACGATTTCCACCCGATACTAAGTACCCATACGAAGCACCATTTATCTACCTCAAAACAACATGCCACGATCTACCACGTGATATATTGTTACTTGTAGCGCGCCGTTTATATTGTGAGGCACGCAACATTTGCGCCGATGGCATGGGCTGTGTTTATAGCATTTGCGAAGCTATACAAAGCGAAGAGGCGTACTCACAACTGCCGAAAGGCGATGCCTATCCATTTCCTTCAGATGCCAAATCACTTTTCGCCAGTAATAGCGACGTTGAAACCACAGCAAATGGCGGTGTGCCTGAAGTACTACCAACACACTATGAACGAGGTCAAACGTCCCATGCCGAACAACAGCGTTCCACCAAACAAACCGAAAATGAAGATCGCGTGTTGCTGCGAAAATTTCTACAACGACAGGAAGACGAAAGATACCGTAAAATGATGTTGGGGCGTCGGAATTTGCCTGCTTTCGAGAAAATGCTTGAAATACTGGATTTAATAGAAAAGTCGCAGGTATTTTCCAATTTCTCTGCATAACGAACATAACTGTTAATAAGCAAATTGTCCTGTAGGTCATTGTGATATCAGGCGAGACCGGCTGTGGAAAGTCCACACAAGTACCGCAATTCATACTCGACAATTGGCTATTTCATGCATCCAAACTCAAAGATTCCAGCAAAATACCACACGTGGAAGTAGTGTGCACGCAACCGCGACGCCTTTCAGCGATAGGTGTAGCAGAGCGTGTAGCCGATGAGCGCACCGAACGTGTGGGTCAAACGGTGGGCTACCAAATACGTCTAGAAAATAAAATTTCATCTACCACACGTCTAACTTTCTGCACCACCGGTATCCTCTTGCGACGTCTCACTGCCGATCCACTGCTTAGTAGCGTTTCGCATGTTATTGTCGACGAGGTGCATGAAAGAAGTGAAGAATCCGATTTTCTACTTATGATACTTAAGGACCTGCTCAAAGAAAGACCTGAACTTAAAGTGATACTCATGTCTGCCACCCTAAATGCCAAATTGTTTTCAGAATATTTTGGTGGTGCACCAGTGTTGGATATACCTGGGCGCACATTCCACGTCGAGCAATTATTTCTCGAAGATATTCTGGAAGTATGTGATTATGTAATGGAATGTGATTCGCAGTATTGTCGTAAAATTACCAAAAAGGAGGAAGAAGAGCTAATGCGTGAATTAGAATACTCGGATGTAAAGTCAGAAGCTGCCGAGCCTGCCAGGAGCATAAAAGATGACAAGCTCACGTTGGCGCAGATGTATGGGCGTTACAGTGGTGAGTGCTTATTTGAGATTGTTTAAATATAGGCATTTTTATGAGTCGATTTGTCTGTATATACTCCAACTTGTCCCTCAGTTTTTGAGATATCGCTCCGAACGATCTCAACGATCAAAATCAGGGCCTTATCTTCACGATCAACATACGATAGCACCCATACAAGCTGTTCGATCGAAATAAATTTTTTGTATGGAAACTATTTTATCTGTAAAGGCTATTAAAGTTTAGCTGCAACCGAACTTAACGTGTCTTCTTGTATGTTTTCAAATATCTCATTATATTGTTTTCAAAGATTATTCGAAGAAAACTTGCAAAAGCATCTACCTAATGGAACCAATGAAAATCAATCCCGAATTAGTGGAGTCTGTGTTAAAATACATTGTGGAAGGGGAGCATAACTGGCCCAAGGAAGGCACAATATTGGTATTTTTACCGGGTCTACAAGAAATACAAACGGTGCATGAAGCACTCGGCGATAGCGCCCTCTTTGGAAACAGGTTACTACAATTTGTTCAATTTTTATGTTGCATACGCTCAATATTTCGTCTATTCTCTGCCACAGAAGCGGTAACTTCATCGTCATACCGCTACACTCATCGCTCTCCAGCGAAGAGCAGTCGTCCATTTTCCGACCAGCACCGAAAGGTAAACGAAAAATCGTGCTCAGCACTAATATTGCCGAGACTTCGCTCACCATCGACGACTGCGTATTCGTTGTGGACTACGGTTTGATGAAAGAGAAGCGCTTCGATGCCAATCGTAACATGGAATCGCTGGAGTTAGTGTGGGTATCACGCGCTAACGCAATGCAACGCAAAGGACGTGCCGGACGCGTCATGCCAGGTGTTTGCATACATCTCTACACGGGTCATCGTTTCCGGCACAACTTCCTAGCACAACCCGTGCCGGAGATACATCGTGTACCTTTGGAACAGCTGGTGTTGCGCATAAAAACCTTGCCTTGCTTCAGCACTAAAAATACGCTGGAGGTGTTGGGACGTACACTGGAACCGCCCACCGAGGAAAATATACTTTCGGCTGTACGCCGTTTACAGGATGTCGGCGCTTTAGATGAGACGCAAGACTTGACAGCGCTGGGTCATCACTTATCGGCGCTGCCGGTTGATGTGCGCATCGGCAAACTCATGTTATATGGCGCCATCTTCCAGTGTTTGGACAGCGTGCTCACCATAGCGGCATGTTTGAGTCACAAATCGCCCTTTGTGAGTCCTTTTAATAAACGCGCCGAGGCAGAGAAGCGCAAACGTGAATTTGCTATATGCAATAGTGACCACTTGACAATGTTGTTAGCATACAAGGTGAGTGTGTTGAAATTTATTTGTTGTGGTGTAATATACATATCTATGTTTTAACTTGCAGAAATGGTTGGAAGTGTCGCGTCGTAATTTCTATGCCAGCCGCAATTACGCAGATGAGCATTTTCTCTCACTGAAAACACTGGAAACCATTTCCGAAGTGAAATATCAGTTCTTGGAATTGCTGGTCTCAATTGGTTTTGTGCCCATTAACATACCGCGCAAGCGCAAAAACGCCAGCGATAATATACTCGACTTAACAGGTAATATATTTTCAAATATATTTGCTAAAATATATAAAATTACCTACATGTATTACACAGGTGCCGACTTGAATGTGAATGGTGACAATAATCGTCTGCTCATATCGCTGCTTTACGCCGCGCTTTATCCCAACATTGTTAAGGTGCTTACACCCGAACGTAGCTACATCTCGACTGTCGGCGGTGCAATGGCCAAAATGCATACGGCCAAAGATTTGCGCTTCAAGACACGCCAAGACGGCTTCGTCGCCATACATCCATCATCGGTGAACGCGATTGTGGGTAGCTTTCAATCGCCGTTCCTCATCTATCAGGAAAAAGTGAAAACGTCGCGTATATTCATACGTGAGTGCTCCATGTTGCCTCTGGTGCCGTTGGTATTGTTCGCTGGTAGTGATTTTAAAATCGAATTGCATGGCGGCGATTTTGTATTTCTGCTAGAAGAGGATTGGATTATACTTAAGGCGCATACGCATGAAACGGCAGAGATGATACAGTGTTTGCGTTTGGAATTGTTAAAATTGTTGGAGGAAAAGATCAGCGATCCGTGTTTGAATTTGCTAAATCATGAAAATGGTCTGAAGATCATTAAAACAATTGTACATCTTATAACAAATAATAATTAAGTGAAAACATGTACTTCTGTGAGTGTGTGTATGCTTTAGATAATGTTTGTGTGCGTGTGATTATATGTTGTAAACAAAATTGTGTGAAAACTATGTCTATAAGGTGTGTGATACAATATTGTTTTGTAAAACCATCTTCTCAGTTTGCATATTATTTTTAATAAAATATTTTAATATGCTAATTCGCATAGTATTAGTAGCAAAATTTTGTGAAAGATATAAAAGAGATTTTTTTGTTTAATATATAAATTATATATAATACAATTTTTTGTTTAACAACGACAAAGCAGTGTAATTTAGAAAAATAAATTCTGCTAACGGTATTTGAAAAGCTTAGCATATCTTTAGATTGGAATCAGTAATAACAATTATTCTAGTTTTAAAATTACTCCGCCGGTTTCCAAGTTAAATCGATTTATTAATTCAATTAAAAATGCAGATTTATTTTTATATTACTTATAATAAAAACGAATTTTTATAAAAACGAAATATGTTCTTGTATTTACTTGTGTATAAATATAGTAAGTGTATCTAAAGCTTTGGAACTAAATGTTAAGTATAACAGAATAAAAACGTAAATTTACCAAAAAATAGAAACTGAACAGAAAAGACAACAAATGTTATTGTTGTACTAGTAATGATTTTGGTAGCAGAGCAGAGAATAGTACAACCAGATAGAAGTATGGTCTCTAATTTGGCCCAACCAAATTTAACTCTTTTAAGATTTTCTGCTTCTGGTGTTAATTCTGTTTCTGTTTTAGGATTTGACGCTGTCGAATTACAGACTTTTAGACACTTGCTACTTCTGTTTTTAATTTTGTTAATGTTTTCAAAACTCTTCACTAATTTGGCCACACCCATATTAAAGGCACATTCAGACTTTCGGTTTCTGTTACTAATTCTGTTTCTGTTTTCAAAACTGTTTAATTATTATTTTTAATTAGTTATTCACTTGTAATAATTAAGGTTTTTTTCTTAACTTCTGTTCTAGTACTCTAATTAAAGTTTAATTAGCGAAATTAAATTAAAAATTATCTAATATTTTTGTAAAATAATCGATTATTTACCGATAAATTTTTCAAATAAATTTTTGATACATAAATATGCACCTTTTGTAACACTTCACATTTTAGAATTATTTATATATTTTTTTTTTTTGTTTAGCAAAATCACACAATCTGGCAACAACATTAAAGTATGTTTTGCGCCAAAGGAAAAGCAATTGCTGGAATTGTTTAGTTTTTTTGCGTTTTAAATAAAATAAATAGTGATTCCACAGTATATAATGAAATATGTAATTAATTAGACGCACGATCCAAAGAAACAAGTGTTAATATAATAGACAATTTTTAAATATGAGTTTGAGCCTTTGTCGGAAACGGCGCGTCCAAGACCATAACGATGTGTCTAACATTTCCACAAATTCCACCGTAAATACTGAGCATCGTAGTGCACGACAACGCAGAAGGGACGAACTACCTTCCGAAAATGTGGGAAATGAAGCTGCGGCTCAGGAAGATGCCCCAACGTGCAGTCAAGCTAAAAGACAGAAACGGAGTGAAGGCACACTGGTAAGCAGTTTTAAATACGCTGTGGAACAAAGTTTTCATAATATAGTATATAAATCTTAAATTTATCGTAGTCAAATTCCCAAATTGCTATGGACGCTACACGCTGTGGAAAGATTAAAAAAGTTGTTTTGGTCAATTTTATGTGTCATGCACACTACTGCATTGAGTTACATCCGCGTGTCAATTTCATGGTAGGTCGCAACGGTTGCGGCAAAAGTGCGATATTGGCGGCATTGGTAGTGGGTATGGGTGGGCGTGCTCGTGCCACCAATCGCTCGACGTCATTGCATAGTGAGTATACAATTTAAAGTTCATGTGCACAATGAAATTGAAAACGTTTGTGCGAAACTGCAAAAACTTACAAAACATAGTATCATGATTGTTAAATTTTTTTATTTTATTTTCTTTTTATTTATATTAAGGCTTAATCCGTAATGGCCAAAGTTCTGCGCGTGTAGAAATTACAATTTCCAACGAGGGTGTTGAGGCTTTCAGACCAGAGGTATATGGTGATGAAATAACGATTATCCGCGCCATTACCCAATCGGCAAGTAATTATAAAATTAAGAATGCGAGTGGCCGTGTTGTGTCAGAAAAATTTGATGAACTGAAGCGTATCATGGACATACACAATATACAAGTTGACAATCCGGCTTTTGTCATGAACCAGGACAGTGCGCGTGAATTTCTCAAAGAGTAAGTTTGTTATAACACTATATGAAATTTATTAGGATTTATTTATTATTTCTTTGTCAGCATGGAACCAAAGAAGAACTATCAACTGTTTCTGAAAGCTACGCAATTAGATTCAATACAAGAACAACTTATCAAATGCTATTATGAGTATCAGGACCATAAACAACGCCTAATACACATTGAAAAGGTTTGTTTATCATATACATATCGTAAAATACATAATAACGTATAAAAATTTCAATTATTTTATTAAAGAAATTGGAAGAAGATCAACAAAATATAGCTGAACTTGAAACAGAGTACCGCAAAATATTATCCTTTGCACAACTAAAGGTAAATTTGATTAAACCTAATTATTAATAAAAGGACAAAACATATACACATATTTGTTATAGCAAGAAACAAATCAGAAAAAGGCCGAATATGAGTGGTCTTTGGTAAATCAGTTGGAAATGGCCATAAATAACATAGAAGAAGCGCTTTCTGAAGCTATGCGCGATCGTAACAAACTTGAAGAGCAGGTGAATCGCAAAAACGAAATCGAAAATAAACTCAAAGCCGAAATGGAGTAAGATTGTGAAACTTTTAAACGTTGCAAATTATTTTTAATTTATTTTTTTGTTATAAATCTGTAGTACCTGCAGAGAAGTCATTGGCCTGAACCGCACAGAGTACGATCAAAAAAAGGATAACTGTCAAGCTATTAATATGCGTTTGAAAGAGAAAGCAAAAGTGTATCATGGTCTCAAAATCGATGTGGAGAGTCTTAAAAAACGTATTCATCATTTAGAATCGCTAACTGCGGATTTGGAGCAGAATATAGCGCAACGCTCTAAGTTAGTATAAGCAAAACAAAACCGATTTTAAAAAATTCAACCAAGTTACGATTTAATATTAATATTAATTAATATTATGCTTTTAAAAATACTTTCTTATTAGAACAATGGGCGTTGAAGAGCTACGCCGTCGCAATGAAGCCGAACTGGAGACCTTACGTAGAGAGCAGGCCGAGAATAAGGCTATGAATGAATCAGACAAACGTGAATATGAAATTTTTGCCGAGAACAAATCACAAAAGGAGGAGGAATTCAGAAATATTAAAATTCAATTAGATAATTCAATACGTCGAATCGGTGAGTAAGGCGGAAATGTAAATATATAAATTTATTATATATCTGCCACTATCTACATTTTTATTATAATAATTTTTATTTTTTTTTTAATATTATTTTGATTTTTTTTTTCATTTATTATTGATTTACCTTGCTTAATAGATGGCATCAAGCGCGAAATTTCCAACTTACAAGCAAATAAAAAGAATCGATACTCAATTTATGGTCAGGAAATGCAAACGCTGTTGGAAGAGATCGATCGCCAATATCGGGCACGCAAATTTAGTGAGCGGCCGCGCGGTCCCATTGGCAGTTATTTGGATGTACCTGAGCAAAAATATCGTAATGTTGTCGAAAATCAAATTGCCGATTTGCTGCGTGCCTTCATAGTCAACAATACAGCCGATCGTACGCTATTAAATACGATTATACAGCAACGCTGCCCCAATATGCATGTGACAATTATAACGGCGAAATTTTTAAACAGGGTTTGTAATCGTAAACTGTAAAGCGCAAATTTCTGTAAAATTCATATTTAAATATATTTTATCAGGTACATGATGTGCGCGCCGGTTGCGTACGTCCACCCGCCGGCACACGTTTGCTTTATGACGTCATCCAGTGTCGTGATCCTGTCGTCATGAATTGCTTAATTGATCAGTTAGGTATTGAGACCATACTTTTAACAGACACCAAGCAAACCGCTGAGCATTTAACCATACAACAGGAGCAGGTACCGCAAAACTTACGTAAAATTATCGTAGACGCACAACCGGCCTTAGAATACTTTCCAGCGCCGAAATATCGTATGTACTCGTTGAATATACGACCAGCACGGCTGATACAAATGAATGTGGACGAATGCATAAGGTGATGTTTGTGAAATTTTGTATAAAATAATTTGTTTTTTTTTTTTTTATTGTAAATTTTTGTATTGTGCAGCCAGCTTAACGACAATTACCGCACGATCGAAAATGAAAGATTAAAACTGCAGGAAGCTTATGCAAACACAGGACGTGAGTTGCGCACTTCTCTGGAACAGTTTAAAGAGAAGCAAGCGCTAATGCAAAAGCACCGCGATAAAATTATGCGCCTGGAGCAACGTATTGCCGATTTGGAAGGCTACGAATATCCAAATACGAATGAATTATGTATACTGGTAAAGTTAATGATGTTTACTACACTTAAGCAGACAACTTTTAAATTTTATTTTTTGATTATATAAACAGCAAAAAGAGCTCGCTGAAAATGAAAGTAAACTAGAGCAATATAAGAGCAAATTGGAAGATAAGAAGAGGGAATGCGCTGAAGTTGAGCTTGAAAAGCAGAATATAGAAATCGAAATGCGTAAACACACGGATAAACTAGAGGGTATGCAGCGTAATATACGCGAAAAAGAGGTAATTTAATTCATTACAATGTATTTTCACGATTAATACGTAGTTGGGCTCTAAAAATGAGAACAAAAGTTTTGTTTTATTAAGAGGTTTTGACGATCATATTTTCTATATATTTATGCTTGCTTTACAGAATGAATTGAACAAATTACAAATGGACATGCGCACCATGCAGGACAATTTTCTCAAATTTGAAGACAAAAAGCGACGCATTGACGAGCGCATACAAACAGAAGAGGTGAGTTTCAAAATAGGCTTAGCTTCGCTTGCATCGAAGCTGTAATACCCTTCACAGGAGCATTCCTTGTAGCATTAAAAGTTATAAACATTTTTTAAAGATATTTTCTAAAAAGGTTTTCCACAAAGACATGTTAATATGTGAAAAACTATGGAACTAGTTCGCGTATATACAGACAACGTACAGACGAACACAGCTAAAACTTCTCAGCTCATCAGGCTGATCATTTATACATGATATATATTTTATAGAGTTTCTTACGCTCCTTCTGGATAAACTTAATATACCTATTTATATTTATAATATTAATAATTGCTTATATTTTGTAATATATTAAACACACACAGACAAACAAATCCGTCAAATTAAAGGAGCTGAATGACAAAAAGAAAGTGGCACAAAAATTTGGCCAACGTGTGCAAACAGAGCGCACACCCGACGAGATACTAGATGAAATCAAATTAGGTGAAGTTAAATTGAAGCAAGGTGCGCCCTTAAAAGAAGACCCCGACAAATTAGAGAATGCAATAAAGCGTTTGAAACGTAAACTCTCCGTTGATCGGAGCACTTTGAAGACATTCAGACTTGTCACTGACCAATTGAAACAATCGCATTCGCGTCGCATGTATTTTGTGAAGCATTTTAAAGGGCACATGATAACCATGCTGCAGTATACTTTCAATGTGAGTGGTTTTTATGATTCATTTTTATTTATTTCTTTACTGTTTATTATTATATTATATTATTTACTTCAAACTTTCATTAGGCTACCAAATTAACCTAACCTATAATTTTTTATTTCCTACAATTCCTTTGCAGAATGTGCTGAGTAAACGTCGGTTTACCGGTAAAATCGAGGTCAATCACAAAGAGCAAACGATGGAAATATCGGTGGTGCCACGTGACAATCACATCGCCGATGCTGTTACAAATACGCGTTCGCTGTCGGGTGGTGAGCGCTCGTATACAACGGTAGCATTTCTAATATCACTTTGGGCCTGTGTGGATCATCCATTTTTCTTTCTTGATGAATACGATGTGTTTGCGGTATGTAAAATATATTTTCGTTTTTTATTTTATATTTCAAGCAAAATTTTATAACTGTGCAACACTTTAGGATGAGGTGAATCGCGAATATATGACGCGTTTATTGAAGTTTGAAGGCCAAAAACGTCCGAATCGTCAATTTGTATTCTTGACACCACAAGATATGTCCATTGAGGCTTGCGATTACATACGAATACATCGGTATGTATTTCATATTATTTAATTGTATTAATTTTCTTTAATCCACTATTCCCTTTTTGTCATTTTTCACACACAGTTTGGCCGAACCAATTCGTAATTGAGTTGTGGTAATTTTTTGACGCTATTTCGATCATGTTTATATATTTAGTTACACTGTTCAATAATATTTTCTACATTCGTTTTATACTCACTTAATCAGCAGTATTGTTAAATTTTGTTTATTTTCACAAACTACTTATGGATATTTATTTGATTTTATATATAATATGTATATGTATGTACACATGTGATTATACGCATTATCTTAAATATTTTTGTATGTATACGCGTTAATAAGTATGTATGGACTCCCAAAGAACAAAAAACAATTACAAATATTGAAAGACAATTACATATGTTTTGTTAAATCGTTTCATTAAATGTGTAAATAAATATGTTTATTGCGGATTTTATGAAATAAAAAATGATTTTAGCCAATATGATACACAAATTGGCGTGGAATATGTTATTTAAAAAATATGTGTATTTTTTAAAACTATTTGTAAGCTCTATATTTTTTTTTGCTTTACAATTTTCTGTTCAACTTGATTTTTATGTTTCCAGTCAAATATATTTAATTTTATATATTTTATGTTTTATATGATCTATGTATATAAAAAATGTTACATCTTTTTTGTTTATTTTTGTCTTTAATATTTAAAAAAAAAAAATTATTTTTTTATATTTTTTGAATAATATTTTTTATTCTTTACGTAATTAAATGAATAAGTTATTTATTTATTATTGTAAATTAATTATTTATTTAATTTTTGTTTTTAAGTATATTTATTTATCTTGAGTATACATTTATTTCATGTTATTTTATTTTAATATTCGCTTTAAAAGTTTTATTTAAATTGATTTTTTTTTTATATAATTTTAGCCTGTAATGATTTTATCTATTTAACGTTTTTTTAATTTTAAATTTTTAGGTTTGTGTTTCTTTTTATTCATCGTTTACTTTCGTGATGATTTCCTACTGATCAATTTCGTATTTTATTTTTTCTTTCTTTATTTTATTATTATTATTTTTTTTTTATTATAAAATTTTTATTATTATTATTTTTATTATTATTATTATTTTTTTTATTATTATTATTATTATTTTTTTTTTTATTATTATTATTATTTTTTTATTATTATTATTATTTTTATTATTATTATTATTATTTTATTATTATTATTATTATTATTTTATTATTATTATTATTATTTTATTTTTTTTTTGTTACTTTTTATTTTTATATTGTATTGTATGTATATACATACATATGTATATATAATTTAACATCTGTCCTCAACTTTCTCAACATAGCCACGTTTAGCGCCAGCACGCGTCTTATTGCATTCTTTTACCACTTCTTTGAGCAGTTCAATTTCATCTTTAATAAAATCCAACTCTTTTTCGACTTCGTGACGTTGAAATAAAGGATCACGTCCTGAAATATTAAGCAAACACATTCATATAAGTATAAATACTGTAGAATAATGTCTTTTTTATTTCATTAGATTTTTATTTGTTGCTGTTTCTTCAACACTTACCCTGCCTGCGTCGCAACATTCTATAAATATCGCGTATGCCATCCAACGCACGATCCTTATTGAGCTCATTTGTGGCCACGCAATCTTTGGCGTTTGCTAAAATACGCTCCCAATGCAAGCACTCGCTACGCGCCTTATTATACGATCGTTCCAGCTCAGCCAAATCGTTTTTCAAACCCAACACCGTTAACGCGGCCTCATTTGTCACCTTCACCATGCGTTTGCGCATCTCTTCAATTTCCATAAATTTTTCCTGCTCCAAACGCGATATCTCCACCTGAGCCAACACTAAAATTAAAATACACGAAATAAAAAGAAAACAAATCCAACGCTTTAACAATTTTTCGTGGACTTACTCAACGCATCACAACGATCCATGCAATCCTTCACCGAATCGAAAATCTCCGATTTCTCCACCACCTCCTGTATGACCGTCTCATAAGGCTCCAAGTCGTCTACAGTCGCTTTCAGCACTTCACGAAACTCGGCCAACTCCGATATGGCGCGCTTGAACTTTTCAATATTCTCTGCCAGCTCTGCATGCAATGCGGTCTCTTCGGCTATCTTCTTATCAGCTACACGTCGCTTATCCTCACAGTCTTTAATGAAATTATTCACCTCAATGAAGCGTTTACGCAAATGCGCGTGTATCTTATAGAGTTTGCGTATGCGACTGGCGTTACTTGCCGCCTGGCGCTTCGAATTCTCCAGCATCTCATCTTGTAAACGCAACATGGCAGCATGCTCGCGTTCATTGCGTATATAGAGCAGCTCAATGGAGTCGCCAGCCGAATCCCAATTGGGTGGTTTGCTAGTGGGTGTTAAAGAGTCTTATTATGTGCCATGTGCCTTTAACTATCTTTATATGACCTCAAAGCCAACACTTTAGACAAAATCTAGGCAAATCGTTACAACAACAACAGCAACTTACACGAAATATACATCTTGTTGCTTGGATTCGATGTAATCGCCAACTGCCTTCTCCGGGCTCAAATCCAAATTGCCGATAACATCGATTTTGGTTGTCGGCTTGAGGCGTGGCATCTTTTTTTCAACTTCGAACCAGTTAACAGTATACTATATGTACCAAAATATAAAATTTTTTAGAAATAATTTGTGTGCGTTAAATATTTTTTCTGTCTCAAACAGTCAATAAAATTATTTTATTTTCGTCGCCTTGGTAATGTAGGCAGTCGCTCGCCCTTCCATGCTTGCGAGTTTCATATTCAAATGTATGAATTAAACCCTGTAGGTAGCATTAATAACATTACGTTTACACCTTGAATGTGTTTCAAGCATTCATTTTTTTTGGACTGAAAAACTAGGTTGTCTGTAGATTGGATTGTAGTAAACTTGGCTCAAACAGATTTGCTACGGTTTCAAGTCCCTTACACCTCGTGTCAGGTAATGCTGGGATTTCGGAAACTTTCAGCAATATTGTATGTAATTTTGACAATAACAGAGTTCAAAACCTTTGAAAATCGTGCTAAACGTATTTTTCAATATTTCGAAAATGCCTTTAATACCTACCATTCGGCGTTTTCATACAGCTAGAGGGTAAACGGTTCGATCTTCGAACAAATAGAACTGATCGGATACTGACCGATCGAGAATAAGTTCTTATATGGATTTTTTGGTGAGGGTGCTATAGCTTCGAAGCAGCCGAAGTTTACATGATTTCTTCTTAGATCTTGAGTTTGGATAAGCCCTGGTCCACCTTTATCTAAATTCGATAATATTGTTGCATTAACAAAAAATAAATTCAATTTTGTATTTTTTTATTTCTTAATTTCCGTATGTATAATGTATGTATGTATGTGCTGCAGTTATATTAATTTAAAAATACACACACAAATAGCGCAATTACAGAAAGCTTAAATAAAATAGAGTCAAATATTTTCAATAATATTATTTTTTTCATATAATTGTTTATAGTTGATTTTCAATATTCATATTTTACACTTTGCTGCTGCCGTTTTTTTAACATTAATAAACAATAAGAGTAGTATATTTTGTAATTTTGCAATAACAAAAACTGTATCTGTGAACTAGTTAGTGAATATAATTTTTATTTTATTACTCTTCTATTTATTTATTTTTTTTTTTTTTGTTTTGTTGCGACTTGCGTTTTTAAGGAATGATTTTAAATGCTTCCTTTTTTTGTAATTATCGCTTATATATTTTTATTTGCAAGTACAGCAAAACGGTATTTTAAGATTATTTATGTTTTAACCTTAAATTTTTTTCTATTTTAAACATGTTTTTGTGTTTTTCTTGTAGTTAACTTAATATGTCCTATTTATTTTTTTATAAACAATTTTGAGTTTTTTTATGTCATTTTTTAATGAAAATATTTTTTATTTATATTTCAATTGAAGCCATTTCTAATGAGTTTTGCTATTATTTTTGTAATTGTTTGTAGTTGTTGTTAATACTATGAATTACTTACGCGGCATTTTTTAATGTGTTTTTACAATGGTCAGGCGAACAAAAGAATTCTTATTTAGATATTGCATTGAATTTTAAAAATTAAATTTGACCGAAAAAAAATTAAAAAAAAAATTTTACTTGACTTTTTAAAATAAAACAAAATTAAATTTTCGTTAAGTGCCATTGATAATGAAAACTACTAGTTACTAGTCAATATTTGTCCATATTTTCTCCATTCAAGTGCTCCTCCTTACTGTCTCAAAACCATATAGTATTTATATAGAATTTTCGAAAACTTACAAATTTTTTAAAACAAATATAAAAAAAAACTTTGAAAGTCATACATCTATAGACGAGAACTGTTTTAGGCCTCACTTTGCATACAATTTGTGAATACGAGATTTTTATTTGATTTTTCTGGGCCAACATAAAATATTTCGAAAAGCACTAATTTTAAAATTAAAGCTTTTAATAAAAACTTAATCATATATTTTTATAAAAGCTCATTCCTGACATTTTCATATTACTTAAATTCGATGTACAATGAAAATGTTTCAAAACTTTAAAACAAAAATTAGAGAAAAAATTATTTTTAATATTTTTTTTTTTATTTAAAACCTCAAGAAGTCTACTTTTCGTATTTTTATTCAATATTTCATGGTGCCTAAATAAATTTTTTTATTTTTTTTTTTCATCAGTTATTTATTTTTTATAATTAATTTTTATTTTTATAATTACATAATTTTTAATTTTATAATTAATTCGTTTTTATTATGAATAAATTAATTTGTTTATTTATTTTTTTATTAATAATATTTTTTGAATATTTTTTTTTTAAATAATGTTACAAAATTATATGCTTTCAATACTATTTGTTGCGTACAAAACGTTCTAAATAAATATTTCGCAAACAAATCTCTCTAATTATACAGTTAATTTCCCTATGCAATTCCAATAATCGCTTAACGGTTTTCTAGTGTGCGACCAAATGTTATAGAGCGTGTTTGAGTAGGCAGACAATTGTACATAGACAATGAGGAACCAAGCTATATAACTGATTGTTTGTTGGTGTAGTTTGATTTGGCGTTTACCTTATTTGTAACTGTAAAAAAGAGAGTAAAGAAATTGGAAAATGATTATTGATTTTTATCGCAAATGATTCACTTTACTAAACTTTTTTTTTGGAAGTGATTTTTTAAAATAATACTGAAAAATGTGTGATATTTGTTTAATTACTTAAATAAGATAAAATAAAAAAATATTCCAGAAATGGCTAAAAATATAGAAACGTTATTTGAATTACAAAAATATGCAATTAAGTATATTAGTTTTTAATCTCCATATACATATGCAAGTTTTTTCCGATTTTTAGATAAAAAAAATAAGTATTAGTTTTAAATGTGATATTATTTCGAAATTTGTTCACCATTTTTGACATATAATTTCTACTTCTATTAGCTACTTTCTTAATATTGTATTTTCGAAAATAATCATAGTAATAAAATATTCGCAGTTATTTTCGAAAATATGGTAAATTATAAATTTCGAAAAAAGGCTTAGTTAAATTTCGAAAATAAATTTAGTAATTTTTCGCAAAACGGTTTTATTATTCGAAAATAAATTTAGTAGTTTTTGAAAAAAGGTTTAATTAATTATCGAAAATATGTATATATGTACATATTATGGATATTATTCTTCCTCGTACAAAAAAATTTTATTTAAATAAAAATGTTTCTTGATTTTTTTTAATAGATATTTATTAACTAAAAAGTTTTTATTTTCACTTATAATAAAGACAAAAAAATTAGCATAAATTTTTCATTTCATTTACGTTATTTGTTGGTGTTCTTGTTGGTTCTCTTCATCATTTGTTCAACACTACACGTGCTTTGTAATACGGTTTTTCTTTATGGATTATTTTTTTTGTGTTTTCAGCTTCGAAACATGACAAGTCAAGCAATTGAGGAGTTATAACAGTATAGTAATGAAAAAAAATTCAAACACATCAAATACAAATACAAAAAAACACAATATTTCAATTATATATATATGCAAAGAAGAGACAACAAAGCACGAAATAATTAATTAAACAAACAACTTGTAATTATAATTTTAATTGGTAATCGTAATAATGGTAATGTATATGTGTAATAATAATTATTATATATATACTTGTAATACATTTATGTATAATTGTATATAGTTTTATATATGCAAAATCTATGCCGAACACACACACGCCTAACGCTTTTGTTTTTGTTTTGTTTCGCTTTGTATCTATATATGTATGTAATGCAATGTTTTCGCTTGTATTTCCCTGCTATAGCGTTTAAATGATTTAACTACAACTACATTTACGCGTAGAAATTTTGATTTCGCATTTAAATTTTCGTTTTCGAATTGCTGTTTTACTCGTGTTTCAGTGTGTGTTTGTATGTTTCAAATTTTTGCAACATTACGAATTGTGTTCTTGATTTTTTGCTAGTTTTTTTTTCTTTTTTTTGAATTTCGTTTAATTTTCACTTTCAATAATGTAGTAGTAGTGGTTGTTGTGGTGGTGTTGTATTTGTAGTTGTTGCCTACATTCCATAGCCGGGATAAGCCATGTTTGGCGCATAGCCAGGCGCCGCCGCATAATTTTGCGCATATTGTGGTGGTATGCCCATTGCCGGTCCAGCGGTTATCATCAGTTGTGGTTCCATTGTGATGATATTCTTGTGTTCGACGGTTTCGTCCTCCTTTTCGCGTTGCGCTTCGTTTTGTTCCAGTTTATCCACTTTGGTGGTGTATTCGCGTATTACCTTTAAAGAGCAAATTAATATTAACATGATAATATAATATTATTATAAAAAATCCTACTTGTATCAAATAGGGCATGGCGAAGTCCATGATATTGTGTTTCCATGCCAACTCCAGTATAACATCAGGCCGCAGCAAATCGTAACACTAAAAAATATAAAACGTAAAAATTAACAAAAAAAAAAAAAAAGTAAATATAAAACGTAAAAATTAACAAAAAAAATTTATTTTTAGATTTCAAATTTTATTCAAATATTGCTTTATTCCTTTTAATTATGCTTTTCCTTTCCTTCTCAAAATATCTCGTTTTAATCCCTAACTTTTTCGAACTATATTGATATATAGATATGACTTTATCTCAAATTTTTCCTCATGACACTCTCTCTCCCCTACACGCTGTATTTTTTATCTTTCGGAACGCCATTTAAATTATGCGAAACTTTGTTTTCGTCCAAGTAGTCCTACTTGAGACTTTTCGTTTCTGCCCTCTCTTTTTGCACCATATCCAATGGCAAATCAGAGAACTTTCCTCACTTGCGTGAACTTCTACACATGACTCCATTCTCCATCTATGTTTCCGTACTCTCTTCATTCCCCCTTATCTTTAGAGCTCATATATAACTCTTCCATTTTTACCTAATATCACTATCACTTCTTTTTCTACCTTTTTGTCACTTTTCTCCTTTTATATCACCCGCTTGTTACTTAAGGCTCTTATCTCTCTTTATGTTTTTTCCCTCTCTGTCTTTCATTTTCAATTATATATACGCTATTTCGGTCACTACACACTCACTTGGAATAGACAGGCAGCAAAACAATCATGGGCATTGCGTTCCAGGAACCAACCCAAAAGCTCTTCGGCAATCTCCTGTTTGCCAGATTCAGCCGCATACTCCATTGCATCCTTGTAGAGTTTGTCCTTTTTGCACAATTCGACGCTCTGCTTCCAACGGTTGTTGCCTACAATATTATTAAAGAGATGTTTTTTAGTCTTATACAATTTGAACAGTGTTTTCAGGTGCATGATGCTAGAAAACCCCAAACCATCGCATTCCAGTTAAGCGAAGCTATTTCTTTTTAACCACTTTTCTGTTGCCTTACTCACCTTTATACAGATAGGCAGCAATACGTCTAAATTCGGTCAATTCGTGCTTCTCCAGCTTTTGTGCCAATGCGATTGTGTCGAAGTTATCAAATCCATCAATGGAATTACGTAGACCCTGATAGTCCTCCTCGTCGATGAGTAGTCCGTTGAGCGCCTCGTTGATCGCCTTGTTGTTGAGCGATTGTACTGAACGTAAATATGGTTTCACCAATTGTAAATGACCGGTCTTCGAGAAGAAGCTAACGGCTCGTGTATGATCCATACGTGGTGCCAACACCAATAGCATGTCGTTCAATAACAATGGTTTGTAATCCAAATAGAATTGTATAGCTTTGTAGTACAGTTCGATGTTGGCCACTTTGGTGATGATGTCCTTGAAGTGACCCTCACGCCAAGCCTCCGTCGGATGTGCCATCATGGCAAGCACTGCATTATCGTACTCTTCATACTTGTCGTAGAGGAATACCAGTTCGGACCAAAGGTGCGCCGATTCGGCAGCGCGCAACACTTTTGGTATGTTGACACGCGACCAGAACAGCTCGAGATGCTCACGCATCTTAGACGGCTTAAATTTCGAATAGAGTATAGCCAGTTCGGTGAACATGCCCATGTGTGCGCGTTCCAGTCCCAAAGCGGACTCCAACAACGCAATGAGCTCCTCAAAGTAGCCACGATCTTGATAGTAATTGATTAGATCTTCCAATTCATCGGCGTGCACGACGATGTGCAGACCGCACATTTGCGCTAGACGGAATTCCTCGGCATCGACACAAGCAAAGCACACCTCCTTCCAGGTGCGTGTCGAATTAGCTTTACGTGCAGAGTCTACGGCGCCCTGGAACTCCTTCAAATAGACCAATGTGATGGCGAGACGTGCAAAGTTGCTAACATTGTTGTACAACAATTTGGCCGCATCGTACATGCCATCGTTAAAGCAACGATCGCCGATTTTCTGTATGTCGGCATGATTCGGACCCGAAATGAATTCTTCCAAATCAGCAAGACGGCCGGTACGTGCATAGGCATAGATCAACTCGCTTTCAATGTATGATTCCCTCGCCTTCTTGCGTGCCATCTGTAGATAACGCACTAGATCATCCCAGGAGTCAGCCTTCGAGGCGACATCCACCACATCCATGTACGCGCTTGGATCGTCGGCTTTGATGTACGAATCAATGGCTTCCTTGACGAGTCCCTGTTGTAATTGTGCTTTGGCGAGCTGTGACCAAACCGCCGGCTCGTTGCAGCGCTCGGCGAACTCATTAGCGCGCTCCAAATTATTCACCTGCTCAATAAGCACCTGTATAGCTGAGGTATTCACATCGAATTTCTTGAAGATGGCAAATGCCTCTTCGTACAATTGATTCGAAATAGCGATATTCGCAATATCGGGCGCATCATAGTTGTCCAAACGATTTATATAGTCCATGACGCGTGTGCGATCGGCTTTGATAGCGGTCAAGATAAGCAAATTTTGCAAATTACGATGGTCGGAGAACACAGACGAGTCAAGTATAATTTTTTCGAGCAATTCAATTAACTCATTGGGCAGATCGGCGGTCATGAAGGCCTTCACCGTCACAGAGATATCGTCTGGATCCTGTGTTTCAGACAGCGCTGTCTGCACGACCTGATCGATCAATTGGCGCTTGTAGGGATTTGCCTCAGATAAAACTTCCACCCAAAGGGCGGGATCGCGACGACGCACCAAATAACGCGCTTCGCTCTTGAACAACGAATTCTCATTGCAAACAGCAATCAGCTCGCGATCGCATTGACCACGTTCATAAGCTACACAAGCCAAATGGGGATCACGTTTCTCGCAATAACGGCCGACCACGCGACTATCGTAGTATTGGTTCTCCTTGAGGAAACGTTCGGGATTATTATTCGAATCGATATAGATCTTGGCCAATGCATTGTGTGTAGCGGGTTCTACACAACCGTCATGCACGCGCGATTCCAACCACGGCAATAGTAATTTCAAACGATTACGCTTCTCCACTTCAGCCACTAGCTCATCGGTCGAGAACTGGCCCTTTACGACAAGTATCAAATTTTTGATAATATCCTCAGAGCAATCAACATCCAAGAGACCACCAACGACAACAGGCAAACGTGATGGATTCACTTTTTGCACGTAAATTTCAATATATTTCTGTAGATTGTTACGGTATAGGTAGAGTACTAGATCGTGTACGAAGTCGAAACGATCACAAACAATGATAAGCGGCAACTGATCAGTGAGTTTGGCCTCCTTTAGGAAGTTTTTAACGCGTTCTGCATTATAACAGTTTGATTCCCGACAAATGCGTTCAACTTCCTTGATTTGATTGGTTTTGCAAGCCGCCTGTATATACTTGAAATGCACCTCCGGATCCTGCGAGTAGTTAACGATCGAGCCGAGGAAGTAGAAGAGTCCCTCGTAAGACTTGAAACTCTCGAAGAGATCAATCAACGCTTTAGTGGTCAGTTGCTCATGATATTTGGTAGCAATTTGCACGCAGATCTGCAAGTTTTGACGTATATTCGCCGTTAACATGGCTTTCAAGCACTCTAACGAGTCCTCCACGGACAGCGTTCCAAAGTAGCCGACCAGCCAATCGGCATTCAACAGATGTGTATGCACCACAGCGCGCTTAATGTCATACAAGTCGGTGTAGTGTTCCAATGCGCGCTGCAACAAACCGGCCTTCTCGCATAGCTGTGCGATGTGCGCACGATCGTAATGCGTGAACATGGCATTGCCGAGAATGGCATCAGCCACTTGTGGCGCCGAAACCAAATTCATTTCCAACAAACGCGTCTGCAAAGCACCCTCATTGGGGCGATTATGCTTGAGTGCGTCCAGCAGGAAGGCAGTACATTGCTGCACCATTGAATGCTCCATGAATATATCGACAATCTGATTGATATCGGCCAGCGGTTCTTCTTCTTCGGCCACCAACATCGAGGCAAAACCGGCGCCTTGTTCCGGATTGGTGCGCATCACCGAACGTAACAGGAATATATAATCCGGTGTATAGTTGACCTTTTTAGCGTACAGTACGATCTTCTGGAATTGTCCCGTCTCGGCAAAACACTGTATAACCTTATTGGGCACATTAGCACGCAAGTAAATTGAAAGTGCCAATGTCAAATCGGATGTCTTCACTAAATCGCCCAACTCCTCGCTGCACTCGAGTTTCTCCTCTTTCAACCACTTCTCACATAACTGTTTCTTACCCTGCACCAAAACTGGGCGGCACAACTCCAACGACTCATACTTGTTCAGTTTGCCCTGATCGAGTAGTATGCCAAAGTATTGTAAGAGTGGTGGCGTCGTTGAGCCAGCAGGCGACTGCACTTGCTGGAAGCGTTGTATTGTTTGCGGTGTCACGCAAGATACCTTTTGGTGCGAGCGCCGCCACCTTAGCCGCTTCGGCGTATTGACCTGCTGTGAAAAGTTTATTGAATTTACGCACAAAGAGATCCTCGGCGCCGGAGAGATTATTGCGTACGGCCATGCGTAAAGCCAAGTCGGGATTCTGCAATACCGTATTGATGTATGGGATGATTTGCTCCTCATCGACGGTCACGGAGAGTACTTGCCCCTTACGATTAACACCGATAATGCCGCCACTGGCCTCGTGCGGTGCCGTCACAAAGATCGTATCGGCCGAGATACGATTCATGTAGATGCACGTGGCCGTTTCCATGTCATACAGATGGATATAGCCATATTTGGTGATCAAATAAATGGTATCATATTTGGCTGAAACTTGCATGGCGACGGGAAAATCGCTTTGCGCCTCCGGTGGGAAGAACACATCCACCGACTTCTTGGGGAAGGGCTGATTGCCTGCTGGCGGGGCACCTACTTCGATAATATGCAATTTGCCACCGCTTGCGGTCCGCACAGCGAAGCAGAACAGTGTCGATGCCTCCTTGTTGCCCTCCATCTTGAAGCTGGCGAAAGAGGCAGCGTGACCTGCATTAAAAACCACAAGAAATTAAGTGTAAAAACAAAAGCAAAAATATTTTATTTATTTTTATGATTTTTAGACATTGTTTACAACACCACGCACTCACCTTCGATAGCCTGTGAGACCTTGCGCTCCACCGAGTACAACTGCATAGCACCGGCCACACGATTTGGCAATGCCGATATGCCCACCAACAACAACCACTGTTGCGTTGGATTGCAACGATAGTTGATAATTTGACAACCATTCAATGATGAATGGCGATCAAACATTTTTTGCGGGGTGGAATCGCCTTCCATGGACCAATGATAGACAGAGGTTTCGGTGACCAAGGCCAGCGTGTTCAAAGAAATCCATTTCCAGAAGACTACATCCTCGGTCATGGTGTGCGCCTTCATTTTCGATTTCATTTCGATATTGAAGATTTGCAAGGTCTTTTGGGCTGCAATTACGAATACATATAGGCGTGTTTATATAGAACAAAATGACAAGGTCGTTCTTACCCTTGAGCGCAATAACTTTGCTGGCTGGATTCATAATGGCCGAGTCGGCGGAGATGGGACGCCGGGTCGGGTTGCTGACATCGTTCATGTCGATAATGACCACTTGTGCGGTGTCATTGACCTTTTCACGCACGCAAATGAATTTGTCCGACTCCATGGTGAGAGTACTGAACGAAATCGAATTGATGTTGATGCCGACATTTGTGAGCTGCAAGGAAATAAATAAAAATTAAGGGCAATTATTAATGGAATAATTATTTTTGCGAAATTTTAAATATGTAAATACAAAAAACACTTATAAATTAGGCAATCAAAAAGAAAAAAATGCATTCACACGACATTCATAACACAAACAAAAATTTTAAACAAAAATAATGAATCTAAAAATTTAGAAAAATAAAAACAAAAAGTATATGAAACAGAAAGAAAGAGGTTTTCAAAGTAAAACATCGTCATCATTTTCATTTAACGCCAAAATTTTCTATTTTTATTATTTTTATATATATTTTTTTTTTCAATTCTGTCTAGTTCAAGGTTACCATTTGTTTACACCCAATACAACCCCTTCAAGCTCCAATAGCGCCCGCATGTCGGCATGTGCCTGAAGAAAAATGTGGCGCCAATTTTTCATTCAATGCAAACTACAAGTACATACTGATACATCAGTTTGCAGATAAATCTTATGAACGAATCTAATGCAAATATAAAATATGCTAGAATAAATACAGATTTAAATGATACTAACTGCGCCAAAGTCATAAGAAAAATTAACAAACTTTTTGAACTCTTTATGCCGAGCATATGTCCAGTGATAAGCGTAAAGCGCACATACCCACACAGCACTTGAATGGCGCAGGAAACGCAATATGAGTAAGATTTATATTTAAATGCAATAAACTGTCAATAAAAAACAGCAAGAGCAACAAAAAACATTCAGTGTATTGTTTGAAATATGCATTTTGCTATTCTCTCAATAGAATGTCAATGGCATCAGCTAAAATAAGACGGCAATGCCGGCCGACGGATGAGGGTTCACGATGAGATGAAAAATGTTTTCAATTTTATGTTTTTGAATGGCAAAAACTTCTGTCAGCTGACGGCGATAAGATGCGATCGCTCTCCTTCATACTCTCTCGAACACAGAGATAGATTCAGCTCTCAAAAATATTTTAAGCGATTATAAACATCGAGACGCAATTGTTGATTTCTTTATAGGAAACGCTGCTGCGCATTTCTTTGTTTGATTTCGTGGCATTCGCAAAGCAGAAAGCGTAAAAACAAGAAACCAAAATAAGCCAAATTAACGCCATTCCGGCCACAATGCACAACATACATATGTATTTATGTATGTGTATAATATTTTTTGTCATTACAATAATAATATGCAAGTATGGAATATCAATTAATTTTGTAGTATACATCCAGGGGCATTTAGATTAAAGGAAGTGATACAAATATTCTGGTAATGTTTTTTCGTAAGGCTATTTCATTTTATAAGCTTAGTTATCTTCTTCTTTATTGGCGTAGACATCGCTTACGTGGTTAGAGCCGAGTCAGCTAATAAAATTACCATATATAACAATTTAGAGCATACTTTTAGGCGGTAAAGCGATACTCTTGTTACAATTTTCCAAATTTTTACACTTATTATTTGCAAGTTCGCAAATTATATACGCGTTAATAACTTTAGCATACTATTAAAACATAATTTTTAAACATATAATTATTGATTATATTTTATTTATTTTAAACCATAATTTTAGACGTCCAAACAGTTTTAGTTAAATTTTAGCTGAAACTTATAATTATTGATTATATTTTATTGCCCTAAATTCTCGCATAGGTACTATATATATAATTGTTTTCTACAAAAATTTGTATTATTATAGCATACTTTCAGGCTATATAACACATTTACAATTAATCAGATATTACCGTTAGCTGCTGTTTTTTAAACCTATTTTGTTATAAATTTCTTATATTTAGCATTTTTTTAATATATTTTAAATTGTTGTCTTAACTAAAGCATACTTTTAGGCTTATAAAAATGCCATATAAAACAGTACATTAAATCTTGTTTTGTTTATCTATCACGTGCTAGATATTCAAATATGTGTTAAATATTTACCCGTTAATTATAACAACCTACTAAGAAGCTTAGTGTGAAGGTTTATGTGTGTTTTAACTCATTTGCCTAAAGACTGTAAATTATTTTGGCCTAACTGAGCAAACGGGTTTTTGTGTGTTTTGTTGCTTTATATATTATATCTTGCTTTGAAAAAAAAAACGGCTAATAATTAAATTAGAAAATAAAAAATTAAATTTTTTTTACGAATATATCATAGCATTGGAATGTTTTAAACGTGGAACTAGATAAAAGGTCTAATAATCAATTTAAATCCAGAGTATATTTACTCATAATACATATTTACGTATTTAAATGTTATTGCATTTTCGAAATAATGATTATGAGACTTCCGCATATACTCCACTTTTCTCCAAAATTTCGATTATGCTTCAGAGCATATGGCAACACAATACAAGAAAACTCGCTTGTTGAAAAAAGTGAGATAAGCCCATCACGCATTTATGTATGAGCTTATGAGGGGAGTTAACAAAAGCAACAAATGAATGATAATAATGTTTTTGTGGAGTAGTAAAAGTTTAGTATTGTTATTGTGCAGTGAAGCAAACGAATGAGCACATAGTTGATATGTACAAATATACATATATATAAACTAATGCTTATAACGGCATACAAATTTGTATTTTCGTAAAAGTGTGGTTCCGTTACTATAATATGCATGCACGGTTGCGCCATTGAGTAGCAGTGGGTCAACTATTAAGAGATCATACGTAGAACAATATATGTACATATCTTTGTACATATATAAGTTCCAATCTGGAGATCAAGTGTCACTGAACGAAGTAACGGTAGATACAAAGATTTAAACAATTTTAAGAGAATCACTAAATTTTTGACCAATATTGTGATATTTTTTTATTATTAAATTTAAGTATACAAAAGTGGTGTCGATTAACAATTAAATAGAATTTAAACATAATTGTCGTAGCTACTTAATTATAACAACGTTTATTATGATACAAACTTAATTATGAAAATATATAATTGCAGGATAAAATTAAGGAATGAAGCCCATTTGAAGAAAAAAATATATACATACTATATGTAAATATACTTCATTTATTACAACAATTTTATAATAAAATTAAAACAAGTATTAATAAATACAAATAATATTTCATGAATATTTTACTTCATGGGAAACGGCATGTAAACCTACTTTAATTCATAATTCTTTCCTCACGGCAAAACACACGAAAACGTGAGCCACGCTTCTCACATAAAAGACGTCAAGATTAATGAACTCGAGTGTACGAAATCAGCATAATGCATAAAGAAACACGTAAGAAAATCATTGGATTGTCAAAAGTACATAAACATACACTCGTGTAATTATAAAAATTGTGCTCAGTTCTGCTTTGTAGTTAATAATCTAATTATGAAACAACGGAAAGAACATGTAGAAACCTCAACCACAAGAGACGAAAATCATTTTTATGTCAGCGAAAGGCTTCTCCGGCACCAAATGGTCAAAAACAAAATTAAGCTTGAGTTGGTATGCGCACCTGAATACAAATTCATAAATAAAAATTTATGTCAAAAACATACATATGTACGTATATATGTATGTATGTATGTGTGTCATATACGGTGACTCATGAATCAACTGAGACGACGTATGAATCAGACTCAATGGAGTAATTGTAATTTTGTATATTTTTCTACTATAGTACACCATAGAAGCAAATAAGTTTAAATAAATCACAAAATACCACGAGAAAGTGGAAAAGTCGTAAAGGTATGAGTAAGCTTACTCAACCAGCGCGCGGTACTGAAATAAAGGTAACGAACCGGTTCAGAAGCTGAAGCCAAAACGAAAATTCAAAAGAAACACAGTAAGATGTACTAATAGTTAAAAAATGTTGATGTAACTAAAATGACTAGCCAAGATCGTGTGCTGAATCGGTGTCAGTTCTATGACGGCGAAAAAGCAAAAACAATTACGTAGAAAACATAAAATTAGTAATTAGATAATGAAAAATGCAAGAAAATATGCGTAAAATATTTAATGTGGAAAAAATTTATACTATAAAACATATTAGAGTTAGCGAAAACATATTATTTGATATGACAATTTGACCCTCAGCTTTTAGTTCAATTTAATTTTTTAAATAATAAATCTATTTTAATGCAAAGCCGAAAATATATTAACCTAAAGTGATAAACCAGTAAGCAACAAAATAAATCAAGTATTTAGTCAAGAAACCTACATTTGCGTTAACCCCCAAACGCCAAGTGATGAGTCACATTTTTGCTGTATGAACACTGAAACAGCATGCACACATACACTCTGTATGGCGCATAAATTTATTGAATGGCAGCAGCGATTCTACTGAGCGCAGCAGTATGCCGGAATGGCGCAACCGACCGTACATACTATGTATGTACGTGTAACGAACAAACCGGCGGCCGGTCGCACCAGTCACCGACACACTCGGTAAAGCATTTTTTTATTCATTGTAAACTACAATGCGTTTCAATTTCAGTTTCATTTTTTTTTAAACAGAAATCAGTGCACGTAAGATAGTAGGTTTAAATTTATTTTTTCTGCTTTATATAGCCATGTGCATGTATGTACATACCAAGTAAATGTGGAAATTGAATCTGTGATTTGATGTAGGCAATTATGTGGGTGGAGAATGAAAACCGTGATAAAACAGTCTTCTTATCAAAACTTAATGAAAGTGTATGTTTATGTATGTATGTATATATGAACATTCTCCTATAGAGCTTTTTTTAACACAGGAGGCTGATAATGAAACTGAATATTTTATGTGTGCGTTGAAAAGAACATCAGAAATGTGGGTGTTTGCATTTATAGTAACACTGTACAATATAAAAAAAAAATTTAGATGATGGTTATTATCAGCTAAACCCCTTCAGCATATTTTTAAACCACATACTCTTTCAGGCATTTTAAAACAATTTACAATAATCTTGCTATGATTCAAACACTCACCTGTAAATGCTCCTGGAAGCGTATAGGCAAAACTTGCGTCATTTTT
Organism: Bactrocera zonata; assembly: GCA_037783105.1. Classification (NCBI taxonomy): domain Eukaryota; kingdom Metazoa; phylum Arthropoda; class Insecta; order Diptera; family Tephritidae; genus Bactrocera; species Bactrocera zonata. The sequence goes on from JBAWJQ010006309.1 coordinate 349,567, forward strand.
TGCAGCTACAATAGTAACACACTAGTTATCTTTCACTGCAACGGCGCTGGAATTGCGATTATGATTTACGACTTCAGGACCACAATGTGTTATAGTTCACACCTTTCGTACTATTTAAATTAATTTTAATATCTTCAAATTCTTTTTTCGTTCGTTCGATCGAATGCGTTTTATTCCTATTAGTTGTTGATTTGGTTTTGACAGCGGTTATTTAGCACTTATTCACTTTAATTAATTATTAATCTCTTCTCAGTGAACCTTTAGCATTTAAAATTGCAGCAAATAGAGATAACATGAAAAAAAAAACAATAAAAGATTAAATGAATGGCATTACAAAGCTAAGCAAATGAAATCACCGCAATTCAATAATTGCATTCCTTTACAAAATTCGAATAAAATTTACTTTTTAAAATTGGTTTCAATGTTCGGATTCACTTCGCGGGGTTACAAAATACATCCGTATATTACAATACTTTTGACCTGTTCACTTTTCCTTTGTCCACATAAACACTGAAATTTTAAAGAAAAAGTATTAATATAAATTCAATAGATCTACATAAAATTAAAATTATGATGCTCTAAAAAAAACTATGTGACCGTACGGAAAGTGGGTAGATAGCTAAATCAACCCGATTCACTGCTGAACGTCACCGCCTCTCAAAGAAAGTAAATGTGAGTGAGCAAATGCACAAAAAGAGTTATGGTTGTACGTTCACAAAATTTTACTATAAAATACTTTAAACTTACAGTAACACATTAAATTTTGGTTTCATTCGCAATATTACTTTATTCAAAAGAAAATAACTGGTACTGTAGAAAGATTACACGAATTTAACGGCACTGATATTAACTTTGCACTCGAACTCGTTTACTGCTCGCCGATGTCGTTTTTTTTTTTTTAATTTGACAGCAATGAAAATTCAAGCAAAAGAAAGCGCACCACTGACAGCGAAAACGGCGAATTAAAACGAAATAAAAATTAGTGGTGAATTCACAGTTAAATTCTTTGGCAAGAATGACCTAATCAGAAATAATTGATATTATATCCTTTGTGAAGATACTGTATATTTGTTTTTAATATTCCATATGCCAAGTTAAAACAATACACGTTTCCGAGTAACAAAACGGCATGGAGAAAAAAACTACGATGCAAAATTCACCACTGCTATTTAGTACAAACGAATTAAATGTATGCAGTGATGCTGCATTTTACAAAAACCAATTAAGGTGCGATATACATGGAAACGCACAAAAATAATAACTCGTGTAATTGCAATTAATCAACTCCTTTAGCCAACTGTAGAATTGGCTTAAAAATCTAAAATGCTATGTAAAATCCACGTATGCCACATAAACAAAAAATATGTATGCATGAATACGGCGAAAAGTATGTAATGCTTCATTGCTGTTCAACAACCGCCCACCGCCAATAAGCGCAACAAACGTAGCTATAACATGCTATCCAATACCTGAACATATCAGTTAGAATGAGATGACGAGCTGCATATTTAACTTTTCCGAATGATAGTCATTTTTCACTGTAGTTATCTACAGTATCTCTGTTTCTTCCTTCGCCTTTTGCGTTGTCTACCCTTTCTCTAGCCAACTTGAAAAATTTCCACTTTTCCTTTTCGGTCACTTTACAATGTTAAAAAATATGCATCTTTCTTTGCACAGAAACTTAATTTTCGATATAATTCATATGCCACACAATTACCAATTATCGTTGTAGCTTTCTTTGTTATTTTTTTGATTAAATTCCCATTTAAAACCACTTAAATTGCACTTAAAACGAGTTTAACCATATTGATTTCTCCACCACCGAAAAGCGAAAATGACAAGAAAAATTCTTTCTGACAAACGAAACTCCTCAACTGATGTCAAAATCGCTTGAACAAATACGATTGCATTCGTACCATGGTGAATTCACTACAGGAACTGTTCGATTTACGATTGCAATGAAAAAGAGGAATTTAAGATGTTCTAGCATAAAAAAATTTTTGGTTTAAATAATAAAATAGCATATAATAATAAAAAATATGCATTTTTAAATAATCAAGGACAAATTTTAAAATCACAAAATTGCAGTAAATTTTTTTAAAGTAATGATTCTACTATTTATAATATGTGTAGATTGTCATAAATCAAATTTGACTAAAAAATAATTAATTTTTGGACAAGTATATACCTTCTAAAATTAATTTTACTGAATTATCTACCAATAGTTAATATTTCAGCTATGTTTTTGTGTTTTTTTTCATATTGTCTGCCTCGAAATATATTTTAAACAGGAGTTTTCGCAGTGTAAGACTTTTTTAAAGCACATGGAAGTTGGCTGCTTTTCAATAACCAAAGTGCTATAAAGCAGCTGTTATTTGTAAATATTCCATACATTCTAATTTAAATTTTATATCCAAACTCTAAAGAAATAATATTTTACATTGCTCGATACATAATTTTAATCAAGCACTTTCAACATGCCGGATTCTCCAAAGCTAAGAGCTCTATATTATAATGCAATTTTACTAAATTGTGTTTTGTATATATTTCAACAAAAAAGTCCTACTAAATACTACCCTGTGTAAGCAGGTGAACCCGCGCGTGCGGACAAACTCAAATCTCACGGAGTCACAATAGCCAACAAACAAGGCATGTAAACAATTGTAATTGTGCAAAAAAAGAGGCAAATAAAGTGTACAGTGGCGGAGGGACGCAATAAATTCGTGAATAAAAATTTAAATGTATTTAGTGTGTGCCAAAGTGAAGAGCGTCGCATCGTCTTAGTGAATGTGAAAAATCAATAAATTAGTAAAAGAAGTATATAACATAGCTACAGTAAAAATAATTAATTTAATTTTACTAGCCAACAATAACTGTGTATGTATTCGCGTGAGTTTTATCGTGCAAATATTAATGGCAATAAAAAGGACGTGGATGTATCGATGAATTAAGGTGAGTTTTAAAATTATAAAATAAGCGATAATAGTTTATAACATAATGAAGTAGGCTGTCTTTCTGCATAGTTACAGCAAAAATAGTATATACGCAATGCTACATGTGCATATATATGTATATACTTTTAAGAATATAATTGTATATATGTATGTAACTAATATCTGCAAGTATGAGAAGTAACTCTTTGGATTTATGTACATGTATCATTTCAAAAAAAGTTTGCAAAATTATTCTATTTTACGTTTATTGTTTCAATTTTGTGCTTTGCTGGTTTAACATGCTGTCTACTATATTTTGCTACAAACAGATTTACTTGCAATTATATATGTATGTACATGTACGCCTCCTGCCGTGCCTTGCACTTGGCTATGACTCTTTCGTTCGGTTGTTTTTTGATCTCCACGCAGCGGGTACAGTGAATAAGTTCCTTTGCTAGTTTTCGCTGCATTCATTGCATTTAGTTTCTATGCTTTTCCACATAAACTCCTCTTTAACGGCATTGTCTTGTGCTGTTTTTTTGTGCATAGCTTGTTTTTAATTTTTTCCTGTCCCTTACCTTATTCGTGGTTATTGCTATTACTAGTTTTACTTTATACTTTTCAAAAGCGAAGCGTGTGCCTGCGAATTGTGCTTCTAAACAGGAAAAAATAATAATGTGCAACATTTTGTGACAAATTTACCAATAAGTTGTTAATGAAAATCAAAGCAAGAAGAGATAAAAATTTATATATCTTGTATTTGAAATTAGAAATAAGCTAAAATAAAATAAAAGAGTTTTTATTCAATATAATGACAGGATGTGCTGAAGTTGACGAGCCGGCGCTTGATAATTTTTGTTTGTTTCTATCATTGTGGAGGACATTACGGTAATTTTCTATTCTCACGGAAAAAGTGGATTCTACTATACTAAAAAATTAAACCCACCCTCCCATATTATTGCTAATTTTAGAAACGTCAAAATGCTCTTCCTGCTTCGTTTGCAATTGCGTTTTGTCAGCAATGTGACATGATTTTGGTGAAGTTAAGAAGCATTGACTCCCCAGCGAGCGATATTCAACTGTATACATATTCCGCCAAAGGTTTCAGTACCTAAAAGTAGCATACATATATACGTTAATTTATTCACTTATCCAATCGTTGCTGGTTTTTTGCAACGTTTTTTGTTCATCGTCTTCGCATTGGTATTTACAAATTTTCTTCCCCTCTGCGTGACATAGCAAATGTGAATGGTACACCACGTATACATGGCTTTCCTGCATCACACCTTCGCCTTTCTTTTGTCATTATTTTATATAGTGTGTTCTTTGATTTTATACTGCGAAGCGCGCAAACAGCTTTCCTCACACAACCCACTTATTGGCGCGTTTTTGTTTCTGTAAAAATAATAATGAGCCACACTTGTAGGCCTAAATTAGTATTTTACATATTTTAAAGTCCATTTTATTAGTGTCTTAAGATCATCCCTCCAATGGTATATATTCATATACATACATATATGCAGCGCGTTACTTTCTATAAGTGTTTGCAATATTTTGTTTAAATCCTTGACAAGGTTACCAAGTTAGTCGCTGTGCAATAGGGTCGAACAAAATGTGCTGGAATACATATTTTGGATGTAGAAAAAAAACTTACAATAACTAATTAAATTTTGTAATTTTTATATGGTTTTAATGGTTCAGATCTGTAAAATTTACACTACTTCCATTAAATAAAAATTTGTACACCCTATTTTATAATCCCTACCCTATTAGCTTAGCTTTGTAATATAGAAATAAATGTCGTAATATTTAATTTTATTTTGTGGTTATTATGCTTGAAAATTTTTTAAAATTAAAAACTAAACATTTTTAAAGTATAAAATATTTTGTAATTTGTAAAAATAAGTGTTTGTATTTTTTTTTCAATTTGTTGTCATCATTTCTATTAAATAAAAATTAAAATGTATATAAATTTTTATATAATAAAAATTATGTTCATTTTTACATTCTATTTTATATATAGACCTCACCCTATTAACGTTGTGTCAATCAAAAGTTTTGTTTATTTATAAATCCTCTCCTTGTGCTTGCTCCTGACTTTTGGTTTTGCGCTCTCTGAGTAATCGCATTTGTTTATTTTTGTTGAAAATCCATTTCGTTTTGCTTTTATTTCTGTTTCCTGTTTCGGTACATTTCATCCACCAGATATCTCATCCTTTCTTGCTCTTAGCCTTAATATGTGTTTGTATATTTTTGAATGCACATACATAGATACATATGTATGTATTTCAAATTCTGGTTTTGTTAACATTTATATGTATGCAGGTACATTTTCACATCTATACATAAGTATCAAGTTAAATTTTTTGCTTTATAAATTTTGCGCCAACATTTTTTGTATATTTGAAAAGCTGTTATTTCAGTTAACAGCGATGTTGTCAAAATTGGAACGTAAGGAGTGGGCGGAGCGTGGATAGTACATATCTACTTCTTGAATAAATTTTATTCTAAAGTTTAATTATTATATACAGTTTCTTATTTCTTTATATATACATATATGTATATCAGTACATACTATACATACAGTGGTGGTCTTATAATTAGAAACGACTTTGCTGCCTATAGTTTTCTTAATTTATTTTAAAAAATTTAGATTGCCACGTTAAAACTATAAATTAGAATCAACAAAGTAACACATTTTATTTGAGTTTAACATAAAAAACAACATTAATTCTATTTTTAAGAAAATGAGATAAGCACAAAGAATACCAAATTCAGTTTGGTCATATAATTAGAAGTAAAAACTTAAAAATATTTATATAAAATGAAAGTGTTGTTTTTGCGCGTCCTACAAATTATCCGGTCTTCTGCTGGAGTGGTTTTTCGGGGTCTGCTCTTCCTGGTAGGGGTTTCAAATTTCTTTGTTTTTTTATACAAATGAATAGCTCCAAATACCATTTTTTTGGAGCAGGAAAATCTTTGTGCGACAGCAAATATCACGTGTTTATTTAACAATAACGTTCAAAGTCCACACTACGAATAACGGGGATTATAATTTACAGTGTGCATCTTAAATAAAGTATACAATAATTTGATTTTTGTATAATGTCTGTATGTATAACTTTCTTGCTATTATATTTTTCTAAAAATTTGTATTGATTTCTTTGACTTGCTTCCCATACATATGAATTTTTATACATATGCTATAGTATATATCTTCATAAGTAGCTACGCAAAAATACATAATTATTTTTATAGTTGATGCCGCCACTGCGACTTTTTGTGTCCCCTTTTTTGTGGTTGTTGCAATCTTTATATTGACTTTTTTTATAACTTCTCTCTCAATGCTTTTCGCGAGCGTAAGACGCAAAACAAAAAAAAATATTTAAATTTTTTCTCAGGCAAATTTACTTGCTATCTCTTTCGTTTTGTGTCACGCTAACTCCTGCTGCACAAAATGCACATGTACAGCTACAGTAGATAGTTTTTGTATATATTTTTAAATAGCTTATGCTTGCCTACACCTTTGAAGAAAATTATTATTTTTCATTGCGCGCCATATTGTAATTTTATTTATGTATGTCTTCGCTACGCCTGCAATGTTGTTTAACCACCATTAAATATTTTCCCATTCCAAAGCGCTCTCCTCCTTGGAACATTTAACATAATACTTACGTTTGTATGCGTGCACTCTCACCACGCTCTATGGTTTGCTCATCAATTTGTTATACCCGGTCGCGTCAGTCCTGCTGCATATTGTTTCTTGATGTTTTTTTACAAAATTGTATTTGTTAATGTTCTTTGGTGTTGTCTCTCAGCAATGTCTCGGTTATGCTGCCACATGTGTGCGCCGCGCCTGTTCTCTGGTTGGTAGCTGGTTAACAGGCAGGCTGTGGCGGTTTGCCTGCCTGCCTGCTTTCCTTTTTATTTTTCCTTAAAGTATTACTTTATTTTTGTTGTTTTTGCTGTTGAAAAAATGCTAAAGTACAGTGTTCGAAATTTTGCGCTACACTTTAGTAATTGTAGTTGTCATTGTTGTTTTTGTTGTTATAATTGCTGTTGCCACTGTGCGGTGTAGTGTTGCTGCTGCCGACGCTGCCGCAGTCGTCGCTGTCACTGTTGTTAAACTTCTGCTTGTATATAGTTGTTTGTTGCTGCTGCTACTTTTATTTTATTACTTTTTCAATTTCAGTATTTCTTTGTCTTTTGGCCTTTTCTGTTTAATGCAAAAAAGGAATTCCTACTTGCGCACGGATTTTTCAATAAATTTGCTGCAAAAAATGTGAAAAATAAGAAATTTTCATACAAAAAGGTGTGTGTTGTTTGGTTTTCAACAAAAATATGTCTATTAAATATATTATTCACAAATTTTGTGTTGGTGTACTATATGTTTGTATGGTATGGGTTAAATATAGTGAATTTTCAGTAACTAATTTTGAATACTTCTTTGTCCTTGGTGTGCTCGCATTTTAGTGTGCATAAGTGTATGCGTATGCATGTGTAGTAAGTGAAGTTACAGCAATATTTGCCGGATGTAGAAAAATGTTCATACTTAAGTAAAAAAAAAAACAAATTGTATCAAAATTGGCAATATAATAAATAAAAAAAAAAATTAAATAGTTTTGATTGGTTAAATATAATATACTTTAATAAAATTTAATTATAAAACTCACATCTGTCAATTGTATTTAAAGATATTCAGTCATATCAAGGTATTAAAATTTTAATAAAAACTAAAGCGAAAACATAATATTTGGCGATCCTTGAAAAAGCAACTTAATTTTCCAATATTTTCGGTACATGAAATATTTTTTATTTATTAACTAAAAGTGCATGTTAATGATGTTAATAAATGGTTGAGAGTCATAAATAAGATTTTACGCTTATAAAATCCAGATTAATCATAAAAATGCGTGAAACAGTTGCTTGGAAGAACTGTGAGCTTAAAGGTTCCGATCAAGAATATTTCGCATCTACAGTGGTGTAAGTAAATTTTTTGTAATTTTTCCAAAGCTTGGATAAAATCGCCAAAAGTATACTCATAGAGGATAACCGTATTATTTGTTATGCGATTTTTAATTAAATTTTAATAAAATATCTTGTATTAAATTATGGGAAAATATATTCGTACTTATGTTATAAATAAATTTTGTGATTTCTCTTTTTAGTATTGCACAAACCTCTAAAAAACTTTAAAAGTGTAACTCTTCATCAACGCTTAGAAATATTAGCGCTTCCGTAAGACTCCGTTAGACTTCCCTACAGCCAAAAACACGGCACTTCTAATTGAAAAAGTGATATATTAATATATATATAACGAAGTTTTGCTTAGAACCATCAATTTCTTACGGCAACAGAATTATTTCACCTCCAGCTAACGAAAGCCTGTACCTGACTCTGATTGCCCGGTTTGCCTACCAGCGGCACCGCCACAATGAACGCGTCTCAGCGTCAGGAGTTTTGTGTGCGCTGGAACAGCCATTTGGGTAGTATCGGCGCCGCATTTCCTCAACTGTTGGCCGGTCAGCGATTTGTTGATGTGACCTTGGCATGTGAGGGGCATCAAGTGCATTGTCATCGGCTCGTCTTGGCCGCATGTTCATCCTATTTTGATAGCATCTTGGCTGAGAATCCTTGTAAACATCCAGTCATCATATTACCCAGTGAAATAAAGTTGTGGGAGATCCAGGCGCTGGTCGACTTTATGTACAAAGGTGAGGTGAATGTCACACAAGCCGGTTTACCGCAACTACTGCGCTGTGCCGAACAGTTGCGCATTCGCGGTCTTTATGGGTCCGATGCCGCATTGAATTTGAATCAGCTGAAAGCGCTTACGAATAAAGCGGCTGCAGCAGCTGCTGCCGCGACACAACAACAACAGGCGGATGGCATTGAGACCGACACAGATACCGCTACTAATTCGACGACAACAACGACAGCAACGGCAGCAAGCGCACTACAGCAGTTACATGCCGGTGGCGGAATGTCAGCGGCTATGATGGCGCAAGAGCTGCAGCAGCAAAAGTATCAGCAACAACCAACATTTATGATTAAAAAGGAGCCTATACAACAGGATATGGAACATGAACAACAAATGGAACAGCTGCAGCAACAGCAATTGCTACAACAACAAAGCAACGGCAGCCTCGCGCACAACGCCATGCAACAAAATCACCTTGAACACCAGCAACAGCTCGTGCATCAGCAACAGCTACAGCTACAGGCACAACAACAACAGCAACAGCAACAACAACGTGTGCCGCAAGCAACATTAGCTCATGTGGCCAATGCTGCAGCGGCCATGGCTGCCGCCAGCGCAACGACAAATTCAAATGCCAACAGCGAAGATGACGATTCGGGCGATGATTCCAATTCCAATCAGGCTTATGAAGAACACAATAAATATAGAATGCAGCAAAAAGTAGCAGCCAATAATATGAAAGCGACACAAGCGGCCGCTGCCGCTGGTGCGCATTTGGACTCCACCATAGAAGATGATCACAACTATGTGGCCGCACACGATGAGGATAGCAGTTACTGCGCCAGCGCGGACACTGAACACGAAAGCTCAGCCAATGCATCATTACTCAACATGCTGGCGGCGCAGGCGAACAGCGGTGCTGCTAATACCGGCGAAATGTCCGGTTCTCTAAAACGTGTGCGCCGCTCCGAGGCATCACTGGCTCAAGCAGCAAAGTGCGTTTCAAAAGGACAAACCTTCCAAACGGTCAGCAACATGTTTAACATACCAGTTTCGACAATACGCTTCTACATGGCGCGCAAGGGTATATTGCCACGTCGTAAGCGCGGACGTGGCGCCTCATCAGCGGTGAGTAGCGTGACCGCCGGTAGCGGCGGCGTAATGACAGCCACGGCGGCAGCAACTATGGCGCAAGCGTTATCGCAAATGAAGCGTGCCGAAAGTCCGAGTGGCTTTCCAGCTCATCAGTTGGTGAGTGGCGCCAGTGTTGGCGGCAAGGCGCACATTTAATTCAAACGCAGCAACGAAGATAAGTAGCGCGCGACACATGTTAAACTTGTAAAGTTTAGCAGTAAGCGTTCAAAAGCTCTCAACGGTTACGAGTGAGATTACAACTACAACTACACATACACTTAAGCGCCGTACGGTGAAAAAAAAACACAAAAAATACTCTCTTAAGCTAATTATGTATGTGTAAGGAAATATACTGCAAACGCCAATTTACTTAAGTAATTACTTATATTATATAAATTAAAATTTAATTATTCTTAAAGTTCAATTCTACGTAAGTAATTCTTGCAAGTTAAGTTGTACAAAGTATTGTTTTAATTTCCTACATTCATAATTAGCGGTAGCTATGTATATGCAATTTATAATTTTTTAAAATTTCATAAATGTCATACACTGTTTACATGTTCATATTTGTTGTGCTGCGCGCAAAATGTTTCAGAAAGTTTTATTTTTTATACCTTGCATTATTATTCAAATATTTTACATTAAAAAAAATTCAAAGCAGCTGTATCACATTTTACGTGAAGCTTTTGAGTCATAGGCTGAGCAACAAAGTATTAATACATTCAATAACATTTTCTATTTAAAAAAAAAAAATGCCAAATATGCATTTTATACTAATAAAACTGTATGATCCAACGCAATTAGTTTTTTAATTGCTTAGTTATTTTTTTTTATTAATTTGATTTTACAAAAAAACAACAATTAATTTTTTATTTGCATTATTTATTAAACTTTTTATGTGTATTTGTTTTAATCTACATTTAAAAAAATGTTTCCGTGCTGTAAATATTTATATTTAGTAGTAAGTTTATAATTTTAATGCACAAACGATAAAATGATTGCATTTTTAATTTAGTACTACTTAAAGCTAGCTGACTATAGAATTAAGTTAATAGTTTTAAGCTTCAACTAAATTACTGTTGACGAAGCGTTCGATGTGTTAGTGCTAAAAAAATTTGTATTTTAATTTGTTATAAAAAATTTACGTAAAATTTCATTTATGACATCCAAATTTGTTCGAGGAATTTTTGCTAAAAAAAAAAATATTTTTGTTATTTAGGACAACCGAAAGAATGTATGAAAAAATAAAAATAATATGTTTAAATTTTTTTTTTGAAATTTCTGCTATTTTTTACTAAAAATTTTTAGCAAAAAATAAACACAATGTAAAAATAGAAATTATATTTTTATACTTTGTTATGTTTTTTGATTTTGTTTATTGATTTTCGAAATTAGATCTTTTTAATTAAAAAATATTTATCAAATCCATTTGCTTCCACTAGCACATGTACGCTTCATAACAGATAGCTATCATATGCTTCGGTTCCATGGGTTTCCTATATTAAGTATGACACTTATATTTACAAATACAGATGTATATAACATATATTATATATGTATATATATAATAGATAAGTAAAAAGTTCTGCGCAAAAATCACTACACAAAATACACAATGCAGAGCACAGTTGAAAATAGAAAAAAAAATAATCTGCAATGTAAAAAAGTAAACAAACCAATTCAGTTTATCATATAAAACATTAAAAAAACTAAAATGGAAAAAAGTGCAGGCATCAAATCGGTTTATCCGAAAATTGATCGAAGCAGAAATTCATAAAACCTCACAAAAAAATCTTAAATTGTTATTGTTTTGAATGACAACCAAAAACCGATTGATCAATCGGGTTGCAATGATTATGGAGCGCATTTGAACATTTAATAGTGATTTCGAAGAATATTAAAACTAAAAAATCTTTTTCGTAAGCTACGATGTTCTGAAATTTTCAATATGCAACTTTCATGTGCTTTTTGTATATTTTTATATAAGCTAACAATCATTATGAGTAAGTTTTAAATACTCCAAATAATAAATAGTATTATTTTCCAATAAACTACGTGAACGAAAGAAACCGTGGTTCAGTATTAGAAATAAGATTACGTATTAAGTGTGAAATTTTAGATTTAGTTGAAAAAACATAAAAAATGTTCTAAAATCAAATAATAATTTTTTGATTTTACTACTCGGTAATTTAGTTTATCGATTGCAACTTATTCTTAATACAATAATTAAAGAAGTTTATTTTTTCGGGAAAATAAATGTTTATAATATAAATTGCCATATAACTGTTAAAACCGAACTGATTTTTTATATACCTGCAGTAATTTGCATTAAATGAATTAAAAACTTCTTAGTCATCAGAAATGCTTTAATACATAGTTATTAGTTTATGTTTTATAAACATATCTGTTAAGTCAATCAGATTTATGTTGAAAAAAATTGTATATTTCAGTTCTATTGTGAAATAGCCTAAAAGTATGCAAAAAAATTTAAATATTGACATACCTTGAAAGTTACATATACCTCGTTAATATTTCTTTTTCTTGTAACTAAAAAATAATAATTTATATTCAATAAAATTACCTAAAAGATGGGTTTATAAAGTTTAATAAAATACAATAGTGTTTGATCACCGTTCTTGTTGGAAAATCTACAAACAATTCCTGTAAAATGAAAATAAATATTTAAAAAGTAAATAAAGACATTTTTAGTTGCTATACTCAAACACCAGTATTAACAAAAGTAAACAAGTTGGAAATGTTAAAGAAATATGATATTTTTCGAAATTTAACGCTAATAAGTGGAGAAAAACTGTTTTTTTTTTAATTTGAGATTTAGCTAAAACACAATTATCAATTATTTTGTTTCATTTATTATAAAAAGTAAGAATTGTAAAGACATCGTTATTGATAAAAATATATAATGTACATCCATACATATAAACATGTAGGCATAGTAGAGTGTGTTAAATAGCTGTAAGGATATAATTTTTTTAAATAAGTGCATTCTGAAAAGCTGTAGTAGCAATCTTACTATAGCATGAAATTTAATAAAATATAAATGTGTATATAAATGCTGCAATTTATTTATAAATAAATACGCTATTGAAAAATATTGTAAAATACTTACAAATGTGAGATATTTTAATATTTAGAAGTGTAAACAAAATAATGTGTATAATAAAATGAAATGCAATAATGAACACGTTTGATGAAATTTCGCAATAAATTCAATATTTATGAACGTAAGTATGAAAATAGTTTTTTTTTATAAAAAATATATTTATGCTATAAAAATAATACAAAATAAAATATATATTAATTGCAACACTGGCATCCTATTAACCATTTTTCCACCCTTAAAATTGTAAACAAATAAACAGCTGGTGTGTTACACTGCCTTGTAGCAATACGCTAGAAAATTAACTTACAACAGATTTTCTTAAATATATAATAAAAAAGATTGCTGCTAATTAGGCTGCAATGTTACGAAATGTGCATCGTTGCAATCAGCACTTAATACATAAAGAATGGAGCTCGAAGGGATGTGCCCATATTTCAACCGCTTGTGGAGGCGTAACCTTTGCAAAAGCTGATAACATCAAGTTTCAGAGTAAGATTATAAGTAAACTTGTTGGTCATCGTATATCAGGAAGCAAAAAACGTTGGTATCCCAGTAATGACGTAAATACTTCGAATTCAACTAGACAGCGTAACGCTGAGATGTTTAACAGTGCGCATATAACCAAATCCACTGGTAGTGGCGGTGGCAAAAATACAACACGTCGCATGGTGGTATTGAATAAATTGTTTATGAAACATATAACCGATCTCTTGGCAACTGGAGAAGCCTCAGAGTCTATATTAGGACGTGGTTTACAAGTGACACGCGTAAAGATCTCACCAGATTTCGCATACATTAACGTGTATTGGTTAGCTGGTTGTGAGCCATTAGCAGATGCACAACTCGAAATGGAATTGCAACGTTGTAGTGGGCGTTTACGCCATGAATTGTCACAATTAATGTTAATGAGTGAAGTTCCACGCATTAAATTTGCTCGTGAGAAAAAATTGTCCAATATCGCACAAGTAGAAGGGTTGTTACGCAGAATTGATTTTGGCCCTCAAGAAGAAACAGCTGAGGGAAGTACAGAAACTGTAAGTGAACATGTCCAACACAATTTGGTGGCTAATCTGATGCAACGTGAATTTTATGGCAAAAATGACATAACCGTAGCAAATGAAAATAAATGTGACGACGAAGAGGAATTTCCTGAAATGCGACATGATGTACTTGGCCTAGATCACCAGCATATCATGTCCAAAATATTGACAAAAATGCGTAAATCACAACATGCTTGGGAACAGCATACACGAAAAGATAACGCCCTTGTTAGTACTAACGAAGCAGGTAATGCTGCGGAATCACTTGAACAAATTCAACAACAGCTTACTCAAGCGGCGGAAAAGTCAACGAGCTTTGAAAAGTTTCTGGCCAAAAGACGTGAACGTAAAAGTACGCCAGAGCGTAAAAGACACGATCGTGCATCTGAGTGGGTAGACGAAAGTGCTGAACAAGCTGCTTTGGAAGCAGCTGCTGCCACTGTGCTTACACCTGCGCAACGAAGGCTATTGGAGTCAGAAGATTATATATTTGAAGATCAAGATGATAAACGTAATTCAAACGAGAAATAGAAATTGCGCAAACTGAAACAAGTTAGTAAATACAATAACTAATTCATGTCGTTTAATAAAATAAATTTATTTTAGTTTAAAATACTTTCGAATTCATTTATTTGAAATTTTTTTTATATTTTAAAAATTAAACCTTATAATAGCTGAAATAGTAAAACGGTATGTTGATGGTATTGACCTCGTTGAGTAGCTGACCGACACACTTTCCTAAAATAAACAAAAAATATATATATATAGCATATATAACATTTTATATGTGAAAACTGAAGCATTTTTAAAATTTTATTTTAATCAGTTAAAAACTTATGGAACATCAACGTTTATTCTCAGTCGAAAGATGGTGAAAGTTTTATTCATCATAAAGTTAAAAAATGTAACTGTTTATCAAATTCGCATTTTTTAAGCATATGTATGAATATACGTAATGTTATTTTTTACTCACCTAAAATAATAGCTATTGGTTTTGTTGCTCCAGAGAATAGTTATATGTATGCATAAGCGGTAATGATTCAGATTTCCTTCTCCAACGATGTTTGTTGACTATGTGCTTGAAATTTAATTTTTCAAAATCCCTCACGTTCACATCTTCCTATAGAATATAAAACCAACTTTCCCAACCAACAATTCTGTTAATTACCCTATCACCTATCATTTTAAATAAAAGCTGTAATTTAAACGTGTAAAACTTTATTTTATTTCATAGAAATAAAATTCAACTATGTTGTATAGGTTGTCAGTTTGCAATTATCCTTAGAAAAAACACAATTGTGCTTTCTGCAAGGAAATCTACATTCATTTTAAACCCTCCCATGCTGACGTTGTTGACCGAAGCTTGAGCAGTAACCTGTAAGAGATAAAAACCCAATTAGCAATTATGTACGCATTAATGTACGTATAAAATATTTTGTTGTTTATTTAATCAGTAGAAAACTTATGTGACATCAACGTTTGTTCAGTCGAAAGATGGTGAAGTTTAATTCATCACAGTAATGCTGAAATAATAGTAAAAATTTAGCAATGACTCACCCTGAAGTTTTTGCACGTTTTTTGTTGTACTAGCGATTGCCAGTGGACCCCGTTAAAAAGAATTAATAGCTTATTCGAAGAGACCGAAGCCCATATCGTCGTCCTCGGACTCAGATTCTTCCTTCTTCTCCTCTTTCTTGGCTTCCTTCTTATCGCCACCAGCATCAGCAGCACCACCAGCTGGAGCAGCTACAGCAGCAGCGGCACCACCAGCAGGCATGGACGAGAGTTTCTCGCGACCCTGGGCAATCAATTCTTCAACGGACTTGCCGTTCAATTCCTTGACGACCTTGGTGAGGCGTTCGGAGTCAACTTCAATACCGACCGAGCTGAGGATCTTCTCGATATCGGCATTTTTGGGGTTTTCGGAACCGCCAAGAACAGCCAACAAGTATGCAGCCACGTAACGCATTCTATAAGCAAATATCAATAAATAATTTAGTAGAACACATCAAAGAGATTTGCATATAACGCAAAAGTTTTCGCGCACACAATAACATATCAGCTACATATCAACAATTGCTGCTCAACTTCGAAGGAAAGGCAACATTTTATCTTATAAAATCATGAACATCTTGCACATATGTAAAACAATAACATATAAATATTATGCACTGTTAGTTGTGTTCGCGTTAGCTCTAATTTTTTTGCTATAAACTTACTTTTAAGTCCTTTTTTTCGACACGAAACGTGTACAGCACAAGAAAATACAACTTTCGTTTAAAAACTTTAGAACGAAAAGAACTCTGTCAGCTAG
This sequence comes from Bactrocera zonata, assembly GCA_037783105.1. Lineage (NCBI taxonomy): Eukaryota > Metazoa > Arthropoda > Insecta > Diptera > Tephritidae > Bactrocera > Bactrocera zonata. The sequence goes on from JBAWJQ010006309.1 coordinate 365,810, forward strand.
TTGACATTTGGAGGATACTTCCGCCTCTTCGCCACTGCACAGTAACTTGTGCTATTACTACACATTAGAGTTGCATTTCATTCACATTTAGTTGTCAAAATAAGTGAAATAAATAAAATTAATTTAAAATAATTATAATTACATGGTATTTACATATGTTTTGCTGTAATTGCTTTAGAAATAAATATCATAGTTATATATTAGGGATAATTTTTTTTAAATTTTCATAAAAATATTTATTAGATGCCTTCAATTACAAAAATGCGATGATCTATTACCGGTGGGTATAAGTTTATAAATTATTGAATATTATAAGAATTGCTCTATATTGGGCCATAGAACTTTGGATATATTAAAAAATAATAATATATATTAAAGTGTGTTGTAAAATTCAGGCAAATGTAATTAATGAATATATAAAAAATAGATTTTGGGAAAGTAAATATAATACATACATTTTATATTGTTTATAAAGTTATGATGAACACAAATTTTTACAAAAAAAAAAACTGATTACAACAAAACTGTCTAATTATTATTATTATTTTTTTTTTGAAACTGATTGGTAAAGCCATTAAATTTATAAGCTCTCAGTGGTAGCATTCTTTTTTCAGGTTAGCTCAGTTGCTAATTTTCTTCACCACCGTTGGTGTTTCCAAAAATTTTCTGTATAAACGATTTAGTTATTTCACTGTAATTGTAGAGAAAATAAATACGTTTTAAATGCAGAAGCATTTTGCATAAAACAAGATATAGTGACGTGACGTGTATGGGCATTTTGAATTTATACATTCCAATTAGATAAACACATCAAAATACATAGAAAACGGTAAATGACAAGTCACAAAAATTTTAACTGATAAATACGAGCTTAGAGTTTTTGCACATAGTGATGGTGTGAATTGGCCGTGAAATTGGTTGATAATCATTTGTATGTATGTATGTGTGTAAATATAAATGAACTTTTCTGATTAAAGAAAGTAAAATGCAGTTTTGGAAAAAACGCTGCGGTGTGCTGAGGTAGAAAAAGCATTGTTCGATAGCCGAACAGCCATTATGAATCAGCGAAAGATAGAATGAAATAGTAACTGCAGCTGGATTCGCTTTAATTCTACTCGCGTACGTAACTTGCGAGTTTTGCAATTTTTTAGCGCTTTTCCTTATAAAATGCATATGGTTTGGTGTATTTATGACACTTGTTTGTTGGATTGTTTCTTTTTTGTTGCGTTTAAATTTTTTTTACGATTTTTGACAATTGGAATTTTTGTTTTGTATCTTCGTGTCATTTATTTATTTATCTGCTTTGTGTTGCTTTCTCTTGAATTACTCCTTG